>CM060406.1:89064696-89664696 GCA_030545235.1 Helianthus tuberosus
ATATCGACTAATGGTTTGTCGAGTTGTATGATTTCAGGAATAAATATCAAATGGATACTTAAATCGCTATTACTTAGCGGTTATTAAGGCAAGGTATCGAAACGGGTCAATATATATATTGATCCGAGCCAGGTATGTATAATATAGATTAACCACTCAATAGGAACTAGAGGTTCCTTGATAGTTAAATGCAGTCATATAGACATTTGGTTACCTTAAAAAGCAAACCGAATGATTCATATGATGATCGTTGTGTTTTGAAAACATAATGACCTTTTGAATCAAATGCATAGTTTAAAACAGGGCTTTTGGGTCGAAAATGCTTTTAAAAGTCCTTTATGTTAATGAAGGACTAAATGGACCAAAATGCCCTTGTAAGCTAAATCGAGCGAACGACCTATAAAGGTTGTTCGGAAAAGAGTAGTATGCATAATTAAATACTTAGAATGAGTATACAAAAGCAAAAGATGTGAATCCTTAGTCATTTGACTCTATAATAGTCTTTGTCGTAAAATAATGATTCGAAGGGTAAAACTCGGAGTTTAGGAATTTCCACACTTAATACAACACAAATATAGTTGTGAAGAAAAATTATTTGATAAGAAATGTGGTAGTGTAAAGCTTGATGTGAGTGAAAGAGATTCATGCTTAAAATAGGCTTAATTACCCTTAACGGGTCAAAATAAGCATATGAGCGAAAACAGTTTAAGAATGCGTAAGTAACGCGTGATTCGAACCTAATATGTTAGTCAATATTGAAATGATGAATCTAATGAGTTTATAGATCAAATAAACATGTTTGTTTGATAAAAACACGAATGGGTCAAAATTTGGTAAAAAGGGTAATAATTCGAAGACTTAAAAGTCTGAAATTTTATTAATCCGGATGTTGGATTTTAACTCCATAAGATGGAGAATTAAATTACGGACGCGTAGGAAAAAGAATCGCGTAAAACTGATATGTAGAATGAAAGTTATGGCAATTATAAGTTTGTAAGTTGGTGAAAATTTGAGCTGGGCATCTGCAGCACCAACTAAGTGATCTTTCTATCGAAAACAAGGCTAGGCGTATGTAACACCCCAAAAATGGGTCTGGTAATTTAAACCCGGTTAATATAAAGGAACGGGTAAAAATACCGTTAGGGGTAAAAGTGAACCCGTAAATGAATATTAACTAGGAATAATTAACCTAGTTGAATATTAGTATCGTTGGTATTAAACGAAGGGTTGTAGCCTTATTTAAATAAAACGAAACATGAGGCACCAAAGTAAACTACTTGAAAGTTGTTTTATTAAAAGAAAACAACACACACACAAACACACGCATCGTGTGTGTGTGTTCATCATCGAGCAGGGAAGGCTCCCATGGAGCCAAAACCCTAAACTTCATCAAATTCTCCAAATTGAAAGGCTAAACGAAGCCCAAATTCACAACCGAACATGAATTAACGATCACCTTCACAAGGGGATCATAAGGTATGTCTTAAAGCTTAGATTTGATGATCTTGTTTGAAGTGGGTTATGATCAATCCATGAAATTGTATGAAATTAAGCATGTAGATGTGTTAGAAACACCAAATAGAACTTGTGTTATGAATAATTTCAAGTAATTTGGTGATTTAGAATGAAACCCATTGCATGAGTGTGAAGATGAAGATGATGATCATGATGAACTTGTAGATGTTATAATGTGATCTTGTGATGTATAAGGTGTTATATGGTAGACTGAGATAGATAAACTTGATGTGGAAATTATGATTATGAGATTTTGCTTGAATGTGATGGTTCATAAGATGAAATAGGGAAGAACATGCTTAAAGCACTTGTACATTATGCTTAGAAAGTGATATGCGCACCAAGTGTTTGATGAAATGCTTAGGAGAAAATGATAAGTTGGATTGTATGCTAATAATGAATAAATGTTTGTAGAATGTGTTGATGATGTATTAGACAATAGATTTGTATAAGGAATGTGTTTTGAATGGATTACAAGTGGGAAATTAGTTTGATAAGATGATATGGCAAGAAACCTTCATTAAAAGGTATGTATGCTCATGTATGCTAATCATGTTATGATGAATGTGATGACATGTACGGATAGGAGTTATGTCAACATGGACACAAGCATGGAAGGCAACGGGCCAAGGATAAACATGGAAGCTATGCTTGAACTCGGACGCACGAGGTAAGTGAACTCCAAACTTACCCTTTTGTTTGGTAATGTATTTATGATATATGGTAATTATTGAATGTAATATAAGAAGATATGAATCGTTGTTATTACTAAATTAAGTTTTAGTGGAAATGAGTCGGAAGTGGTTAAGAAAGAGATTCGATTAAGTTTGGGTAAGAAATGGAACTTACATAATGAATTATGCATAAAGATGAATTAAGGAGTTATACATGTAGGATGTAAATTGTAAGTACGGGTATGAATAGAAAGTGAATACATGCTTGAGAAGGGTATTTAATTATATGCTTGAATGAATAAGACGAGTTATGTGTATTTGAAGACATGTTCATATGAAAGGAAGCTAATGATACTAACCGTTTTTCTATTGAGAATTAATGTAAAGCATAGGCATGTTAACAATGGAAGTAAAGGTTGACTCCGCAATCCGATGCGAGCGATCGAATGGATGGATGAAGGGGCTAGTATAAGAGAAAGCATGATATGTGGATGCTTTATTATGCATGTGTTAATATTTTGTATTATGTCACCGGTTACTAATGATGAGATTGAATGTGGTGACTGCAGGTTGTACAGGGTTATGGATGTTTCATCAAGAATTGTACGCGGTTGAAGATCGAGTCAAGACATGGATTGTACGTGGGTGTGTATGTGGTCACTTAATTCGACATATGTATGTTAGTTTTTAATTAAATTATAAAAAGGGATTAATGTATTTAAGTGAAAGAAAGAATATCATTAAAGAAATTTTAGATATGTATTTTCCGCTGCGAATCTTGGGTTAAAATGTGTTAGGGCGTTACAAGTTGGTATCAGAGCCTAGGTTTGAGCGAAATCAAGTACAAATGAGTGAGTACTTGAACTCAAACCTGTGTGCTCTTGTGATTAATGACCCGTACAATCCAAGACTCGATCAAGACCGAAAGGTAAGATTTAATATAAGTAAGTATGCGAGAGGTTACTAATAATGATGAATATTGAAAGGTGAGCTTGATGGATAATGAGGATGTTCCGCAGTTGCGGCCTAGTACGAAATCTAAGGTGTGCGATATGTCAGGAAAATGGACCCCAGGTACACAAATTTTAAATTGGGCAAGTATTAGTATGTAGCATACCCTTATATACGAGGGTGAAATCATTGAAGGATTCAAATGGGTGTGGCACGAACTTAAGACTGGTTCCCTAGACATAAAGTGATAATTCTTATGAGGACACGAGACTAGTATGTGGATTGCACGCCTGGCCAGTGTGCAAGAAGCATAGGACACTCGTGGGATCATGAGGATCATCACATGTATGTCCGGACGAATCGGGAATTGGGGTCGTGTGGGATGGAAAGGGATTCCCCGATTCTTTAAGAATCGGGTCAAGCATGAGAAAGAAAGATAAAAATGAAAAGAATGTAAAGTATGAATGAAAGGTTTGAATTCGGGAATGAATTCAAACCGGAATGGAATGAAAGGAAGGAAAGGTTTGAATTCATGAATGAATTCAAACGCGAATGGAATGGAATGAAAAGAATGGAAGGTATGAATGAAGGTTTTGATCCGTAGATGGATACGGATCAAACTTATGAAGAATGAAAAGACGAATGAAAGTTAAATCCATGGTGAATACGGATTAAATATGCAAGGAAGAAAAGAAGAATGAAAGGCTTGAGCCGTAAGCAGTAAACGAATCAAGTACGCGGAAAAGCGTAGTTGGATGGAAGGTAAGTAAAGCTTACGGAATTTAAATTAGTACAACTACTTATGTATTTGACTAGAAATAAGAGATGTTACTATTCGAAAAGAGATTTCGAAATAAGATGTTCCGAAACGAATCGATACGGGTCGGAACAAGTTAAAACTGGAAGTAAACCATATTTGATGGTAAAAAGGGTAAAATGGTAATTTGGTCATGGAATGATGAAAGTATAATGGGTTTTGAAAGATTTTGTTATGATGTATGCCATGATAAGTAATAAGGGTAAAACGGTAATTTAGTTACATGGATGAATGAAAATAAAGTTTAAAGAATACCCTATGGCGTAAGCGATGATAGGTTAAATGTATGGAAGAAAGGTTTAAAGATTATGACCATACGGTGAAAATCCACAATGAGTCAAATGAGTGAAATGGTAAATCGATACCATTTTATTTAAAATGTAAAGGGTTTGGGGCGTTTAGACCAAATGGGTCAATTAATGATGATAGGATCATTTGACGATGATGACTAATGAATGTTTGTTGAGTTTTATGCTCACAGGATGGATAGCGTATGGAAATTGTGTTGCTATTAATTAGCAACTTACTTAATGAAGTATTAAACGGGTCATAGCTTGATCCAAGCCAGGTATGTACGAATAAGATTGTAGTTAAAAAGTGTGACTTTTGGTCAATTATGTATTAAGGTCCTTTGTCGTAAGAACCGGAACATTTGTTTACCAAAACGCCCTCGAATGACAAAGCGGGTAAACAACCCTTATGGGCTATTTGGAAACAAGTATTATGATCGAGTAAGTCTTTTGAAAAGTGTAAAGGTTAAAGGTATAAGCTTTTGGGTTTTGCCGTAATAGGAGGATCCGAGGGGTAAAACTCGGATTATACAGATCACCACGTTAGATCCACCACAAATGTAGTTGTGGTGGGAAATCAATTGATAAGAAATGTGAAAATATGAAGCAAGAAGCAAATGGAGGTGATCCGTGCTTAAAATAGACTTAAATACCCTTAACGGGTCAAAATAAGCATATGAGCGAAAACGGGTTTAAGAACGTATATAAACCCGTGATATGAACCTAGTACGATAGACAATATTGAACTTATGGAGTTCATGAGAAATTTGGGATCAAATAAACGTGTTTGTTTGATAAATGCATGAACGGGTCGAATAATTCTTAAATGAATATTGAGCCGAAAGCTTGTAAGTTAAGAATTTTCTTAATCCGGATGTGGGATTTGGAGTCCATATGAAAGAGGATCAAATTTTGGTCATGTAGGAAGAAACGGGAGGTTAAACGGGTAAACGGTTAAAAAGTTATGCGGGTTTTAGTATGTAAGAACGACGAAAACAAACAGCAGGAAAAATGAAGTTTTAGGGTGCCGTCGCCGACGCCCAAATGGGTCGTCGCCGACGGTCCATGCTTTCTGACTTTTTGTCGACGGCTTAACCTGCTGTCTACGGGGAATTCAGGCGACGGAGGTGCGTCGCCGACGGCCCTTATGGGCGTCGGCGACGGTGCTTGGGATGTGTGCTTTTCTGTTTTCTTCCATTCTTAATTCCGGTTGATCCAGTTCGCGTCCCGGTGCTCCGTTAAGCGCTCGAATGGGCCGAAACCAAGTTTCTGATGCATTTTGATAAAGGACCTTTGTCCAAAATAAAAATTTTTCCAAGCTGGCCTGGCAGCTCGACCCCAGCCAGGGGTTCTGCCCCTTGGACCCCGCTTCTCTCGGGGGCGCTGCCCCCGAACCCCCGTTAGTCCCAATGAAGGATATGCACGTAGGTAAGTATGAATGAATGAATGTAAGTATGTATGAAGGTAGGTATGAATGTATGCACATATGTAGATATGTATAAATGAATGTATGTATGTATGTATGCACGTATGAAAGCATGTACGATTTAGATACGTTTGAATATTAACGTTATTAATCGTGTTTCCGTTGAGAAAGCAATGTAATGCAGGTATGAGAACATTGGATGCGTGAGGAATTGAAGTTGATCTCAGAAAGGGTAAAGTTACGTTATGTTACGAATTGAACCAATTATGAACCTTGAAAGGGTTTTATGAGTATGAATATGTTATCATATCTAAAGTGTTGAAGTGTTATAAACATTGTATTAAAGTTTATGGGCATTGTTTGTATAAAATGTGAAGGTCCTTATAAATTTCAATTATGTAAGCTTAGGTCTTACAAATTATATTTTTGACCCATGTACAGTATAATGCTAATGCAAATAGGGAATTTGTGAAGGAACTATGGGTGAATGAACACCAAGTTGAACGCAAGTATGAAAAGAAACGTGATAACCATTAATGTTATAAATGAGAATAATGGAATTCATGGCGGATGATAGTAGTAGATGTGTTGAAAGGATGTTCACGATGAGAGCTCATTTTACAGACTAATGAAGTCAATCTGGTTAGAGGTTAATAAAGGAATGAAATCTTAATTCAGTCTTAAAGTATTCACTAACGCCCATATGTGTGAATAGTAAGTAATGCATGAGAAATCAAGAATGAAATGATTTGTAATGTAATGTAATATATGAATATACATGTAAACGTACGTATGCATGAAGAAGGAATTATCGTCCATGAAGGTATGAAGGGTATGTATGAATGTACGCATGTACGTAGAGGTGTTGGAATGTATGTAATTATGTATATATATGTATGAATGTACGCATGTACGTAGAGGTGTTGGAATGTATGTAATTATGTGTATATATGTATGAATGTATTAAGGTATGAAGGTATCTATGAATGTATGCATGTATGAAGAGATGTAGGAATGTATGTATGTATACAAGTAGGAATGTAATAAATGTATGAAGGTACGTATGAGTGTGTGCATTATATAACGATAAGTAAGCATGTAAATATGTACGTATAGATGTGTTATTGTTGCAAGTATGTTTGCGGGTGTATATAAATAGATGTATGCGTGTACATATATAAACGCATGTATGTATGTATTAAATGGGATCGAATGTGCACAAAGGAATGAAGTTTGTATGTACGAACATACGTGTGAATGTACGTATATGAGTATACCCAGTAGCATGTAACGTTAACAGACGTAGAATGATGTTAACTTTAGAGCTAAGCAAGTATGTGTGACTATGAAATAGTAGTTTTGTTGTGATAACGAAACGAGAATTAAAGGTTATACATTGTATGCATGGAAGTATTATGCTCGATTTAAGAAAGTAAGGATAGGACGTACGGTTATATTTGTTCATGAATGAGGTATTTTTATGAAGTATGAGTGCATTCTTGCCATGGTATGTAATTTGAATGAAATGAATGAATAAACATGTAATGATGAACACCACTAAGGAACTAACATGAGGCAAGAATTTGGAATCTAAAGATATATGAATACATTTCAGAATTGTGTTACATAGAAGGACCGGTAAGTAAAGGATTATGGTCCCGCGGAAGTAAACAAGGTTTCGGGGACGAAACCTCTTTTAAGGGGGGTAGACTTGTAACACCCCAAAAATGGGTCTGGTAATTTAAACCCGATTAATATAAAGGAACGGGTAAAAATACCGTTAGGGGTAAAAGTGAACCCGTAAATGAATATTAACTAGGAATAATTAACCTAGTTGAATATTAGTATCGTTGGTATTAAACGAAGGGTTGTAGCCTTATTTAAATAAAATGAAACATGAGGGACCAAAGTAAACAACTTGAAAGTTGTTTTATTAAAAGAAAACAACACACACACAAACACACGCATCATGTGTGTGTGTTCATCATCGAGCAGGGAAGGCTCCCATGGAGCCAAAACCCTAAACTTCATCAAATTCTCCAAATTGAAAGGCTAAACGAAGCCCAAATTCACAACCGAACATGAATTAACGATCACCTTCACAAGGGGATCATAAGGTATGTCTTAAAGCTTAGATTTGATGATCTTGTTTGAAGTGGGTTATGATCAATCCATGAAATTGTATGAAATTAAGCATGTAGATGTGTTAGAAACACCAAATAGAACTTGTGTTATGAATAATTTCAAGTAATTTGGTGATTTAGAATGAAACCCATTGCATGAGTGTGAAGATGATGATCATGATGAACTTGTAGATGTTATAATGTGATCTTGTGATGTATAAGGTGTTATATGGTAGACTGAGATAGATAAACTTGATGTGGAAATTATGATTATGAGATTTTGCTTGAATGTGATGGTTCATAAGATGAAATAGGGAAGAACATGCTTAAAGCACTTGTACATTATGCTTAGAAAGTGATATGCGCACCAAGTGTTTGATGAAATGCTTAGGAGAAAATGATAAGTTGGATTGTATGCTAATAATGAATAAATGTTTGTAGAATGTGTTGATGATGTATTAGACAATAGATTTGTATAAGGAATGTGTTTTGAATGGATTACAAGTGGGAAATTAGTTTGATAAGATGATATGGCAAGAAACCTTCATTAAAAGGTATGTATGCTCATGTATGCTAATCATGTTATGATGAATGTGATGACATGTACGGATAGGAGTTATGTCAACATGGACACAAGCATGGAAGGCAACGGGCCAAGGATAAACATGGAAGCTATGCTTGAACTCGGACGCACGAGGTAAGTGAACTCCAAACTTACCCTTTTGTTTGGTAATGTATTTATGATATATGGTAATTATTGAATGTAATATAAGAAGATATGAATCGTTGTTATTACTAAATTAAGTTTTAGTGGAAATGAGTCGGAAGTGGTTAAGAAAGAGATTCGATTAAGTTTGGGTAAGAAATGGAACTTACATAATGAATTATGCATAAAGATGAATTAAGGAGTTATACATGTAGGATGTAAATTGTAAGTACGGGTATGAATAGAAAGTGAATACATGCTTGAGAAGGGTATTTAATTATATGCTTGAATGAATAAGACGAGTTATGTGTATTTGAGGACATGTTCATATGAAAGGAAGCTAATGATACTAACCGTTTTTCTATTGAGAATTAATGTAAAGCATAGGCATGTTAACAATGGAAGTAAAGGTTGACTCCGCAATCCGATGCGAGCGATCGAATGGATGGATGAAGGGGCTAGTATAAGAGAAAGCATGATATGTGGATGCTTTATTATGCATGTGTTAATATTTTGTATTATGTCACCGGTTACTAATGATGAGATTGAATGTGGTGACTGCAGGTTGTACAGGGTTATGGATGTTTCATCAAGAATTGTACGCGGTTGAAGATCGAGTCAAGACATGGATTGTACGTGGGTGTGTATGTGGTCACTTAATTCGACATATGTATGTTAGTTTTTAATTAAATTATAAAAAGGGATTAATGTATTTAAGTGAAAGAAAGAATATCATTAAAGAAATTTTAGATATGTATTTTCCGCTGCGAATCTTGGGTTAAAATGTGTTTGGGCGTTACAGCGTAGCGCGACGCCCTGAATTACGAAAATTGTTGAATTTTGTTGTTTTGACCCATATGACCTGTTTAAACATGTTATTTAACCACCAAAGCTAACTTTTATGTTGGTTTTGGTCATAGGTGAATGTCAAGGAATTTCCGGATGAAGATCAAGCTCAACGAAGAACCGAACACACGAGATTAAAGCTTCCGCACGGCGTTACGTCGTAACTTTTAAAAGACGAACTCAATTACATTATGTTGTAATATATTAAAATCTAGAAAAGTTTTAATTAAACTGTATTTACAATGTATATGAAACTATAATTACATGTGTATTTTCGTAAAGTGAACGAAAATTGTAAAATAATAGTAAGGGTGTTACAAGTTGGTAATCAGAGCTCATGGTTAAAGAATAAAGTGTGTTCGGTTCGAGGCTTGATCGCAAATCCGGTATGTACATGTATGTTAACAGTTTAGTATGCTAAAGTGTTGTAAACAACACATAGGGCTATCGTGTGATACACGCTACCCCTATTAAAATGATTGATATAGTTGACGAAAATACACGCGTTGACGCGTATAGTAGAAAAAGCCTTGTATTATAATACGGGCGATTATTGAAGTTGACATTACTAACTCTTGTGAATGTGTTAATTGAAGGACACTCGCGTCTGAAGATGACAAGAGTTGAACGAATTGTGGATATGATGATGGAACGGTCCGAGGTATGACAAGAAGAGCATACTCATCAAGGACCTAAATCGCGTAACGATCGCAAATAAGTAATGGCAAGGAAAGCCCGTTAGGGCAAGCATTTACCAGGTGCACGTTTAAATTATTGCATGAATAGAAATATGCAACAAATACGTAGAAACTGATAGTTGCATATGTAAACTGAAAACTTGGAAAAACCTGAATAGAATACCTATCCAGGATATTGTTTCCAAGAGAAATAAATAGAGGTGTTACTTACATGGGGAGTGATGTGAAAGTTATAAAAAGGTCATGTATGTCATGTGTTGATCGCCTACTCTGGCCAAGTAGGTAGTGAACATATGATACCATGAACTTTTCATGACGGACATGCTTACACCCGATGTAGTAAGGACGGGGTGAATGGGACAAATTAAAAAGTATACAAATGAATCAGATAAGCAAAATATTTGATCATAATGTAAACGCACAGCCGCGTGATGGAAGCGTATTATATTAGGATAATGAGCCCGAGAGAAGGGACAAAGAAACATGTAAAATAATTAAGATATGTATTGGGAGGGGGTGTACTTACACTCGAACCCGAAGAATGCAAACATGAAAAACGATTAAGGTATGCACTGGGAGGGGGTGTACTTACACTCGAACCCGGAAAATGCGAATATGTCTCTTAACGGGTCGTTTTTGTAAAACATCAAACTTGAGGACAAAGTCGGAATATAAAAAAATAAAGCGAGGTCTTAATGCATACCTGGAGGGTTGCAATAATAACGACTTCGGTAAAACACCCGGTTGATGGGTAAGGAATTAAACGCATGCGTAGACCGAAAAAACGGGAACGCGGATGGAAAGTCAAAAGACTCGGGCTTTGGGTCATGACTAAAAGACGATGAGATTTTGTAAAACAGAAATGTTGATCACTACGTTCAACCATTTTAAAGTTGAACGGGCTAATTAAAGAATGAAGTTTGACATTCATAAGTGATGAAATTTCACACGAACAAGTCAAACGAATTAAATAAAGAATAACGCTTCCTAATGTAAGTAAGCGCGAACCGAATAAATAGAAGTGTGAAATATCAATAAACCTATGTAAACGGGGTTATGGCGTTAAAAACATTTAGATAAAATAACCCGAGTAATGGGCTGTAAAGAAGTATAAGTATGAACCGGAAAACGGTAAGCGCAGAACAAACTGACGTGTAAATGACGTAAGGAGTCATAAAGTCGGAAGATTAGTCCAAAAGTAAACAAATGAAGCCTTAGACTACGGTCAAGGTCAACTAAAGTTCAAAAGCGAAAATAAATGAGACCAAACATAACAAAGGATGCCTTGAAGCTATATATGTATATCTATATACATTTGAAAATAGACATGAATAAAAGATGATCTACGGGATCATCATAACCTACGGGATTAAAAGTAATGCTAAGGTCTACGGGACCAAGAAGACTCGTGGGTCATAAATAGGATGGAACGAGCTATTTGGGTCTCACCTTAAAAAAAAATCTAAAGAAATAACATACGAGGCTAAGTGAAAGAACCTACGGGTCAATAGTGTAAAGCGAGGGAACTGGTTACGATTCCCCGTGTAAAACGAGAACGGAAATGAATAAATTATGGGTTGTCAATTTCCTTGATATGAGTAATTGACATAATTAAAGAGAAAAACGTTAAACAAAAATTCAGTTTTTGTAAGAAACAACGTTTTAACAAATATGAATATTACGAGACGAATTCAGAAATGATTAATATTGAAGGATATAGGTCTTAACGCCGATAGGTGCAAGGCGATACATTCAAAAAGAAGAAGCATGATAAAGAGAAGTTGAGATAAACTTAAACGTGACTGACACGTTCACGGTCAAGAAAAAGTAATATAGAATGTGACCACGTTGTAACGTGAGTCACGGGATAGGAGATCGCAAACTCATATAAGCCTCGGGAAGGCAAGGAGAATATACCCGAACGATGGGGGTATAAGGCAATAGGTGACTAACAGATCTAACCGCCAAAAATAAATAATCAACAAAGATAAAAGATACCAGCTGAAAGTAACGGCCCACGAGGCCTTATACATGAAAGGCGCGTATGCTTTAAAACCAAAAACATATTATCATATTTTTTTGGTAAGATTATTACATGCGAGCAATGCTCAAATAATAATCGAAACTTAGGTTTAGATGATCTAGACCAATAAAGTACGTGAGAAAGGTTTTGGGGACGAAACCTCTTTAAGGGGGGTAGACTTGTAACACCCCGAAAACGAGTTTGGTAATCAAACCCCGTTAATACTAATACACGGGTAAAGTACCGTTAGCGGTAAAAGTAACCCGGAAAATATTATGATTTAAATAAATAAACCTAATATTTAATAAAACGTAAATAAATGCTTCTAAGGAAATAAAGTTTATAAGAAGCCTGAGTTAACGGGACTTAAAATAAACTGAGTCATAATTTCCCCGAACCCATTAAGTTAACTAGGAATATTTAACCTAGTTGATAAGTGGGAATAGTGTTAGAAATAATTAGGTTGCGGCCTACTTAATAACTAACCAAACATGAGGGACCAAAGTTAGATATCTTGAAAATGGTTAAAAAAAAAAAGAAAACAAACACACATATATGTGTGTGTGCGTACGTGAGAAGCCAGGAGCAAGCTCCCATGGAGCTCAACCCTAAAATTCAACAAAACCCTCAGATTGGAGGATCAAACAAGGGCCAAATTCGGATTTGAACACATAGAAACGGTCACCAAGTCAAGGGGATCGTAAGGTATGTCGAATTTCTAACAATCTTGAAGTTGTGAAAATCGATTAACTTTGCATGATGCAATCTATGTATGAATCGTAGAGGCTATGGCCGAATTAATGAAGTGTCATTACTTAGGAACAAACCCTAAGTTGAAATTTGAAGAAAAATTGCTATGATTTGAATAATTTGATGGATTACCACACTTAGACAAGTGGGTTTGGATTATGTAGTAAAAATGATGATAAACACATGTTAAAATCGTCATATTTAATAGTTGAAGCAAAATACTTGAACAATTTGCAAGTTTGAGTATATGATCATAATTGCTATGAAATGGGTTTAGTTGATTTGATGAAATTAATGTTGTATTGGTGTTTATAAACGCCATACTAACTCGTATGAATGAACTACTTGAACAAAATAGGGATTTTGTTAAGAGTTCATAATTGATTAGAAGTGCGTCTTGACACAAGAATTAAACTCATGATTTATGATTGAGTTTAAAGAGAAAAATAGTCAAAGAATCATAAGGTGTGAAAGTCATGATTTGGAATGACTAATCTAACAACCTTGTGAATAATGAATGATAGTTGGCGCTTAACAAGCTAGGTGAAGCTTGGGGAGAAAACGGGTCGAACGAGTCAAGCATAAAGGAAAAGCGTATTCTGGATGCAAGGTAAGTATAGCTTACACTAGTCATATATGTTGGAATATTCTTTGTCATATTGATTAAGAATAAGACAAATACCTAATTGAGATATGGAGTTCCGGCGAGTAGTCGTACGTAACAAGATAATCAAATATGATAAGAGACCATAGTGATGGCTAAAAAATGAGTTAAATCGGTAATTCAATCATATTATGATGAATGAAACATGTACTTTTAAGGGTTACCATATAAGGTAAATCATAATAACCAATAAGGGTAAAATTGTAATTTGGTCACTCGTTGACAATAATTGTTGGTTTTGAAAGATACTTTATTTCGAAAGCCTTGATAGGCCAAAAAGTGTTAAGAAGTGATTTATAATTAAAATGACCGCACGATGTAAACTAGAGCGAGTCGTGTGGGCGAGATGGCAATAAGCTTCATCTCACCAATATAATCGGTCAATTAAATCAAACGGGTCAAAAGGGTGAAAATATCACCCTTTGACAATATCGACTAATGGTTTGTCGAGTTGTATGATTTCAGGAATAAATATCAAATGGATACTTACATCGCTATTACTTAGCGGTTATTAAGGCAAGGTATCGAAAATGGTCAATATATATATTGATCCGAGCCAGGTATGTATAATATAGATTAACCACTCAATAGGAACTAGAGGTTCCTTGATAGTTAAATGCAGTCATATAGACATTTGGTTACCTTAATAAGCAAACCGAATGATTCATATGATGATCGTTGTGTTTTGAAAACATAATGACCTTTTGAATCAAATGCATAGTTTAAAATAGGGCTTTTGGGTCGAAAATGCTTTTAAAAGTCCTTTATGTTAATGAAGGACTAAATGGACCAAAATGCCCTTGTAAGCTAAATCGAGCGAACGACCTATAAAGGTTGTTCGGAAAAGAGTAGTATGCATAATTAAATACTTAGAATGAGTATACAAAAGCAAAAGATGTGAATCCTTAGTCATTTGACTCTATAATAGTCTTTGTCGTAAAATAATGATTCGAAGGGTAAAACTCGGAGTTTAGGAATTTCCACACTTAATACAACACAAATATAGTTGTGAAGAAAGATTATTTGATAAGAAATGTGGTAGTGTAAAGCTTGATGTGAGTGAAAGAGATTCATGCTTAAAATAGGCTTAATTACCCTTAACGGGTCAAAATAAGCATATGAGCGAAAACAGTTTAAGAATGCGTAAGTAACGCGTGATTCGAACCTAATATGTTAGTCAATATTGAAATGATGAATCTAATGAGTTTATAGATCAAATAAACATGTTTGTTTGATAAAAACACGAACGGGTCAAAATTTGGTAAAAAGGGTAATAATTCGAAGACTTAAAAGTCTAAAATTTTATTAATCCGGATGTTGGATTTTAACTCCATAAGATGGGGAATTAAATTACGGACGCGTAGGAAAAAGAATCGCGTAAAACTGACATGTAGAACGAAAGTTATGGCAATTATAAGTTTGTAAGTTGGTGAAAATTTGAGCTGGGCATCTGCAGCACCAGCTAAGTGATCTTTCTGTCGAAAACAAGGCTAGGCGTAGCGCGACGCCCCTTAGCGTACGGTGGCGCCCTAAAATAGGGCTAGGCGTAGCGCGACGCCCCTTAGCGTACGGCGGCGCCCTGAATTACGAAAATTGTTGAATTTTGTTGTTTTGACCCATATGACTTGTTTAAACATGTTATTTAACTACCAAAGCTAACTTTTATGTTGGTTTTGGTCATAGGTGAATGTCAAGGAATTTCCGGATGAAGATCAAGCTCAACAAAGAACCGAACACACGAGATTAAAGCTTCCGCACGGCGTTACGTCATAACTTTTAAACGACGAACTCAATTACATTATGTTGTAATATACTAAAATCTAGAAAAGTTTTAATTAACCTGTATTTACAATGTATATGAAACTATAATTACATGTGTATTTTCATAAAGTGAACGAAAATTGTAAAATAATAGTAATGGTGTTACAAACATGCAGCGCATCTGCATGCACTTCTAAGTTTATTAAGAAAAGAAAAGCTTTATGTAAAGTTTTCAAAGTGTGAATTTTGGTTAGAAGAAGTACAGTTTCTTGGGCATTTAGTCAATCATGAAGGAATTTATGTAGATCCCACAAAGATTGAGGCAATTACTAAATGGAAAACACTTGAGTCACCAACCGAGGTTAGAAGTTTCTTAGGATTGGCCGGATATTATAGAAGGTTTATTCGAGATTTTTCTAGAATAGCCATTCCCTTAACTAAGTTAACCTATAAATCCGTTAAGTTTGAATGGGGACCAAAACAAGAAGAAGCCTTTAGAATTCTTAAGCAAAGATTAACCAACGCACCCATACTAGCGTTACTAGAAGGAACTGAAGACTTTGTAGTCTATTGTGACACTTCTAAGTTAGTTATGGATGTGTATTGATGCAACGTCAAAAGGTTATAGCCTATGCATCTAGACAACTTAAGAATCACAAAGAAAATTATTCAACCCATGATTTGGAGTTAGGAGCTATAATTTTTGCCCTTAAGATTTGGAGACATTACCTTTATGGTAGTAAGTTTACTATTTTCACAGATCATAAGAGTTTAAGGTATGTTTTCGGGCAAAAGGAGTTGAATATGAGACAAAGACGCTGGATGGAAATACTTAGTGATTACGATTGTAATATCCAGTATCATGCAGGAAAAGCTAATGTAGTAGCTGATGCTTTAAGTCGAAAGTATCACGAAAAGCCAAAAAAGAGTGCGTTCTCTTAAATTAAATCTACAAGTAGATTTAAATGAACATATCAGGAAAGCACAAGAATCAGTAATCAAGGACAATACTGAGAAGTTGAAAGGAATGATTAAGGAATTAGAACAAGGAACAGATGGAATTTGGAGATTCCATAAGAAAAGAATGTGGATACCCAAATTAGGAAACCTCGCCACCATATATTAGAAGAAGCCCATAAGTCTAACTATACAATGCATCCTGGAAGTGATAATATGTATCAGGATTTAAGAAAGAATTTTTGGTGGATAGGAATGAAGAAAGATATAGCAACCTATGTTTCTAAGTGTTTAACTTATTCACAAGTTAAAGCTGAACATCAGAAACCCTCAGGTTTACTACAACAATTGGAAATGCCAGTCTGGAAATGGGAATTGATAACAATGGATTTTGTTACCAAATTACCCAAAACAAGAAAAGGAAATGATACAATCTGGGTGATTGTAGACAGGCTAACTAAGTCAGCTCATTTCCTACCAATGAAGGAAACTTTCAGTTTGGAACAGTTAGCTAAGTTGTATGTAAATGAAATAGTTTCATTGCATGGAATTCCTTTATCAATTGTTTCTGATAGAGATAGCCGTTTTACTTCTCATTTTTGGACAAGTTTCCAAAAAGCAATGGGAACCAAGCTCAATCTAAGCACTGCTTATCATCCTCAAATGGATGGACAAAGCGAAAGGACAATTCAGACAATGGAAGATATGCTTAGAGCTTGTGTAATTGACTTCGGAGGTAATTGGGACGATCACTTACCATTAATCGAATTTTCTTACAATAACAGCTATCATACCATTATCAATGCTGCACCATTTGAAGAACTTTATGGACGAAAGTGCCAAACTCCAGTCTGTTGGGCAGAAATTGGAGAAAAGCAACTATCTGGACCTGAGATAGTGCAAGAAACAATCGATAAGATTGTTCAAGTTAAGGAACGACTGAAAGCAGCACGTGATCGACAAAAGAGTTATGCTGATAACAGGCGAAAGCCGTTGGAATTTCAGGTAGGAGACAATGTGTTATTGAAAGTCTCTCCTTGGAAAGGAGTGGTAAGATTCATCAAAAGTGGAAAGCTAAGCCCCAGGTATGTTGGACCTTTTGAGATTATTAGAAGAATAGGACCTGTAGCTATCAGCTACAACTACCAGAGGAAATGGCAGGAATACATGATGTATTTCATGTATCTAATCTCAAGAAGTGCTTAGCCGATGAATCACTGGTAGTGCCTCTTAAGGATATAGAGGTAAATGAAAAACTTAAGTTTGTAGAAAAGCCTCTACAAATTGAAGACAGAAAGGTCAAGAATCTCAAACACAAGAGATTAGTTCTAGTCAAAGTAAAATGGGATTCCAAGAGAGGACCAGAATACACTTGGGAGCTTAAATCAGATATGCAAAGAAAATATCCACACCTATTTCAGTAGACCTCGAGGACGAGTTATAAAAAAGGTGGGGAGGATATAACAACCCTCCAAAATTATTCCCAACACCCCTAAATTATTTAGAACGTCCTAATATGTCCTAAAATACACCCCGAATACGAGATTTGGCCTTAAATACCTTTATATAATTAAAAATAAAATAAAAACAATTTTTAATAGTTCCTGGCGGGCCGCGAATACCCTTAAGGAGTCTTACGCGGGCCGCGACAGCTTAAGACCAGGGCCGCACCCTGAGGTGTTACGTGGCATAATGCGTGTGGAAGCTATGGGTCGACTTAGCCAAGCTAGGGCCTACCCTAGCTGGCCTCGCGGGCCGCGAACCCCTTGGCTGAAGTTTACGCGGGGCGCGACAAGGTGGTCGAACAAACTTATAAATAGAGGCCATCGGCTGTTCATTTCAGTCGTTCAAATCTCAAATCTTTCTCTCAATTTCTATAGTGTAGGAGCTATACTCGGGCATAATACCCCCTAATTAATGAAGTTCTGCCTCGTTGTAAGTATCATAACCCCCGATTACATATTAGATACGCTGCCCGATTGATCTAGGATTCCGTAACGGCTGTCGAGGTTTTGCCCGACGTAGTCATTGGAGTTCTGTCTCGGGGAGGGTATTACTAATGTAAATATTGGGTTATTATACTAACGCGTGTGCATTGTGTAATTAATAGATAATCACCAGGAAATCACAAAGGAAAACCCTAAGATAGCAATGTGAGTAATCTCCTTTTTGTAAACTGGTTTTATAAAACCTTAATTATTTTACAATGTGATTAGCAGTGATTGAGTCATTGTAATTATTCAATTACTGCCGGTATGTTGGGGTTTTGTATACAAAATGTGGAACACGTTACCATTGGACAAAGAGTTAGCCAATGTGTAATATGACCCACCAGTCAGGATTGACAGTACTGAATGAGTAATTATGTAGATATAAACATTGTAATCACTCTCAATACTGTGAAATGATAAAACTCTTCTTGATTAAACTGGGATTCACTCACCAGTATTTCCCACTGACAAAATGTTTTTAAACGCGTTTCAGGTAACAAAAGGTGAAAGCCAAATAGAAGCCAGCTGGACAACACTGAAGGCTCGGAATAGTGGCTATAAAAGTTACCTAAATAAAGAAGATGTTTTATTTCAATAAAATAGGGTTTATCCCTATAAATCAGTTTGTAATGAAAACTTGGGTTTTATCCCAGTATACTTATTTATATAAAATGTGGTGTTTTACTCTGATAAAATATTTCCTAACTACGGTCCTGATGAAATTTCCGCTGCCAAATTGATAAACACCGATACCACTAAATCTGATCTCACGGCCGCCCGTTCCCGGGTAATTAGGGGCGGGGGTTGCGACATATGAGGGGCCTGGGTATTTGCAAGCTTAAACATAAAAATGACTCGCTTCTATCTAAGTGGGTGTGGAGATATAAAGCGAATTCTAAAAGTTTGTGGAGATTGGTGGTTGATGCATGTCATGGATCGAGTAGAAAGTGGAGTGAATTACCGTTGAATCTCGGTATATCAGGGGTCTGGAACAATATTATCAAGCCGGTGAATAAATTGGTCATTAAAGGCAAAAATGTTGGCAACCTTATGAAAGGAGAGGTGGGCAATGGAGAAAAAACCCATTTCTAGGTGGATTACTGGATCGGGGATGTTCCGCTTATGTAGAAATGGCCGACCTTATTCGCGTTGGAATCTAACAAAGGGTGGCCGATAGGGTTGTGGAGCAAGAGGGACTATGGGATGGAATTGGCAATGGATTCGACATCTGTCATCGCCTATGGAGATATCAGATGCGAAGGAATGCCAAAGTATTATATCGTCGATCTGCAGGGAATCTAGAGAGGATAGATGGAGGTGGCTTGGAGATGAGAACGAATTTTTCTCAACTGCTTCAGTCAGAAAACTTTTGGTTGAGGAAAGTTCTGTCCTCTTTGAGCAGATTTTTAGATGGATCAAGTGGATACCGATGAAGGTGAATCTTTTGTTTTGAGAACTGAGCTTGATAGATCCCGACGAAGACGGCTCTTTCTAAACGAAATGTTCAGCTCGATGCTCTTTGTTGTGCGTTATGTGGCGACTATGATGAAAGCTCGGATCATATCTTCACGGGTTGCAACTTGGTTTTGAACTTCTGGCAGGCTTTTTGCACATGGGTTCGGATTCCTTCTATGTTCGCTTTTGGTTTCAAGGATGTGTTAGAGCATGCCAACTTCTGCAAATTGAGGAAGGAGGAGTATCCCATTGTGAAAGGCCTCATAATGCTCGGCTGTTTGTGCATTTGGAAGACCCGTAACGAGGTGGTTTTTTTCTAACGGAAGAGGCAAAAGTGAAGACATTCTAGGAGACATCAAGTCACTTGGTTTCCTGTGGTTGAAGAATAGGTCGAGACATAAGAATTTAGATTGGCTTAAATGGTGTAAATATCCTATGTATATGGTGTAATTTTGATTGTTTGTCTTTTTTCGGTAGTTTGCCTTTTTCGGTTGTGTTTTGGGCCTCTGTGCTTCCTGCTTTTGGATTGGTGCCGTGTTTTAATGAAGTTCTTATTTAAAAAAAAAAAAGTTAAACCAAAGGGGGAAGAATAAAGAAGCGTTGAACTAGCCCGGAGCACGCATCTCGAGGATAACGACATACCCACACCAACAGGCATGTTCTTTGCACCACACCAAATCCCATTCAACCCCCCCGCACCAATCTTATCCATCTTCTAATTCCCCTTCATCCACCCACACATCATAACATGCACACCCATCCATCTTAATTCACCCCTTTTCATCCACCCACACATCATAACATGCACACCCATCCATCTTAATTCACCCCTTTTCATCCATAAATTCACAACGACAATAAAATGAGCATGATCGTGATGGAGGGTATGATGGAAAAGGGCGTGTTAGATGATATTATTAAAAGATTGTTGGATGGTAAAGGTGGGAAACAGGTGCAGTTATCGGAATCGGAGATCCGGCACCTTTGCGTCAACGCTAGGCAGATTTTTATGTCTCAGCCGAATCTGCTTCAGCTTCGTGCGCCCATCAGGATTTGTGGTATGATTCGGGGGTTTGATTTTTTTTTTTTTTTTTTATGTTTTTGTTTTGATCTGATTTGGGGTTTGTTTCATTGTGAATTAAGCTATTATGATTTATGATGAATTGGTGTGTTGATTGGTGAATTGGGTATTTGGGTTGTGTTTGTTTATGCTTATGTTGATAAGGGGTGAACGTTGGTGCAACGGTAAGGTTGTTGTCATGTGACCTATAGGTTGCGGTTTAGAGTCGTGGAAATAGGCTCTTGCAGAAATGCAGGGTAAGGATGCGTACGTCAGACCTAAGTTGGTCTGACACCTGGGAGCCTCGTCCACTGAGTTTTCCCTTTTCGTGTTGACGTTTTCGTTTATTCATACCGATCGTAATGATTTGTTGGTAGAAATGCAAGATTATGTAGTTTTGATTTTGTTTTTTTTTTTTTTTTTATGTTAATGATAGGTGATATACATGGACAATACCAAGATCTATTGCGGCTTTTTGAATGTGGTGGTTATCCTCCCTCCGAAAACTACCTATTTCTCGGTGATTATGTTGACCGAGGTAGACAAAGTTTAGAAACCATATGTTTGCTGCTTGCATACAAGATAAGGTATCCCGATAAAGTGTTCCTCTTAAGGGGAAACCACGAAGATGCCAAAATTAACCGTGTATATGGTTTTTACGACGAATGTAAAAGAAGATTTAATGTCCGTCTTTGGAAGATATTCACAGATTGCTTCAATTGTTTGCCGGTTGCCGCTTTAGTTGATGATAAGATCCTTTGCATGCATGGTGGTCTTTCCCCTGAACTCGAGAATTTGAGACAAATAAGAGAAATTGAGCGGCCCACTGAGATCCCGGATAACGGGCTTCTTTGCGATTTATTGTGGTCTGATCCGGACCCGGACATTGAGGGTTGGTCTGACAGTGATCGCGGTGTGTCATGTACGTTTGGACCTGACAAAGTTGTTGAATTTTTGAAGAAGAATGATCTTGACCTTATTTGCAGAGGTCATCAGGTAAAACGCTTGTTTATGTCATTTTGGATAATCGAACACTTTGAATGAATCTTATTACTGCAGGTGGTAGAGGACGGTTACGAGTTTTTTGCTAAACGAAGACTCGTGACGATATTTTCAGCGCCTAATTACGGGGGAGAATTTGACAATGCAGGTGCTCTATTGAGTGTTGATAAATCCTTGGTGTGTTCTTTTGAGATATTAAAGCCACTTGATTACTCAAAAAAGCCAGGAACGTCTAAGTTACCGCTTAAGAAGGTAAATCAGACTCGTGTTTGAATTTATTTTCTGATTTAGTATATTATCGCGTTAAATATTTCAGTCATATTTTTAATTACTGATTATTTAAAAAATATATTACAAGCTGTTTTCTTATTATTTATACCAATTGCCATTATATAGGTTAAATGTAGAAATCAAGTTTTCACTAGCACTAAAAGAACAAACATATTTAATTTCGAAATTTGAATTTCAGATTGTTTGACCTCCAAACTTCCAATCTTCCTCTTATTTTATGTAATTTGACTTTGACTTTAATCACACATTGACTGTCACAACTCATTAACATATTCCCATTTGGGTACTTATTTCAGTCCTCTGTTGATTAGTAATCATTATAATATATTACTTATACTTGAGCGTTCGTGCAACACTAAGATTAAACTATGGGTGTTGGATTTGCGTTTTAGAACTGGTTGTCTTTGTTTAATGTTTGGATAACAATTTATCCTTTGTGGGTTGGCGGTTCACATTTCGGTTTTGGCGGGTTTGTGGTTTGGAACATAGAACCTTCCGTTTTAACCCTTTTATGTAATTTTTTTTTTCATTTTTTGGAATATGCGGTTGTGTATATGTATTATATTCATGAACCATCTTTGTGATTTTAACATTTTGAGTACAAACTAACAACTTCAAAAAATAAAGAGTTAAATGCCATTTTAGTACCTGTGGTTTGGTCCATTTTGCCAGTTTAGTCCAAAGGTTTCATTTTTCGCTTGTAGGTAAGGTTTCACCGTTGCCATTTTAGTCCACTGGGTTAACTTCATCCATTTTTTCTGTTAACGAGAAGGGCAATTCAGTCATTTTATATGTAAGTATGTTAACTAGAAGGGCAATTCGGCCATATAAAATGACCGAATCGCCCTTCTCGTTAACAGAAAAAATGGATGAAGTTAACTCAGTGGACTAAAATGGCAACGGTGAAACCTTTTTGGACTCACAGACGAAAAATGAAACCTTTGGACTAAACTGGCAAAATGGCCCAAGGGACTAAAATGGCTTTTAACTCAAAAATAAAAGAACGGACCCAAACCGCTAAATGAAACCTTTTTGGACCCACAAGCGAAAAATGAAACCTTTGGACTAAACTGGCAAAATGGCCCAAACCACATGGACTAAAATGGCATTTAACTCAAAAATAAAAAAATGGACCCAAACCGCTAAACCCGGCCAACCGACACCAGCCTGGATTAGGGTTCAGCCTATAATTTTGTCAAAACAAAACCGGACAGTGAACACCCTTATCAGAGTGAGCATTAATTAATCTTTAGACAAGTTAATTATTCTATATCGCTCTATGGAAGTCAATCATGAATATTTTACAATCAATACTTAGCATTATTGCTCGTTTTAACAGCCGCCCAAAATTGGAACATCCTGAGACAAAACCGTGCTAGAGGAACACAGTCGATTAGTTCTTCAGAAGAAGCATTTCATGTCACAATGATGAAATCTGTAAGATTAGAAATCTGCAGAAAGTTAGATGTTTGGATGCAGTTAAACTTCATTTCCAGTTGGGTGGTGAATATAGATTGAAAATGAGCCCCTTCAAGGTTAGGTTTTGCTGTTGTATAAAATTTGTATATTTGGAGTGTGTTTGATTTGAAGTTTGTGTTTCTATGTTAACCTTCAGAATTAGATCAAACTGTAAAAATGGAAGCTGAAACTGTACACTTAATTGCGGCACCGTGTTCTTGTGTGTCACATCGACAAGAACATGGATATTGCTTCGCGGTTTCTTTTTGTGGCAATTTAGTGTCATTTGATTATGACAAATTGAATCGAGTTGATTCAGGCTCAGGTTTTCGTGTCTCTTAAGGGTAAATAAAACGTAGTTATTTTATGAGTTGATTATATTAACATGCTTGCAGATATGCAAATCCGAGAGTTTGGTTATCTATTAAAGAGGGTTACATCTGGATTATTATGTATGGAACTTTGAATACGTGTGATAATTTTCATAAATTTAATTTATCAAAGTTAGTAAAAGATTGAATGAGATTGTATTATTCAAATAATTTTGAGTATTGACGTCAATGATCTCTAGATCAAGTGGTGGAGAGTTTGCATTTCTCTTGAGAGATGCAGGTTCAACTCCCACTTGGTGCAGAGTGAGGCACTGGTGGACAATGATAGGGTTTCCATGGAAACCTGGGTTGGATCTTTGAGCCAAAGGGGTTTTACCGGTAATTTCACTGTCGTGCCTACGGGCGGGTGGGTTACCCGGTTTTCCCCGGAATTGGCGGTGGACTCGGGTTACTCTCGGAGTACTCCGTTTCTCTAATGGGTGCCCCGAGAGTGCTCGGGATTGATTCTGTTGGCCGTTCAAAAAAAAAAAAATTGAGTATTGACCGAGATGTTTTTATCAGTGTTATAAAAATCGCGATTAATCGCTAGTCGGCCAGTAACTAAGTATTTTTTCGTTAATCGGTCCATTAATCGCTAGTCGGACCTAGCCGACCAGTAAAAAATCGGTGATTCCGGCCCAATTCCGGCAAAAAACCTGTATATTCCGGCCAAAACCTCTAAATTCCGGTCAGTTTCCAAACAAACCATGTGAATTTCAACAATTAATCTTGTATGAGTTGAGTAAGAGTTAAAACCTAGTTACGTAAAATATTTACCTGTAAAAATGTGTATATCTATACTATATTATAATGCATGATAGAGATGTATTTTAAGGTACCTAAAAAATAATAACTTTTTCCCCATTTTATTTATAGAAAGACCCCTAAAATAAGGGTATTTTGGTCTTTTAAACACAATTTAATTTTTAGCGCCTAAACTTATTTATACTATATTATAATGCATGAGCGAGAGGTATTTTAAGATACCAAAAAATAAGAACTTTCCCCCCATTTTATTTATAGAAAGACCCAAAAAATAAGGGTATTTTAGTCTTTTTTAAACACTATTTATTTTTTAGCTTGTAAACTTATTACACTTAAATATCTGTGGTTTTAACAAAATTATAGATAATTAGTTACAATTCATCCCTTCACAACAAATTTATAATTTTTTTTACGTATTCTTGACATATCTTATAAACTATACTGTTTAAAAAATCCAAATATAAAATGACGACCTACACATTTTGTCGACATTTCGGTAGTTGTTTTGTTCAATATCGACGCACGGATTAAAAGGTAAAAGTCGATAATGATTTAATGTACAAGTGATTAAAGAAGAAAATAATAACTAATATTTTCAAAATAAATAAAGTTCAAATCTTTTTCGTACAAAATAAAGATAATATTACTGTCCTAAATTTAATTTTCTATTTAAGTTTTTTCTACTTGTTCATTGTTTCTTTGCATAGCTAATTATTTTTGCCTAATTGAGAATTGATTATGTGTCACATTTTATTTTATTAAAACTGCCTAATATCTATACTTAGATATATCTTACAAAAACTTAAAACTAATCACAACAAACTTCCTAAATAAATGGGTGACAAATCTAAAATTAAACCTTAATGCACTTCTATAGTTAGTACTATAAATACATAGTAGGACACCCCCTATATCTATTGCTAAAGAAAGTTAAAAAATGGATCCAGTTCTGAATTCAAGTTTTGCGAAAAACCAAGCATGGGAGATTGAAAATTCTAAGGTTAGTTCTGTTATATCGCAGCAGTGAATAATTGTTTTCTTTTATTTACTTTTATGTGAATGTTAACTTATTTGATTTTTCAGATTCAGTTGCATGATGAACATGCCAATTTAAACAACCCAGTTGTCGAACAAGCTTCTAAGGTATTGATTTTGCTGGTTTTTAAGTATTATTTTTGTGTATATCTTTCATATTAATATGTTCGTTATGTTATTATATGTGTGTTTTATTGCAGGATGATGGTGATAAAAGTGTTGATATTATTTCTTATGGTACAATGTTTAGTCCATATAAGTCTAATCTTCAATGTGAATTTAGTGAAGAGGTAACTTTAAGGTTTATTTAATCTTTTTTAAACTTTTGTATTCAATTTTTGTCCTTTTTAAGGATCGGAAGTTTAAGACTCAAAGGAAGAGATCCAAAAGACTCTCTGAATGGAAATGGAATGAGGTTATTAATTTAGACGATTCTGAGGACAATGGCAAAGAAGAGGAATTAGAAGATATTGCTGATTCAAGCACAAACAAGAAAACTCGATTAAAAATATCTCGAGTGTCAATTCAGAAGCAAAACAGATTTCATGCAGTCTAATATGAAATCTATCAAGTGTTTTTATGGGTTTTTTTTTCATTTTCAGTTGTTATGTTTGATCTAGACGTATGAATAAAGTTTATTTTATATTTGAACTTTATTTTTGGTATTAATATAATGCAATTATTGACCATATTAATAATATTCAAAATAAAGTTAGTATCCTAAATTTACAAGTCAACTGAACATATATAAGTTAATATCCTAAAGTTGCAATAAATAGATATTACACTTAGATATAGTCAAGCTGAAATTATAAAATATTGCAGTTATTCTTGGATATTAATCTAATAATTTGTATTTCTTAATTAAGAAATAATAAAGTAATAAACTTTAAAGCTAAACTAAAAAACTAAACTTACTATGATATAAATAAAGTTAATAAAGATATAAACTCTTAACATCCTATTTTTTATATATATAAAAACGAAATTTAACAATTAAAGTTAAATGTGTAAAACGTACTTACGAGTCAACTACTATTTTTTATTTTTATAAAAACAAAAATTTTAAACTTAAAGTTTATTGGATGAGTATCATGTGGATATTTAAAAAGAGTTATTAACTTTAAAGAATAAAATTATAAACTTTATCATTTAACCAACAAAATAAACTTACTTTACAACTATAATAACTTATCTTTTATTTTTGTCATTTGATTATTATTTTTTAATTAAAAAACGAAACTTTACATGTGTAAAACAGTTTTTTTTACTTTATTTGTAAACAAAACATTTTGTTTTTATAAAAAAATAATTCTGTTAGAAACATTTTTTGTAGCAAGTAATATAAATAAAATACTCTAGAAATTTACATTCTTTACTAGATAAATACTAAATTGTGTTGCAAATTTTTAGGAATTATAAGTTCAACTATATTGTTATAGATAATATTAGTCAGTTTCAAAAGAATTCTTTACCAACTTGACTATATACATAGTAGATTGTGTTGCATATTTTTAGGGATTATAAGTTAAAAGTAGACTCATATAGATAAGATTAGTTAGGAACTAAAAATCTGAACTTAGTATGATATAAAGTTAATAAAGATATAAACTCTTAACATCCTATTTTTTTTTATAAAAACAGTTCTTGAAATTTTATAAAATATAAATTTTTTATATCTATAAAAAAACAAAATTTAACAATTTAAGTTAAAGGTCTAAAATGTACTTACGAGTCAAATACTATTTTTTATTTTTATAAAAACGGAAATTTTAAACTTAAAGTTTATTGGATGAGTACTATGTGGATATTTAAAAAAAAGGTTATGAACTTTAAAGAATAAAATTATACTTTATAATTTAACAAATAAAATAAACATATTTTACAATTATAACAACTTATCTTTTATGTTTTGTCTTTTGATTATTAATTTTTATAAAAAACAATATTTTATGTCTTTTGATTATTAATTTTTATGAAAGAACAAAATTTTACATATGTAAAACAATTATTTATTTTATTTATAAACAAAACATTTTATTTTTGAAAAGAAAAGATTTTTTTTTTAAAAAGTTTGTAATAAGTAATGTTATATATACCTATCTATCATATCTTATATATAACAATTACATGATAAAACATACGTAACTAAAATACTTAACATTTCTTTCAGTTCCCTAAATTGCTCCAGCAGCTACTACTAGCTACTACTGATGTATCAGTTAAAGAGGAGATCAAAGAAGAAACCCATCCTCGAAAATATGTAATAATCAAACAGAAAGAGATACAAAAAATTCAAGAGGACGTTGATCTCGATGATGATAAATGGTGGTGTGACAATATGGATGAGATCCTTGATATGTTTAAGTCGTATGATTACTAAATTTTTAACATCATGATACAAAGTAATTGACACTTGAGCTTTTAGTTTTCAACATTTATGTTTAAGACTTATTTTTCTTTATTTGTGTGCTACTTTATATAACTTTTAATTCTGTTTAAGACTTATTTTTTCTTATTCATGTGTTACTTTATTACACCAATGGTTTCTTAAATTACTTGATAATTTAAATTCTAAATTTAACAATTACTAGACATGTGTAACACTTATGACATATATCCACCACAATAATGTTGTCATAAATATTATACAAATAAGAAAACTACCATAAATGAGTGCCACAATGCAAACTGTCGCCCCCGCCGTATCGCGCGGGCACCCTACTAGTGTATACATAAAACTGAAAATTACATATAAAAACCCCGATTAATCCCGAGTAGTCGCTAGTCCCCACCTCACCGACCGACTAGCGACTAGCGAGTTCTCTAACATTGGTTTTTATATGATTTTGATTATGAGAAGAAAAACAAACTTAAATATGAATTTCACCATTAACGTGGAAAAAAGTTTAAAGATTTAACAAAATTTAAATGGTATTATTTGGGATTAACATCAAATACAAAGGGCAAAATAAATAAAAAAGGGGTATGAAGAATTTTGGTCATCTTACATTTACATTTTAAGAGTTAAGATTAGTTTTAGGGAAAATAAAATTGTAAACGGGTACAAAAGAAATCAACATTTATTGACTTTTTTCTCTCCATATGGACGGCACATGTCAATTCCCTCTATCAGTTTAAAATGTCCATAACTTTTTTATTCGACATTTTTTTTTTTAAATTCACCAAAATAACAAACATTTTTATTTTTAATATGGATATCGTATTGCTATATAAAAATAAAATATAAAATTTGATTTTTACAAGGTTTTTTTTGCATTGTGTTAAAGGTTCAGGTCATTATGTCTTTTAACTTAGTTTTGGTCATTACATTTTTACTAGGATTTATATACATTGTGTTATTATCAAAACTTATAACACAATGTTAATTTGAGTTCTGGCCATTGCGATTTTATTAGAACCTATAACACAATTTATAACACAATGAAGATGGTGTTGTATTTGAGTTTTCTGTACATTGTGTTATAGGTTCTATTCATTGTGTTTAGTCTCATATCTATTGTGTTTTAATATGTTGTCCATTGTGTTTTATTATGTTGTTCATTGTATTTTTAGTCTGTTGTCCATTTTGTTTTAGTCTGTAATTTATTGTGTTTTTTGGTTGTTGTCCGTTGTGTTTTAATCTGCTGTCCATTGTGTCTTTTATCTGCTGTCATTAATTGTGCTTTTAGTCTATTTTCCATTGCGTATTTAGTTTGATACTATTGGTGTTTTACGTTATGTCTATTGTGTTTTAGTCTGGCCAAACAGATGTTTGGATCAAAGCAACAGAGGGTAGTCCAAACACAGGTTTTCCAATGTAACAGTACTTGTTTTGTATCTGTGTTTAGCATAGTTAGATTTGCATAGATGTTTGCAACATCTGTGGAATCTTTTCTGTTAGGAATGTTAGATGTTACCATCAGGGTGATGTCAGCCAATCACAAACAGAGCTTTCGTACTTAGTATAAATAGATATCATATGTTAGAGATCTATTCATCACTACACATCATCTTTTCTTTTGTACGAACAGTCTCTGTTATAGTGATCGTTCTGAGGGAGAGTCTTTAAAATCAATCTTTTGTAAACATTTGAATCAATGAAAAACAATTGTTTGATGATGACTTCTCGTTTGTGATTATATTTCTCTATAAGCAATACAAAATTGTTTTGAGCTTAATTGTTAGTTTTTCACAAACCTTGAAAACTCAGACTTAACAATTGGTATCAGAGCTTGGTCACGTTTGTCACACCCCAACCGATGGCGGAATCATCGGGGCGCGGCACTGAGCGAAACAGATTGTCCAGAAGTTTCCATAACAACTATCATTACCATTCAATTTAAGTTAACATGTCCCATACCATGTCTCAAATAGCAAACAAGTTATTACAGACAAAAACTAAACAAATATTCTGTTCCGACAACTCAGATTTAAACATAACAATTTATTCGTTGGTTTCTAGGACTCCAGTTCCTAGCTTCAAGTTCATCACAGCACAAAGAGCTTAAAAGCAACCTAAGCACCTGTCACATACGTTAAAATAAAGTCAATACATAAAATGTAAAGGTGAGCATACAAGTTTGATAGTAGCATATAGAGTTCGAATTCGTTTACGCATAACCAGCACGTACACATAGTGAAATGAAGCACGTTAGTTATCGACATAGATCCATCGATACCAATGACTGCGGGTTGACTGCCCGAGGCAGTTCGCAATACATGATTACCACCGTAATCAATGCAAGCATTCATAAGCCACGTATAACATGCATTAATGGTTTAGCGTTAAAAATAGCTTGAGTAGTGTGATAGTTGTAGTTTGAATATTCGTAACGTATGTAACACCCAAAAGTGCTAAAAGCAAAAAGGGTTCGAGTATACTCACAGCGATTATGGATTGAAGGGAGCGCTTTACAGCGAGTACGGTTAGCATGAATAGATTCGATAGCGTAAAGATAAGTGGCACGCAAAATAGTACAAAGTGAGAGTGGTTAGGAAGGCTGATCGTGCGGATCAACTATCCGTGAGAGGAAGTTATCCGTGCGGACGAACTATCCGTGCGGATGGTGATCCGTGCGGATGGTGACCCATCCGGATAAGCTATCCGTGCGCGTGAGCTGTGCGTGCGGATGGTAACCCGTGCGGATTAGTCGCGTGTGCGGATTGCTTATCCGTACGGACAAGTTGTTCGTGCGGATAAACGTTCAAGTGGATTGTTTCTTCCTAAGTGTGAGATGTGTTTGTGTATGATGGCTTGTGCTTTGGAGTTTTCGTTGTAGCATTTAGTAAACATCTAAGGATTTCTACCTTTCAAGCCGGTCGTGCGGACAACAATCCGTCCGGATGGTAGTCCGTGCGGACAATGGTAATCCGTGCGGACAGTCTGTGCGCGCGGGCAGAGACAATCCGTCCGGATAGCCTGTCCGTGCGGACGAGTTGGCCGTGCGGATGAACATTGTTTGAATTTTACTCAAGGTCTTAGTATCTCATGATCCGAAGAGTAATCCATTCAGAGGTCGTCCGTCCGGATTGCTCATTCGTCGATACTCAAACCTTGTTTGGAAAGTGGGTCCCAAGGGTAGCTCGTCCGGTTGACAACCCGTCCGGATGACTTGTACGTGCGGACAGCTAGTCCGTGCGCACGGCTTGTCCGTGCGGACAGCTGGTCCGTGCGGACAGTCTCTGGTCTGATTGTTCCGTTAGTCTACTCTTGGTTTCTGTTGTCGTTTATCGAGACGTTCTGTTTACGTGGCAACCACTTGGAATTGTACTCTCACCCGCGTGACTAGACCTGTCAGGAACCACCCTAACTTGGCCTGTCGGCGACTCAGAACGGTCATTTCGGTTGACCCCGAAATCAGGTGTCTGGTGGGTAGAATTCCAGATCTAGGACTAGTGCATCACTATTATCGAGTAGAGACTAGAACCGATCAGATTCGTACCGATTTTAAGGGTAAAAGAAGGAGAGAACTTAGGTTTATTTCTTTCAACTCTTTTATCCTTAGAAAAGTTTAGATTTAGGTGAAGTTGTTGTAAAATCTTGTGGAAACCGTTCAGATCTGAGTTATTCTTGGTGGAATAAGGTCAAGCTTGAAGTTCATAAGAACTTCATGATGACGTCACCCGAGAATACCTCAAATCTTGATGGTTTCACGGTCGAAAGTTGAGATTTGAAAGATGGAAAGGTGTAGAATTGTGTAGTGAACAAGGATGTACAAGAATTAGTGCAAGATCTTACCTGGATTGAGAGAAATCTGAGAAAAGGTGAAGAATGCGTGCGGTTCGGACGTCACTTGCCAAAAGTGGAAAAGTTGGAGAGTGACCCGTGTATTTATAGGATGCCAAAAAGGGAAAGGGTGAGCCGTGCGGATGGCACGTAACCCGGATAGGCTATCCGCCCGGATGGGTCATCCGTGCGGATTGGCAATCCGTGCGGATTGGCAATCCGTGCGGATTGACCATCCGTGCGGATGTCGCCTGAATAGGTGCGTTCGGTGCGATGTTGCTTCGGTTTCGATTTGCGAACGATTCGATAGGGTGTCCTAGACAAATTACTTTCAGTCCCAACTACTTCTTATATGGTTCGATTCGGAATTCGGGTTCGGGTTCATTTATGTTCGAGTTAGACTTCGAGTTTGATTGAGTTCGCTTGATTATCACAACATAACATAAAATAAACATGCACAGGTAACACGTAAGGCACACACACACACGTATAAATGACAAGTAAAATACATAGTTCGAGTCACAGTTCGATGTCGATTTGATTAGCATAGCTTGATTAACTTTATCGCATTGTTACTTCCTATCATTCACAGTCGTAGGTTGATTGAAATACGGTTAATACGATTCGATTACTGTAATGAACGACACTTACTCCACATAATATAAATAAAATAAAAACATTTCTATGAGTCAAGTTGCGCGAAATCGGTCGTTGACTTTGACCTTGACTTTGACTTTCACTCGTGAAAACTCGGGGTGTTACAACGTTAAACTTGATTTCACAATCAGTTTAACACACAAAGATCAGCTCAACAAAGATCTAATACTATTCGTAGCTCAGAGTTGTATAGTGAAGAACTAAATAGTGTCTATCACATACTCTATTTTTTCTGATAAAAAAACAAAAGAAAATGGCACAAAATGATCCCCACAATACCAGCTTCAGTAATAAACCCCCAATATTTGTTAGATCCGAATTTAATATCTGGCAACATAGGATGGGACATATACTTGCTCATCAAAATACAGGGTGTTGGAAGTCCGTTGTATTCGGGCCGCATATTCCAATGGTACCAAGTGTCGAGAACCCAAATTTGTTTGAGCCAAAGAAGCCGGAGAATTCTCTGAGCAAGATTATAAAAAATTCAAGCTAGATGCTAAAGCCTTTAGTATTGTGGCAATGGCTCTGCCGAATGATATCTATGCTGGCCTGTTGCATTGTAACAGCGCCAAAGAGTTGTGGATGCATCGAACAATTTGGTGGAACGGAGGAGTTATCGAGAACACTCGAGAAATACTTAACCAACAATATGAAACCTTCACTCATGTAAAGGGAGAGACTCTGACTCAGCAGTTTGAACTATTTTCTTGTCTAATTAGTGAACTAAAGTTGGTTAATAAAGAATTTACTAAAACAACTTTAAGTAACCAATTTTTAAGATCTTCGAGAAATGGGACACTATTGCTATAGTGATTAGAACATCCCCAGATTTCAAGGACATGAGCCTGACTCAGCTTAGTAGAAAGCTCCTAACATTTGAAAGGGAACTTGTCCAGAAAAATAAGCTCAAGGAAACTAGAAAGGTGTTTGAAAGTTATGCTTTCGGTAACAAAGCACTCTTGAGTCAGGAGGGTCGAGGGACATCTGCTGGAATGGGAAATAATCAGAGTTTTGATCATTTTATTGATATATCAACATGAATCAACTCTGATCAACATTCCATAAGTTATGCTTTTGCAGCAAATGATGATAGTCATGTCCTTGATAATTTGTCGTTTGTACTTGATGATCTTAAGCACATAGACCCAACTGACCTAGAGGAGATGGACATACTACACCAGGTGGCACTACTAAGTCTAAGAGCTAACAATTTTTACAAAAGGACTGGCAGGGCTTATCCGGGATTGAGTGGGAAGTCAAAAGTGGGGTTGGATAAATCTAGAATTAAATGTTTCAAGTGTAATAGATTAGGTCACTTTTCAAGAAAATGCAAGAGTCAATCAAACAATTATGCACCATTGATCACATATCCTAACCAAAGACCCCATTATAATACACAACAACAGTTTTATCCCCAAAATACCCCTGGACCAAATGTGCAAAACATAACCCACTTTGCACAAAACATGAATTTGTGCCAGTGCATTATGTTCAAGCACCATATGTCCACAAGTCCTTCATGTTCAGTATGTTCAGATGCCAAATGCAAAACAAAACACTGTTAGGACTCGTTACAGGAATGGGGTTATTCCTGTAACCACCTGTCACACCCCAACCGATGGCGGAATCATCGGGGCACGACACTAGGCGAATCAAATTGCTCAAGAGAATCCATAACAACTACATTGCGAAAGTATTTAATGCGTTCAATATCCCATACTAATAAACAATTACAATCACATAAGCTGTCACGAATTTCATGTTCTCCCAAACAATACAAATCCGACAACCTAGATTTTAGGTGTGTTTCTAGACTTCCTAGCTTGATTTTGTCACGCCCCTTTCTAAGGCGGAAGCACGAGGTGTGATCATGAAAGGTTCTCATTGCATACGAATGGTAAACATACTACATGCTCGTAAAAATAACTTCAAATGCCAATAACATTACGTAACTTAAAAAACATAGGTTAAGTTTGGAGTTTACATCACATCATAAAGCGTTGTTTGAAAAGTTTACAACATTATTCAAAGATAAACATTAACAACATCCAAGAGCAAGAGTAAGACCGCGCGCACATCCACTTTAGTTACCTGAAATACATGTGAGTTTTTGGAAAATCGTCAACATAATGTTGGTGTGAATTCATGCAGTTTTTGTATTGAACGTTTGTATACTTTGTATGAAAACATGGTATGTAATTTGTATAAATCAAGTGTTTCTGTAAGTATAAGGAAATCAAGATCGCTAATGGTTTGCAAGGCCATTAACATGTGACACGACATAGGAAGCATCCAAACCATAGGCATTTTTAGTAGTCAATTCACGACTGAGACACAAAAGCACTGCTTGGTACTAGTTATCACCAAGAGTGTGGCTGCCCGAAAACCCATTAGATCTAACCTTTTGTTCTGCGGTCTTAGTATGTACACGATTAATGGTGCTTCTGGTACCCTATTCGTGACATGATCTAAAGTATCATTCCTTAGTTTTTGTATCCAATCATACCATAACACATGTATTTTCCCCAAGTTTAAAAAGCATGTAAAAGTTTAAAAGTGGGGACATGAACTCACAACTTTGCGTTTCTTGCGCCGTAAACTTCACCGGGTTTGCTTATATAGCGTCGTGACCTATACGTGTTTTATTAACGTTAGTCACTAGACTTGTATCGCACAAGTACAAGTCACCATCTTTTATGTATGTGTTCTTGGTTGTTAAAATAATTTATATTTTTAACTATGTATCTTACTTATATTATTTTCTCAAAAATAAATATAAGTGTCTTGTATTTTTCACCCGAGTTACATATTTTCATCCAAAACTTCATTTTAAGTTCGTAACTCGTCCAAGTTACACAATCTATTAAGAAATATATTTTCATAAATATATTTTCTTGTATTTGTCTAAGCATGTTGTGTGTGTATTTTTTTGTATTTTCACTCCTTAGGAGTATTTAGTGTATTTTCAAGTCCCAATACACTATTTCATATAATACATACTACATACACTTAGCACAAAATTTGGTGTTCAATAAATATATATATTTTCCTCAAAAATATACATACTTAATATCAATTTTTATCTTGAAGAAATCATCATTTCTTAATTTGAAGTTTACATAAAAATTAGGGAAACCTTGGTAAATATTTTTAGGTGATTTTTTAGGGAATAAGTTTCACAGAAACTTATATTTTTCTAAGTGTCAAAATTTTATAGAAATTTTGACATAGTTTCCCCTAAAAATGGAGGTTTCCCATGTTGTCAAAACATGTGTTTATTCTTTTAAAATAATCACAAACAATCATCATCTCATTCAACACTTACCGAGTGTCAAAATCAAGTAAATTACACTACATCATGAACTTGAAGTTTTTGTAAAAACTTGTAGTAACTTACCATGTTATTTAGTAGGTTTAGTTACCCTTAAAAACATGGTTATTTGTTTGTAAATCACTTTATTAAAAGATTTAGTTATTTACAACTTGTAAGATGATTTTTCTAAAAATATTTCTTTTGTATTTTTCTTGTGACAATCATGTTCCTAGTCTTGTTTAAACACTAAAAATATGATTAGTTTACTTAGAAACCATGACTTTGTAAATCTTGTAAATAAACTTGGTTTCTTGGGAAAATTATTTTTGTAATAATCTATTTACAAGATTTGTATTTTGTTTAAATCATCTTTACATATGAAAACCACTTTCATTATTCAAGTTCATGAAGACATAAAGTATGATGATCTTGGTCTTTCACAAGATCATCACCTTAACTTACTAGATCATGTGTTTAATCACAATCTAGTAGGTTCCTTATGATGTCTAACATCACTAACACTAATAATCAATCAACAAGAAACAAATCATCACAAACAACAAGATTTCATATGTTAATAAGTTGATGTTAAAGTATCATGATCATGTTCTTTAGTGTTCTTGTGATTAACAATGTTCATCATCTTTTAACCAACTAAATATGAAATAACAAGGGATTATAAGGGTCTTACTACTAGCACAAGGCTAGGGAAGAACACAAGAGGTTGAAGATAACAAATGTGTTGGATAAAAGCAATCGAAAGAGGTCCTTCAAGATCCAAGACCACCAAGCTTGCTTCTAGACCTTCTTACACCTTGAAATGAACTTGGAATGGTTGATCAAGATTTGATGATGATGGTGGTGTGCTTGGGGGTGTTCGGCCGAGAATGGGGAGCAAGGGAAGAAGATGAAGTGTGGTGTGAAGTGTGGGTGAGAAAGGGAGTTCTTGTTCTACTTATAACCACCTTCTTGTTTGTCCATTGGTTACAATGTTCCTTAAGTACATTACAAAATCTTTAATCAATCTTAGGAGGATCACATAAGATCTTGGTGGATCAAATAGAATCAAAGTGGATCAAGGGTGGGTCCATACCCTTGTGACCGTCCACAATATAGGGGGGGGGTAAAGTGTAAGTTTAAACCATATAGTTAGTTTAGAGTTCCAATCCAAGTATTAGTTATAAGTGTTTATGTGTATGATGTGTTATATAGTGTGTTAGGGTGTTCGGGGGTCATAACTAGCTCAGAAACATTAAGACAATGTTTCTAGTATAATTTTGGTGTTTCGGGTAATGTTCGGTTAAATACCGGTTCGTTAAAGTGTCAAACTATTCCGTTTAGTGATCTTTAAGTATCCTTTTGTGACCCTTTCAATTCCCGACACTTAGGAGGGTATTATGGATAATAAAACATGAATTCTGCATGATATTTATGTGTTAAAAAGCTGATTATAGCTGATTTGTGCAGGATTCTGCATTTAAAGTGCGTTTCGGTGCTTTTTAGTGCATATTTTAGCTTCCGGAAAGTCTATATGTTAACCCTTGTATACATTCTTGGGCTTTAATGTATTTTTGACGTTGGGCCTACTCCTGGGCCCCAATTCTATTGTCTGGCTGCTTTCTGCAGAATTGCTGACATAATGTGTCTTACCGGTGAGTTTACTAGTCTTTCTGACGCAACGCTAATAGTAATGCATAAAGCAGTATTTGAAGTATAAAACGTGCATGAATTCACATGTATAGCACGAAATCAGACAATGTTGACATTTAAGCATATAATTGCATATATTAAGTAATAATTAAATTGTACAGAAATTACCGGTTTTGTGCCAGTTGTCACAGTCTCCCCCCGTTAAAAGAATTTCGTCCCGAAATTCAGGCTGAGCTAACTCTCGCATGAGTTTTCTTGAATAGGTGGGGGTACTTTTCTTTAAACTAGTCTTCACATTCCCACGTGTACTCGGGTCCGTGCTTAGAGTTCCAACGTACTTTGACAAGTTTGACACTACTCCTTCGGGTCTTGTTGACTTTCCAGTCTGTAACATCAACGGGTTGTTCTGTAAATCGGAGGATGTCGTCAATATGCACTTCATCCGCAGGGATAATCACTGTTACTTGGGTTGGACTCTTCTTGAGGTTGAATACATGAAACATATCATGTACTCCGTTAAGTTCTTCCGGTAATTCCAACTTGTATGCCACGGTACCAATTCTTTCCAAGATTTTGAATGGTCCGATGTATCGGGGATTCAGCTTCCCACGTTTTCCGAATCTTACTACGCCTTTCCAAGGTGAGACCTTTAACAAAACTTTGTCTCCCACCTCGAATTCTAAGGGTTTTCGTCTTCGATCAGCGTAGCTCTTTTGTCGATCTCGAGCCGCCTTAATGCGCTCTCGGATCTGTATGATTTTGTCGGTTGTCTCTTGCACAAGTTCAGGACCAACCATACCTTTGTCTCCAGCGTCTGCCCAACATAGTGGTGAGCGGCACTTGCGGCCATATAAAGCTTCGAACGGTGCGGCTTTTATACTCGTATGGTAGCTGTTATTGTAGGAAAACTCAACTAAAGGTAGATGAGTATCCCAGCTGCCGCCTAGGTCCATAACACATGCGCGAAGCATATTTTCTAGTGTTTGTATAGTTCGTTCGCTCTGGCCGTCTGTTTGCGGATGGAAGGCCGTGCTTAGATCTAGTTGAGATCCAAAGGCTTCCTGAAAGGATTGCCAGATCCTCGAGATGAAACGTCCATCTCTGTCTGAAATACTTGAGATAGGCACTCCATGATGTGCCATGATTTCTTTTAAGTACAACTCAGCAAGCTTTCCAGTGCTATCCTTCTCTCGGATCGGTAGGAAATGCGCAGACTTTGTTAATTGATCGACTATAACCCATATCATATCGTGCCCCCTAGGGGTCCTGGGTAATTTTGTTATGAAGTCCATCGAGATTTGCTCCCGCTTCCACATGGGTATCTCTGGTTGTTGCAGTAGGCTAGATGGTTTCTGATATTTAGCCTTAACCTTAGCACAGGTTAGGCACTTTCCAACATAGATAGCCACATCGCTTTTAAGTCTCGGCCACCAATAATAGTCCTTCAAGTCTTGATACATTTTGTCCGATCCTGGATGGATCGAGTATTTTGACTTGTGAGCTTCATTAAGGATGACTTCTCGAATACCGCCATAGAGCGGAACCCAAATACGCCCTTTAAAGTACAAGGTTCCCTCTTTGTTTGGCACCAAATTCTTTAGCATACCTCGGAGGTATTCAGCTCTACGATTCTTCATCTTAAGGGCTTCTTGTTGTGCGTCACGAATGCGTGCAGTGAGATTCGTCCGAACAGTCATTTCCAGTGCTCGAACTCTTAGGGTCTTAACCCTTTCTTTCCGGCTTAACGCATCTGCTACAACGTTTTCCTTTCCAGGATGGTACTTAATCTCACAGTCATAATCGTTCAGCAGCTCGACCCATCGTCGCTGACGCATGTTCAATTCTTTCTGATCAAATATGTGTTGTAGGCTCTTGTGATCTGTGAAGATTGTACATCGAATACCATATAAATAGTGTCGCCAGATCTTCAAGGCGAATACCACCGTTCCTAGCTCCAGGTCGTGAGTGGTATAGTTCCTTTCATGCACCTTCAACTGCCTGGAAGCGTAAGCGATGAATTTTTGGCGTTGCATGAGCACGCAACCCAAACCTTGAAGCGAAGCGTCGCAGTATACCACGAAGTCTTCAGTGCCTTCGGGTAAGGATAGCATCGGTGCGTCGCATAGCTTATTTTTGAGCAGTTGGAAGGCTTCTTCCTGCTTATTACCGCAGTCGTACTTCTTGTCCTTCTGCGTAAGGGTAGTCAGCGGTTGAGCTATTTTGGAGAAATTCTCAATAAACCGTCGGTAATAGCCCGCTAAGCCCAAAAATTGTCGAACTTCAGTTGGGGTTTTGGGGGCTTCCCAATTCTTTATTGCTTCAATCTTGGATGGGTCTACATGAATGCCCTTCTCATTCACAACGTGACCAAGAAACTGTACTTCGCGAATCCAGAATTCGCACTTTGAAAACTTTGCATAAAGTTTCTCTTTCTTCAGTAATTCCAAAATGGTTATGAGATGTTGCTCGTGCTCTTCTCTCGTTCGTGAGTAAATCAGGATATCATCGATAAATACAATCATGAATTTATCGAGATATGGTTTGCATACGCGATTCATCAGATCCATAAATACCGCTGGCGCGTTCGTCAGTCCGAATGGCATCACAAGAAATTCGTAATGCCCATAACGTGTTCTGAATGCAGTCTTTGGTACGCTTTCCTCTTGGATTCTTAACTGATGGTATCCCGATCGAAGGTCGATCTTGGAATAGTAGCTCGATCCTTGCAATTGATCAAATAAGTCATCAATCCTCGGCAGTGGGTACCGATTTTTGATAGTGAGCTTGTTCAGTTCTCTATAATCGATACACATCCGAAGTGTTCCATCCTTCTTCTTCACGAACAATATTGGAGCTCCCCAAGGTGAGAAGCTTGGCCTTATGAATCCTTTATCCAACAACTCTTGCAGTTGTGTAGATAATTCTTGCATTTTGGATGGTGCAAGCCGATAGGGTGCCTTGGCTACATGAGCGGCTCCTAGAACCAAGTCTATATGGAATTCGACTTGTCGTTGCGGAGGTAGTCCTGGCAGATCTTTGGGAAAAACATCAGGGAATTCCTTCACCACATGAATGTCTTCGAGTTTCGGCTCCTCAGCCTTCTTATCTACAACGTGGGCCATGAAAGCAACACATCCGTTCCTCAAACACTTCTGTGCCTTTATACAACTGATGATTCGCAGAGGCACGTCTCGTTTTTCTCCATGCATGATGAGAGTTTCATCATTCGTCAGAGGGATGCGAATGATTTTCTCGTGACAAACAACTTCAGCCTTGTTCTTGGACAAGCAGTCCATTCCGACCACTACATCGAAGCTACCCAATTGAATAGGTAAGAGGTCGATGCTAAATATTTGCTCACCAAGTTCTATTGTGCAACCTCTAACAACTTCGCCTGATTCAACAAGTTTACCATTGGCTAGTTCTATGGAATAAGGAATATCTAATCTACTAGATTCTATTCCAAGCATACATTTAAATTCCACAGACATGAAGCTATAATCGGCACCAGTGTCAAATAGTATGGATGAAAAGTGATTGTTAACGAGAAACGTACCGGTGACCACATTAGGGTCCTCGCGTGCGTTCCTTGCTCCAATCACAAATGCTCGAGCTTGAGCATTGTTCCCCCTTGGGCAATCTCTTATGAAATGATCCTTGCTTCCATAACCAAAGCATCCTTGGTTCTGCCCAGCTCCATTACCATTTCGGTTACCATTGCCATTTCCATTTCCACCACCGTTTCTATTACTAGCACCGTTGCGGTTTCCGTTCCCGTTCCCGTTCCTATTTCCTTTTCCCCAACAGTTCTCAGTATGGTGACCCAGTTTTCCACACTTGTCGCATTTTGGAACGCGACAAGCTCCTTCATGATGACGCTTGCACTGGTTGCAGACGGGCAGAGTGCCCTGGTACCCTTTGGCAGGAGCGTCATTTATGGCTGCAAGAGTTCTCGCCTCCTGTGGCGGATTGGGGTCACGCTTCTTATTGTTGGAACCCTTGTTGTTACGTGTTGCTTGATTCAGGCTCGCATGCTTCCTTTTCTTGTCACCAGACGACTCAGCATGCGTCTCGGTCTTTTCAGTTGGGTTCAGTGATAACTTCTTCATACGAACAACATCTTCAGTAAGGCTGACAGCCAGAGTTATAGCCTGAGTGATCGTTTCAAGTTTGGCCGAAGTTACCATGCTGCGAAACTCTGGGGCCAGTCCCCAAATGTAGCGTTCAACGCGCTTAAATTCAGGAGTCACCATGTAAGGGATCACTCTAGACAAATCGTGGAACCTTTGGGTATATCCAGTAATGTCAGCACCTTCCATGGTCAAGTGCCAGAACTCAGTCTCCAACCTTAAGAGTTCAGCACGTGAGCAATACTTTTCTCTCATACGTTCCTTTAGCTCATCCCATGTCATGCCGTACGCAGCATCATCACCCAGAGTCTGGACTTGCAAATTCCACCAAGTCAAAGCTTCATCAACAAACAACCCCATAGCAAAAGTGACTTGCTGATCCGCGGTACACTTGCTCATACGGATAGTGGCATCAGTCTTCTCCGTCCATCGTACAAAAGCTACTGCACCCCCCGTACCGTCGTAGTTCAGCGGTTTGCAGTCGAGAAACTGCTTGAAGGTGCAACCTTGAGTTGTGTTTCCTCCAGATGAGTCTCCCTGTCCATTACGCCTGGCATTGCTTGGTTCTCCACTTTGTTCGGTGTGGTTCGCCTCGTATTGGGCGATAGCTGCGGAGATCCTTTCCTCCAGTAGGGCGTTCAGTTCTTCAGCAGTCCTCGGCAGAGGATGAGGAGGGGGTTGGTCAGAACCTTGATTATTCACAATTCTCCTAGGTGCCATGTTTTGTCAGAACACAACGCACAGGGTTAGACATTTGTTTGATATCATCCTACGAGTCAGTAGTAGTATATATATACACAGGCATATACCACATAAGTGACATCAAACAATCCGCCAAACGTATAAATCAATTCATACAGCAACAAGCATGCATAAATAGATAGATACTGATGTGTCATGGGATATTCACCAAGTCTTTACACATACCAGGGAAACTTGTTACGTTATTGTTTGCGAAGTAAACAAAATGCATAAGGGTTACATCACCCCCATAGTACAAGTTTAACATATGTAAAGAACAAAATATCTTTCCTCACATTGGCGGTTTTTTGTCTTTATACCCCAAAAAAATACTTCAATAGAGTATTTAATAGGCTGGGGGAGGGGTGAGGGTATTTCACGTTTGATCTTTTCTTGTATTGATGGAATCTCGTATGATACGTGACAAGACTTGCTGTGGTTTCTGTGCACTGAATTCCATAATTATGTATGCATCCATAATTACGTAACTCCTTGCACAGTCCGCACAGTTCATTTCATCGTCGGATCACTTCCTTCAGATAGGCCACTGTTTTCAGGTAAAGTCACGAGTACCTGAGATATTCTATTTCTAGTATATGTATATATTAATTATCACACATAATCGCAAGTAATTCTTAGTCAAAGACAAGTGCTACTCCAGTGCACCCTAAGTCTCGTAGTGTCTTTTCTTGACTCTTTGAAAATAATTCCAGGTAGTGGATGTCGCGGAGAGTTTTATGCAATGAAAACTTTTTGAAAAATTGTTTTCGGGAAAGGATCCTAAAGATTGTAGACTAGACTCGAGAAGGAATCCTGGTTCACTACAATCGCAGCTCTGATACCAATCTGTCACACCCCTTTCTAAGGCGGAAGCATGAGGTGTGATCATGAAAGGTTCTCATTGCATACGAATGGTAAACATACTACATGCTCGTAAAAATAACTTCAAATGCCAATAACATTACGTAACTGAAAACATAGGTTAAGTTTGGAGTTTACATCACATCATAAAGCGTTGTTTGAAAAGTTTACAACATTATTCAAAGATAAACATAAACAACATCCAAGAGCAAGAGTAAGACTACGCGCACAACCACTTTAGTTACCTGAAATACATGTGAGTTTTTGGAAAATCGTCAACATAATGTTGGTGTGAATTCATGCAGTTTTTGTATTGAACGTGTGTATACTTTGTATGAAAACATGGTATGTAATTTGTATAAATCATGTGTTTCTGTAAGTATAAGGAAATCAAGATCGCTAATGGTTTGCAAGGCCATTAACAAGTGACACGACATAGGAAGCATCCAAACCATAGGCATTTTTAGTAGTCAATTCACGACTGAGACACAAAAGCACTGCTTGGTACTAGTTATCACCAAGAGTGTGGCTGCCCAAAAACCCATTAGATCTAACCTTTTGTTCTGCGGTCTTAGTATGTACACGATTAATGGTGCTTCTGGTACCCTATTCGTGACATCATCTAAAGTATCATTCCTTAGTTTTTGTATCCAATCATACCATAACACATGTATTTTCCCCAAGTTTAAAAAGCATGTAAAAGTTTAAAAGTGGGGACATGAACTCACAACTTTGCGTTTCTTGCGCCGTAAACTTCACCGGGTTTGCTTATATAGCGTCGTGACCTATACGTGTTTTATTAACGTTAGTCACTAGACTTGTATCGCACAAGTACAAGTAACCATCTTTTATGTATGTGTTCTTGGTTGTTAAAAATAATTTATATTTTTAACTATGTATCTTACTTATATTATTTTCTCAAAAATAAATATAAGTGTCTTGTATTTTTCACCCGAGTTACATATTTTTGTCCAAAACTTCATTTTAAGTTCGTAACTCGTCCAAGTTACATAATCTATTAAGAAATATATTTTCATAAATATATTTTCTTGTATTTGTCTAAGCATGTTGTGTGTGTATTTTTGGTATTTTCACTCCTTAGGAGTATTTAGTGTATTTTCATGTCCCAATACACTATTTCATACAATACATACTACATACACTTAGCACAAAATTTGGTGATCAATAAATATATATATTTTTCTCAAAAATATACATACTTAATATCAAATTTTTATCTTGAAGAAATCATCATTTCTTAATTTGAAGTTTACATAAAAATTAGGGAAACCTTGGTAAATATTTTTAGGTGAATTTTTAGGGAATAAGTTTCACCGAAACTTATATTTTTCTAAGTGTCAAAATTTTATAGAAATTTTGACATAGTTTCCCCTAAAAATGGAGGTTTCCCATGTTGTCAAAACATGTGTTTATTTTCTTTTAAAATCATCACAAACAATCATCAACTCATTCAACACTTACCGAGTGTCAAAATCAAGTAAATTACACTACATCATGAACTTGAAGTTTTTGTAAAAACTTGTAGTAACTTACCATGTTATTTAGTAGGTTTAGTTACCTTTAAAAACATGGTTATTTGTTTGTAAATCACTTTATTAAAAGATTTAGTTATTTACAACTTGTAAGATGATTTTTCTAAAAATATTTCTTTTGTATTTTTCTTGTGACAATCATGTTCCTAGTCTTGTTTAAACACTAAAAATATGATTAGTTTACTTAGAAACCATGACTTTGTAAATCTTGTAAACAAACTTGGTTTCTTGGGAAAATTATTTTTGTAATCATCTATTTACAAGATTTGTATTTTGTTTAAATCATCTTTACATATGAAAACCACTTTCATCATTCAAGTTTATGAAGACATAAAGTATGATGATCTTGGTCTTTCTCAAGATCATCACCTTAACTTACTAGATCATGTGTTTAATCACAATCTAGTAGGTTCCTTATGATGTCTAACATCACTAACACTAATAATCAATCAACAAGAAACAAATCATCACAAACAACAAGATTTCATATGTTAATAAGCTTATGTTAAAGTATCATGATCATGTTCTTTAGTGTTCTTGTGATCAACAATGTTCATCATCTTTTAACTAACTAAATATGAAATAACAAGGGATTATAAGGGTCTTACTACTAGCACAAGGCTAGGGAAGAACACAAGAGGTTAAAGATGACAAATGTGTTGGATAAAAGCAATCGAAAGAGGTCCTTCAAGATCCAAGACCACCAAGCTTGCTTGTAGACCTTATTACACCTTGAAATGAACTTGGAATGGTTGAACAAGATTTGATGATGATGGTGGTGTGCTTGGGGGTGTTCGGCCGAGAATGGGAAGCAAGGGAAGAAGATGAAGTATGGTGTGAAGTGTGGGTGAGAAAGGGAGTTCTTGTTCTACTTATAACCACCTTCTTGTTTGTCCATTGGTTACAATGTTCCTTAAGTACATTACAAAATCTTTTATCAATCTTAGGAGGATCACATAAGATCTTGGTGGATCAAATAGAATCAAAGTGGATCAAGGGTGGGTCCACACCCTTGTGACCGTCCACAATATGGGGGGGGGGTAAAGTGTAAGTTTAAACCATATAGTTAGTTTAGAGTTCCAATCCAAGTATTAGTTATAAGTGTTTATGTGTATGATGTGTTATATAGTGTGTTAGGGTGTTCAGGGATCATAACTAGGTCAGAAAACATTAAGACAATATTTCTAGTATAATTTTGGTGTTTCGGGTAATGTCCGGTTGTTCGGTTAAATACCGGTTCGTTAAAGTGTCAAATTATTCCGTTTAGTGATCTTTAAGTATACTTTTGTGACCCTTTCAATTCCCGACACTTAGGAGGGTATTCATGATAATAAAACATGAATTCTGCATGATATTTATGTGTTAAAAAGCTGATTATAGCTGATTTGTGCAGAATTCTGCTTTTAAAGTGCGTTTCGGGCGCTTTTTAGTGCATATTCTAGCTTCCGGAAAGTCTATATGTTAACCCTTGTATACATTCTTGGGTTTTAATGTATTTTTGACGTTGGGCCTACTCCTGGGCCCCAATTCTATTGTCTGGCTGCTTTCTGCAGAATTTCTGACACAATGTGTCTTAGCGGTGAGTTTACTAGTCTTTCTGACGCAACGCTAATAGTAATGCATAAAGCAGTATTTGAAGTATAAAACGTACATGAATTCACATGTATAGCACGAAATCAGACAATGTTGACATTTAAGCACATAATTGCATATATTAAGTAATAATTAAATTGTACGGAAATTACCGTTTTCGTGCCAGTTGTCACAGATTTGATGCAGACTACGACTAACCTGCAACATATGTTAAAACAACGTCAATACAAAAGTATTGGCGAGTATACAAGTTTTGATAGCGAAACATAGTAGATAAAAGTGTTGCGAATTACCACATACATAAACGAGATACCTCATCATACATGCATTTAAGACAGATACTACCAGCTAAGTCACTCGAGCTGCGATTGCGATTGCTATTCATCCTAATTAGACCCCGTCGGGATTTATAGTACTATACTAGTTAAGGCGGGACCTCGCGAGTATAAGTCCTAACACATATGTAACTAGCATCACATGTAAATATGCATACAGTTATTTACAAGTGATAAACAGTTTGATTGAATAATTCGTTTTGATAAATTCGATTAATTAGGAACGTATATTACACCCAAAATGCGATAAAAAGGGGTTCGAGTATACTCATAGTCGGTGTTCAGCAAGTAAACACAACTTGGTTGGATTGAAGGGAACGCGTCTGAGATTAGCCTGATTACAGATTGATAGTGTAAGCGTCAAACAGTGTGTGAAACGATGAGATGAGTCTGAGTGTCGAAATGGAAACCCGATCGGATGGCAGTCCAATTGGATGGCCGGTCGATCGGGTGGTAATCCGTTCGGATGGTCATCCGTTCGGATGGTCATCCGATTGGATGACCATTCGATTGGATTGTCACCTCATTTGGTAGAGATGTGTTTGTGTATGATGGTTTGCCTTTGAAGTTTTCATTGTAGCATTTTGAAAACAGAGAAGTATCTCTACCCTTCAGGTCGATCAATCCAACGGCGGCTCGATCGGGTGACGATCCGATTAGTAGGACACTTAGAGAGAACAAGTTCACAGCAGTTTGTCACTCGGTCGGATAGCAATCTGATCGGGTGGCAATCCGTTTGGAACTGGCTATGTATTGAATATGTTGAAAATTGTTTAAGTGTTGAAGTATCAAACATCACATGATCGGATGGTCGTTCGATCAGATGGCAATCCGATCGGACGGCAATCCGCTCGACGTTTAGTACCCTGAAAATTAAAATAATAGTTTAATTGAGTGATCAAGTGCAAGCCGATCGGATGGCTGTCCGATCGGGTGGCAATCCGATCGGACGGCAATCCGTCCCAACTGCCTGTTCATCTCTGATACTTGGTCGTTTTGTGGTTTTCTCAAGACGGTATGAAGACGTGTCAAGCAATAGAAACCCCATCTATTTCCAAGTGGTTCGATCGGACATGAACCACCCTAGTCCGGTCGGCCAACTGTTCAAGATGGTGATTCGTGTTTAACCCGAAATCGGTAGTCTCTTAGATAGAAATCAGATCTTTGACCAACATTTCACAAAGAATGAGTAGAAGATCAGAACGAGCTCCGATTCTATCGGTTTTGAGTGCATTGAGTGTAAAAGAGTTGAAAGAAAGTTGGAAAACCATCTTTCAATCCTTTTATCCATGATTATGTGTGGATCTATGCAAAAATGTTGTTTATTCGTGTGGAAATCCTTCAGATCTGAGTGGTTCTTGGTGGGATGAGTCCAACACTTGAAGTTCATAAGAACTCTATGATGACATCATCCTAGAACACCTCAAATCCATTGATTTCACGGTTAAAAGTTAAGATTCAAAGGTGAAGATGATGAAGAAGTGCGTGTAGATCATAGAAGTACAAGACTGGAGGTAGAAACTTACAAGAATCACGAGAAATCGAGAGAAAATAGCCCCAAAGCATGCTGGTCGAGTGGGAGCTGTCACATCACTGTTCATGTGATGTGACAAGTGCTATTTATAGGTGAAGAGGAGAGAAGGTGAGGGAGTGCCATGGATCGGGAGGCAATCCAATCAGGTGGCTGTCCGATTAGGCGGCAATCCGATCGGGTTGCAATCCGATCGGTTGGCCATCCGATCGATCAGTAACTCGATCGGTGGTCTCCGGCGAATTGCGTTTTAATGTTCCGTTTTGTTCGTTAAGCGTTGCGATAGTTTGGTCACACCTTTTCATACCCACATTCATATATTTAATATAATTAGCCACATAGGGTCGTATAAATATCCATATTTCAAAGTTGCGATACAATAACCGGGTTTCGTTTCGAATATGCGTTACTCTGCGACGCTTCACGACCATCGAGGAGGGTAGAATAGGTCCTCACTCAACGTCATCGTGAGCGTTGGTGTGTGCGATGCGATGTGTTATAGCGATAAAGTATGCGTAATATGCGAAAATACTGCGAAATAGCGATGCATGCGATATTATGATCCGAATCTCTGGTGCTAGGCATAACGAGTGAATGAATGGTAACAATGCAAGAATGTGCGGGTTGTTACAGTCTCCCTTGCTTTAGGAAATTTCGTCCTGAAATTAATCCACAAGAAGGGTTGCGAGACTTGATGCGAGTGGGAGTAGCGATTAGAAGCGTCAAAACAAGCGAGCGATCGATTGAAATTCGACGAGAGAGAGCGTTGCGAAGGCTGGGCGATTGCAGCGAGTAAGGCGATTCGTATACAAAACATGGAAACACACAAAAAGCGATCCACAAGTGTTTTGAATTCTTGAAAAGTTGATTAATTCGAAAAGGTTTGAAGAAACTTGTTTATGAAAAATCTTCCCTCAGTGCGGCATTAAACTGTTTTGATGTTCACACCAGCGCTATGAGTGGGGTTTTATTAGGTTACTAAAAGATTTTAGGGTGTTTTAAACTCGTTTTACGAAATTTTCTCGTCACGTGGCAGTAACTTGAGTCGATTGTCACACCGTCATTACAAGAAATTCTCGTTTTGTACAAAGGTTTTGATCAGATTTTAGAAAAAGTTTTGTGAGAAAAGCTTTGTTTACACAAAGGTTTTACTAATATCAAAATTTTAAATTTAAGTCGGCCCCTCATGGCACCTTCCCACGAAAGTTCGACAATATGGCTAAAACACTTATATATAGGAAGTACCAACGGCGTATCCACCATGTTTTAGCCATATGGCTTCCGTCCCGTGAGGCAGTGTCATGTGTGTCGACATAGTACTGATAGGTTTCGATTCCCTCGGTCCACGCGAGAGATGGTTGGACCAAGTGTAAGAGAAAGATTGAGCAAACTGAGCGATGAAGTCGCTTCCGAATTAAGTTTGGTGACACGAGTGAGTGCGACAAGCGATAAGCGGTACGCGATAATTGATAGCACAAAACAAACGTAATAAGCGAAGACGACGACGACAAGCGATGAGCGAGCGATAGCGACAACCGTCAAGCGATAGGCGACGATCGATGCGTTGCAAGCGATGGGAATATGCGATTTGATTAGATTAAAGGACACCACAAGTTTTAACTGACATTAAGCCCCACATGGCCTTTTTCCATGGAAATCCGCTGATATGGCTAAAACACTTATATATAGGAAGTACTAGCAGCGTATCCACCATGTTTTAACCCTATCAGTTTCGTCTCGTGAAGCGAGGTCATGTGTGCTAACATAACACAGATATCATAAATACGGTAAGCAATAGCGATGACGATAAGCGTTAAGCGATACACGATGAGCGATGAAGCAATATACAAGCGATAGAGCGATACACAAGCGATAGAGCGATACACACACGATAGAGCGATACACACGATAGAGCGATACACACGATAGAGCGATACACAGGATAGAGCGATACACACGATAGAGCGATACACACGATACGCGATAGCGCGATGCACATAATAAGCGATTGAGCGAGCACGCTATAAACGATTGAGATTGCGAGATAGATCCTAGCGATAATGCAATTGTGAGCGTGTTGACTTATGAAAAGTCTAGCGATTACACGCTTTGAGTTGCGATTGAGATTGTTACGCCTTGCGATGTAGTGTAGTGTGTCGAAAATGGAATTAAATAGTATACTTGGTCTAATAACTTTCAACTTGTAGGGCACTTTCTTCACAAGACATTGGTTGGCATGGCGAAGCATTTATATATAGGAAGTACCAGCGGCGTATCCACTATGCTTCTACCATACGCCTCTGCCCCGTGAATAGGTGTCACACTGTGTCGAAATGGTCAAGACGCTTATATATAGGAAGTACCATCGGCGTATCCACCACGCTTAACCATGCTTTTAACGTTATGGCATCATTAAAACTTGTTACGATCTCCGTGCACTGATCACAGTCATCCCGTATGCACCCGTGATTAATTTGATCCTTGCACGTTTATCGTACTTCATCTCAATAACGCATAGTAGGGGGAAAACACATTATATAGTACATAGTGCTAGTATATAATCCGTGCGCGAGTCCGAGGGAGTGCGAGAGATAAATAGGGTCCACATTGCGTCGTGAAATAGAGCAAGTTCAACATGCAAAAGAAATTAATCGGCGAAGATCATATCATTACAACAACATTGGAAGCATAACTAATGTTGTTGTGGAGGACTTCTACGGAGACTGCGATTGTTGCTGAAATTCCTCAAGTCTGCGGCCCTGTGCGGCAGTGCTGGGTAAGATGACCATACCAATTGCAATTTGCGCAAAAGCGATAGTTAGCTTCTGGAGGGTGATGATACGTACACATTAGACACAGGGGATGAGTTCCGTTGTAGTCACGCTTCGAGTGAACTGGAACTGCTTGAAGATGTTCTGGTTGCGACAGTTCAGTTGTTGAAGAGTTTGGGCTCATGGTCTTCCGTTTGCGGCTAGACTGAGCTTCATGAAACGGTACGTTGTCATCGGAGGATTCGTCCGGGGACTCACCTGAAGAATCGACAGAGGAATCGTCAGAAGAATCGATGACGATTGCTTGCTGAGCTTGTTTGATAGGATTCTTGGAGAAGGATCCGTCCAAGTCTCGTCTGTCGTTGAGTTCCGCGGAGAACCGGTAGGTTTCTTCGATAGTAGCAGGTCGTGCAGCTTCAAAAAAATCACCCACACACTCAGGCAAGCCACAAATATACTTCGTGATGGCTTTTTCTGAAGTGTTGACTTGGGCAGATTATGCTAAGCTGTTTGAACCTTGCGGTGTAGCCAGTATTGTCACCTTCGACTTGCTTGATTTCCCAAAATTCGTCTTCTAGCTTCTGGACTTCGTGGGGAGGGCAGTACTCTTTCTTCATGAGCTCTTTTAGCTCATCCCAAGAGAGAGCGTAAGCTGCGGAGATCCCACGTTTGTTACGTTCGGCTATCCACCAGTCGAGTGCTTGCGATTGAAATACTCCGGTAGCGCAAGTAGTACGGAAACCATCGGGACACCCACTCTGACGAAGGGTAACTTCGATAGAATCGAACCACTGGAGTAGCTGGGACACACCTCCTTCACCTGTGAACTCCATCGGGCCACATGCTTTGAAGTGTTTGTAGAGGAAAGCAGATTGCGACGCTTCCGTCTTAGAGTCTTCTGAGGTTCGAGAGTTGCTGAGAGAGTGCACTTGAGCGGCAATCTGAGGAATGACCTTGGCCACAAGCGAGGCAATCCTCTTCTCGGCGCTTCGTTTGGCTCTTCTCCTAGCTGTTTGTCTCGAGGTAGAGTCGTTGGAAGACATCTAGACAGAGAGAGATTTGGATGGAGATTCGATCATAATGATTTTTGAGTTTTGCGATGCGATTGAGCGCGATCAAAACTTGTTACGAGTAATATAATAGATATCACGTAGGAGTCATATAGGAGACACGAGATTCCTAAGTTCTCACACAATTGATTCGTTTTGTACATATAATTAGTTGTAGTTTATACTTACACAGGTACATGTCGGTGTAGAATGCGCGAGGACGCGATGAAGAGGGAGAGAGCGAGAGCGAAAGCGAGTAATTGGACATTAGTTTTGTTGCGAACATTCGGTTTTCGTTTTAGATTGTGATGGCTGTGCGAGTTGTGCGTTTACAAAACCAGGGAGCGAAAATCGAGAAATCGAGAAATCAATAAAGCGTAAAGTTTTAAATTGTAAACACATAAGCGTAAATAGGTTCTGATAAGCGTAAAATCGGCGAGTCATAAGCTAGAAAAGTAGATAGAGTGCCTCGGGTGTTTAGGCGTCGACTGCCCAAGGTAACCCAACTATACCCAGCAAGTTCGTGCACGCGCATTGCCCTAGAAGGCTGATGCTTCCACTGGGATGGAGCTCATGGCATTTGTCTTCCTGGTCATCGCGTGGCTCGAGTTATTGTTATAGCCGAGTCCTTGGAGAGAGCTTTTGAAAACCATTTTATAGAGAACGGAACGGTTTATTAAGATACGGGTTCCACCCCTGACTTAATACTTCGCTCCTAACTGTGGTTGTGCTCTCTGAATAAATTCGGGACTTCCACTGGATTTTGAAATGGAGACTTTCGTTGAGATATGGATGTCACTCCTAGCTCAACACAAGTTCTCGTGCTAGAAAAATGCGCTGACTGAGCGATCTTGTCGAGAGTTCTTGGTTTTCACGCCTGATCTCGACTGGACCACTCGATTGTGTTACGCGAATATTTTCGAAAATGTGTGTATTGTGTTGGCCTTAGGAAAGCCTAAGTAATATTCTAGCCTTAGGAAAGGCTCTTCGCGTGAGGTTGTAGTCTGCGGTGTTCACACGAAGTTCTAGTTTCAGTGGATTCGAATGAGAGTATCAAGTAGGCCCGTGCAATTCCCTACTAGGCTCACACGAGTCGGCCCGTTGGTACTTAGACTATAGACTAGGTCGTTTCCTAAGACATCGAACCGGACTAGGTCGAGTCTTGCCTAATTCCCTATAGTTATGGCTCTGATACCAATCTGTCACACCCCAACCGATGGCGGAATCATCGGGGCACGGCACTAGGCGAATCAGATTGCTTAGGAGAATCCATAACAACTACATTGCGACAGTATTTAATGCGTTCATTATCCCATACTAATAAACAATTACAATCACATAAGCTGTCACGAATTTCATGTTCTCCCAAACAATACAAATCCGACAACCAAGATTTCAGGTGTGTTTCTAGACTTCCTAGCTTGATTTGATGTAGACTGCGACTAACCTACAACATACGTTAAAACAACGTGAATACAAAATTATTGGCGAGTATACAAGTTTTGAAAGCGAAAAATAGTAGATAAAAGTGCTGAGAATTACCACATACACAAACGAGATACCTCATCATACATGCATTTAAGACAAATACTACCAGCTAAGTCACTCGAGCTGCGATTGCGATTGCTATTCATCCTAACTAGACCCCGTCGGGTTCTATAGTACTATACTAGTTAAGGCGGGACCTCACGAGTATAAGTCCTAACACATATGTAACTAGCATCACGTGTAAATATGCATACAGTTATTCGCAAGTGATAAATAGTTTGATTGAATAATTCGTTTTGATAAATTCGATTTATTAGGAACGTATGTTACACCCAAAATGCGATAAAAAGGGGTTTGAGTATACTCACAATCGGTGCTCAGCAAGTAAACATAACTTGGTTGGATTGAAGGGAACGCGTCTGAGATTAGCCTGATTACAGATTGATAGCATAAGCGTCGAACAGTGCGTGAAACGATGAGATGCGTCTGAGTGTCAAAGTGGCAACCCGATCGGATGGCCAGTCGATCGAGTGGCAATCCGTTCGGATGGTCATCCGATCGGATGACCATTCGATTGGATTGTCACCTCATTTGGTACGGATGTGTTTGTGTATGATGGTTTGCCTTTGAAGTTTTCGTTGTAGCATTATGAAAACAGAGAAGTATCTCTACCCTTCAGGTCGATCGATCGAACGATGGCTTGATCAGGTGACGATCCGATTAGTAGGACACTTAGTGAGAACAAGTTCACAGCAGTTCTCGATCAGACTGCAATCCGATCGGGTGGCAATCCGTTTGGAACTGGCTATGTATTGAATATGTTGAAAATTGTTTAAGTGTTGAAGTATCAAACATCACATGATCGGATGGTCGTTCGATCGGATGGCAATCCGATCGGACGGCAATCCGTTCGACATTCAGTACCCTGAAAATTAAAATAATAGTTTAATTGAGTGACCAAGTGCAAGCCGATCGGATGGCTGTCCGATCGGGTGGCAATCCGATCGGACGACAATCCGTCCCATCTGCCTGTTCGTCTCTGATACTTGGTCGTTTTGGTAGTTTTACGGTTTTCTCGAGGCGGTATGACGACGTGTCAAGCAATAGAAACCCCATCTATTTCCAAGTGGTTCGATCGGACAGGAACCACCCTAGTCCGGTCGGCCAACTGTTCGAGATGGTGATTCGTGTTTAACCCGAAATCGGTAGTCTCTTAGATAGAAATCAGATCTTGGACCAATACTTCACTAAGAATGAGTAGAAGATCAGAACGAGCTCCAATTCTATCGGTTTTGAGTGCATTGAGTGTAAAAGAGTTGAAAGAAAGTTAGAAAACCATCTTTCAATCCTTTTATCCATGATTATGTGTGGATCTATGCAAAAATGTTGTTTATTCATGTGGAAATCCTTCAGATCTGAGTGGTTCTTGGTGGGATGAGGCCAACACTTGAAGTTCATAAGAACTCTATGATGACATCATCCTAGAACACCTCAAATCCATTGATTTCACGGTTAAAAGTTAAGATTCAAAGGTGAAGATGATGAAGAAGTGCGTGTAGATCATAGAAGTACAAGACTGGAGGTAGAAACTTACAGGAATGGCGAGAAATCGAGAGAAAATAGCCCCAAAGCGTGCTGGTCGAGTGGGAGCTGTCACATCACTGTTCATGTGATGTGACAAGTGCTATTAATAGGTGAAGAGGAGAGAAGGTGAGGGTGTGCCATGGATCAGGTGGCAATCCGATCGGGTGGTTGTCCGATCGGTCAGCAATCCGATTGGGTGGCAATCCGATCAGTTGGCCATGCGATCGATCAGTCACTTGATTGTTGGTCTCCGGCGAATTGCGTTTTGATGTTCCATTTTGATCGTTAAGCATTGCGATAGTTTGGTCACACCTTTTCATTCCCACATTCATATATTTAATATAATTAGCCACATAGGGTCGTATAAATATCCATATTTCAAAGTTGCGATACAATAACCGGGTTTCGTTTCGAATATGCGTTACTCTGCGACGCTTCACGGCCATCGAGGAGGGTAGAATAGGTCCTCACTCAACGTCATTGTGAGCGTTGGTGTGTGCGATGCGATGTGTTATAGCGATAAAGTATGCGTAATATGCGAAAATTCTGCGAGATAACGATGTATGCGATATTATGATTCGAATCTCTGGTGCTAGGTGTAACGAGTGAAATGAATGGTAACAACGCACGAATGTGCGGGTTTTTACACCACCCTCCAGCGTGAGAATAAGTATCTGCTTTATGGGAGTAAAGAGAATGTATTGAGAGAACAATATGTCTTACCTTCGTGATGATCCCTCTATTTATACTTATGGGTGATTTTAGGGTTTCCGCATATTTTGGGAAGTCGGTTAGACGACTCCTATTTTATTGGAGATTTATATGCATGGAGATATACATGAATATCTTCCCTTTTTTATGACTTATTAATGGTTAATGTTTGACCCTGAATGACCGAATCGGGTCATTCCTCCACACTCTGTTATAGTGAGCAGTCTGAGGGGGATTCTGTAGAATCAATCTTTTGTAAAACATTTGAATCATTTAAATCAATGAAAAACAATTATTAGATTATGACTTCTTGTTTGTGATTACATTACTTTATAAGCAATATAAAGTTGTTTTGAGCTTAATTGTTAGTTTTTTCACAAACCTTGAAAACTCAGACTTAACACATTTCAATGTCGCCGCATCGCACGGTACCATTCTTTAACTTAAAAATATTATTTTCTTACATGCTTCTTGTAAGTATGTTTCGGTATAAATCTATGTTGGTTTACGTTTTGACGTAAAATTTTCTCTGCAACAAGTCATGTCAAATATAATACGTTTTTGTGTTTATTTTATGTATGTCGTTAGTTGGTCTACGTTTTGACATAAGTTTTGTTCGGAGATGAGTCGGGTCAGATATTTGACGGTACAAATTCGAGTTACTTTAAGTTTCAACGCCGCCGCAATGCACTACAGGTCAAAATTCTAGTATACTGATAAATGACATGTCATGCGTATCACTACGTCCCCTTCGTTACCATTGTCACAATGGTGATATAGCATGCTAGGTATATCATCATGTCATCATCAAAGGTGAGGTGGTTAGCCACGTTTACGAAGTTGAAATTTTTAGCTCGAACTTGAATTGTCTATGGGTTGAACTAGCTCGGTTCGGTAGGGGCTCATTTTTTTATTAATTAATATAGAATTATAAATTGTAATGGCTTGAATGAATAAATTCTATTATGCTCATCGATATATATACAGGGATGGTAGCTCAATTACAGGAGACTAGTTAGGATATAACTATGGAAATAACATCAATTATTGACAAATAATAAATTAAATATTTCAAAATATTTGACTGGCTCTATGATTTGAATTATGAGCGGAATTAGTGTTGGTGGATTTAGTAAATTACACACATTATAAGACCGTGGGGTATGGTGGGGCGTAGGGGTGTTCAAAATTCGGATATCCGAAAATTCAGATATCCGAAATTTTTGGATATCCGAAATTTTCGGATACCAGATTTCACTATCCGAATCCGTATCCGAAATTTCGGATATGGATATCCGAAATTTCGGATATCCGAATTTCGGATATCCGAAATTTCGGATACGGATTCGGATAGTGAATCGGATATCCGAAAATCCAACTTTTTATTTAATTTTTATTTTTTATTATTTTTTTCATATTCGGAAATGGATATTTCGGATAGTTTCGGATATCCGAATATAAGTTTTCGGCTATTTTTCGGATATTTCGGATATTTTAGGATATTTTTCGGATATTTTTCGGATATTTTTGGATACTTCGGATTTTCGGATATCCGAAAAAAATGAAAATTAAATTTTCGGATATTTCGGATATCCGAAATATCCGAAAATTTTGAAAATCACTATCCGAATCCGAATCAGAAAAATTTGGATATCCGGTTTCTCACAACTTTTTAAAAGCTCTAATTAATCTTTTTGGTTATACGTGTCAACTTTTCCGTTATACCCGTTACGTTTTCTCGATTGGTAAGCGAGAAAGGTTTGATTTCTTCTAACATTTTCACTACCATCCTCATTGAGGGTCTCAATTCCGGTAACTTCATTGTGCATTGGATAGCAATGCTCAACATCTTAACTGCATCTTCCTTAGCATCTTCTGAAATGCTAGGATCCACTAGTGAGATCATGTCATCGTTAGATCTCATTTCATTATGGACCCAATAAACTATGTACTTAGTTTCTCCGAATTCAGACTCCACTGGCTTTTCCCCCGTCACCAACTCCATTAAAACAACCCCGAAACTATAAATGTCACTTTTCTCTGTTACTTTATATGTGTATCCGTACTCTGTAAAATAATTAAATAAATATTAAAATAAATCGTTTTAGTCTTGGTAATAACGTAAGTTGTGAGAAACCGGTGAACATTCCCGAAGATCTTTACTTCCATCAGGACACAACCCCGGGTTGCCCGCGAAGCTGCCATTGTAAGCCACCAATAAAAGAGGTTGCGACACACGCCTGAACAACATGTTGTTTGACAAGTCGGATATCCGAAAATCCAACTTTTTATTTAATTTTTATTTTTTTTTATTATTTTTTCATATTCGAAAACGGATATTTTGGATAGTTCCGGATATTATTTGGATATTTCGGATATTTTCGGATACTTCGGATTTTCGGATATCCGAAAAAAATGAAAATTAAATTTTCGGATATTTCGGATATCCGAAATATCCGAAAATTTTGAAAATCACTATCCGAATCCGATTTCGGATATCCGAAATTTCTGATATCCGATTTTTCGGATATTTTGGATTCGGATATCGGATATTTCGGATCGGATTTTCGGATACGGATAGTTTTGAACACCCCTAGTGGGCGTGGGTTGGGGGCATGGTGCGACACGTGGAGTATGGGGCACCCAAGACCAAAAGCCAATTTCAAAGGGGTATGGTGGGGCGTGGCTGGGATGGCGTGGCTAGTGCTCTTGGCCAATGAGGTTTCACCATGTCATGTGGGTAGCCCCGCCCCACGCCCGGGCTGAATCCCACGCCATTGGGGCCACGCCCAAACCCAAGCCCACCCGGGGTGGTGACTTGGACGTTTCTCTCCAACCCACGCCCCAACCCCCGCCCCATACCCCATAGTCTAAGTAGCAATCGGTGACAAGTTCAGAATAACCAATACAAGGAGGATCACATCTTGAACAAGTGAATGGACTTTGATATAACATATACTTAAAATCAATGTAAAAAGGAGATAAAAATGTAAGTATTAAAGGTAGGGCTGGCAATTTTACACGAATACACGGCACGAACCTACATGAAGTTAACAGGTATCGTGTATGGCCTTAACAGGTATCGTGTACCAAACAGGTAGACACGAGATTACCTATTAATTTTCGTGTATAAACAGGTTAAATACCTGTTTACCTGTTAATACCTGTTAGTACACGATAAGAAATTAAATTAAATAAAACTCATCAGCCATGTGCGTGTGGGTTCCTTAATTCCTTTCTATTTTCGTTCCTCATTCAATTAAAAAAAAAATAAAACCCTAAACTCCCTCTGTAACTCTCAGATAGCATGTCGTGTTCGTGTTTTTTGTTCGTGTTAACAGGTATTAACAGGTAATTTTCGTGTATAACAGTTGAACAGTCGTGTTAACAGGTATTAACAAGTAATTTTCGTGTATATCGTGTCGTGTTCGTGTTTGAAAAAAGGACACGATAAGTTATCGTGTCGTGTTCGTGTATCGTGTCGTGTCTTAGCGTGTACGGGTATACACGATATGCCAGCCCTAATTAAAGGCAAAGTAATAAGAAAGAGAAAGCACAACTACCACATAAACACGTGTTCTAGATAGGTCCTTACATATGTTCTTATACTTAAATTCAATGTGTATTTCAAAGATCTGGTTCAAGTCATGAAGGGAAAGAAAAAAGAGGCACAAATGGTGTGTTCGTGCAGATAAACAATGAGATTGTATACATATGTGTGTGATTGTAGCAACTAATGAGATACGTAACAAGAGAGATTGTATACATATGTGTGTGATTGTAGCAGCTAATGAGATACGTAGCAAGAGAGATTAGTTGTTCGAGTCCTAGGGAGAGGGCACCAATGGACTTGATGCCCTCCCTTTCGTTAAGACTAAACGGTATGGGGGTCGGCCCTGCTCCGGCGAGCCCCGGCGCCGCACCCCCACACCGCCCCCTTGCCCCGTCCTGTCTTCTTCGTCGGCCCAAGGTCGCCTGCGACGGGCCACTCCTCCACACACATAACTATACATACATACATACATGTATATATATATATATATTGTGGAGGGTTCAAATGAGAAGAAATTCTTTGTAAGAAGAAAAAAGAAGAAATTTCAACCAATAGGAATGCTTCATTAGACTTCATTTAATATTTGTACTTAATGTAACTATAAGGGTATATTAGTAAACTTACATACATCATTAATTGGTAATTTCATCTTTAATAACTAACTATATTAAATTTGTAACTTATTTTTAAGATATATATTTTTCACAAAAAATAAAAATAAAAATTCATTTAAAGTGTAGGATAAATACGAGGCGTGTAAGATAAATTACGAGTTGTGTAGGATAAATTTCAATATGTGTAGGATAAATTTCGAAATGTGTAGGATAACTTTTGATGTGTGTAGCCAAAAATATTTAGTGTGGAGGATTATAGTCTTAATGACTAATTAATTAGTCAAACATAATAATAAATGAGATGAGAAAAAAAAAACTATTTAATGTTTTACAATTATACCCTTTTATTCTTTTTCTTCTCAATAAAATTTTCTTCTCAAATGAACCTTCCCCTATATATATATATATAGGAAGAAGATCATGCGAGAACCACCTCTTATTGCGAGAACCGCGAGAACCAATGTGAACACAACAAAAAATGCCTAAAAATAGCTAAAAATCACACAATTTTTTTTTAATATTTTTTATATAAAAATCGCTACTTTTCGAAGCAAAAAAAATTATTTAAAAAAAAAAAAATTTTTTTTTTGGCCACTAAAAGTAGCGATTTGAGCATAAAAAAAATTAAAAAAAAAATTTAGATTTTTTTAGGTTTTTTGGGGGTTTAGTTTTTAGCATTTTAGCTTGGGGGGTGGGGGGTTTAGGTTTTTGGGGGGTGGGGGTGGGGGGTTTAGGTTTTTTTTTTTTTTTTTGGGGGGGGGGGGGTTAGTTTTTTTTAGGTTTTTTGGGGGTTTTAGTTTTTAGCATTTATCTTGGGGGGGGGGGGGGGGTTAGGTTTTTTTTTGGGGGGGGGGGTGGGGGGTGGGGGGGTTTAGGTTTTTTTTGGGGGGGGGGGGGTGGGGGTTAGGTTTTTTTAGCTATTTTAGGTTGTGTTCACATTGGTTCTCGCATGAACTCCTCCCTATATATATATATATATATATATATATATATATATATATACCACCTCTAGTTGTAAGAACCATGAGAACCACTTTTTAGCCCTTAGATCAACTAGATGGATGGATGAGATTAAAAGTAGTTAATATTAGCTTTTTGTCTTATTATGTCTTTAATATTTTAATTAAAAAGGGTATTTAGGTAATTTTGTTTTTTTTTGTCTTATTAGTTTTATTAGTTTCTTGACCTGGTCGGGACAGATAATGCTGAGTTGTTTGAAGCGAGCAGTGAGACCAGCATTGTCTCCATCCTTCTGATATATGTGCCAAAATTCATCTTCAAGCTTTTGATGTTCGTGAGGAGGGCATAATTCCTCTAGCATGACTTCCTTGAGCTCATCCCAAGACAGACCGTAGGCTGCATCATTCCCTCGCTTGTTCCTCTCGGCCGTCCACCAGTCTAGAGCACGGGACTGAAAGACGCCGGTAGCGCTCAGAGTTCGAAGGTCATCAGGGCAACCACTTTGTCGCAGAGTAACCTTGATAGAGTCAAACCAGTGGAATAGTGCAGTAGGACCTCCTTCGCCTGTGAATTCTTTCGGCCCACACGACTTGAATTGTTTGAAACTGAAAGGCCTTGCGTTAGCTTTGGGAGCTTCGGTTCTCGATTCCTCGGATGATTTGCTGGCATTCTCGTAAACATCACTCATGGCCTTAGCAACACTTTTCGCGATGATGGAAGCAAGGCGTTTGTCCCTCTTTTCCTGACGAGAGAGTGGATGACGGGATCCAGACGACATTGTCTGCAATAGACATCGCCACGGAACTCAACACATGTATTCGAATCTCACCTCACACGTTTACTACTTACTAAAGCTCAGTAACACGTTCATTCACGTAACTACTTAACACATAAAGCAAGAAGTCACATAAGCAGGTAATCCCTAAACATACTGAGCACAAAAGCAAGGAAAACACGTTCACATACAGTCACTAGGGGCATTCAGAAAAACAGAAACCTATCATTCAAAGTCTGCGATTGCTCGTTATGGTAGTCGTGTTTAGCATATCGAGTTGCGTAGTATAAGCGTATAGTTACCCTAGGATCGTCTAAGTCTTTGCGAATTGTCAGCGATGTGTAGTGTGTTGGGTGGGTAGCAAAAGCATAGGCGTTAGATCGAAACCAGTAGTATCTCAAAATGTTAACAAACAAACATAAAACACATAAACCCCATAAAATCGACGAATCATCAAGGTTAAAACACATCATAATCAAGGAAGAGAGTGTCTGCGGCTATTAGACTTCGACTAACCAAAGTGGTTCGACTATTCACAAGAATCCTGTTTTGCACAATTTGCCTTCAGGACTATGCCTTTGCCTCGATTCTTGGGCATTGGAGCAATTCCCATTGGTCGTATTGATGACTTCAGGTCGTTGGAGTCCGTCGAGACTTTGGCGAGAGTTTTGTATGACAGCAGGACAAGTCGTCAAGGTTAGGGTTTCACCCCTATCTTACAACTTCGTCCCTGTTTTCAATAAAATTGAGGAGATTATTCATCAAAATATGGATTTCACTCCTAATTTGGCATAATTCTCCCCGTTTGTAGTTGAAAATTTCGGGTTAATTAAGCAATCTTTAGTCGAGAGTTTACGGTTTCCACACCTAATTTCGACTTGGTTGCTCATTTATAGTAGAAGATTCGAGTGCAGTGCTAGTGTAGAATTAAACAAGAACAATGAGGAATAAGCTCGTACATAATCCAGTAGGGATGTACTTGAGTCGGTCTGTTGGTTCCTGACTATAGACTAGGTCTCTAAGACTTCAACCCGGACTAGGTCGAGTCTTGCCTAATTCCCTATAGTTATGGCTCTGATACCAATCTATCACACCCCAACCGATGGCGGAATCATCGGGGCATGGCACTGAGTGAAACAGATTGTCCAGAAGTTTCCATAACAACTATCATTACCATTCGATTTAAATAATACGTCCCATACCGTATCTCAAATAGTTAAACAATTATTACAGACAAACATCAAGACAAATATTCTGTTTCGACAACTCAGATTTAAACATAACAATTTATTTGTTGGTTTCTAGGACTCCTTCCCTAGCCTCAATTTCATCACCAGCAAGTTAAGCACAGAAACAACCTAAGCACCTGTCACATACGTTAAAATAAGGTCAATACATAAAATGTAAAGGTGAGCATACAAGTTTGATAATAGCATATAGATTTCGAACTCGTTTACGCATAGCCAGCACGTACACATAGTGAAATGAAGCGCGTTAGTTATCGACATAGATCCATCGATACCAATGACTGCGGGTTGACTGCCCGAGGCAGTTCGCAATACATGATTACCACCATAATCCATGCAAGTAAAAGATCCTTAACAATCCCCGAGTGAACGGGTGCTGAGTCCAAACTATAGTACTATTGTTGCTAAGGCAGGTAGACAGCATTCCATGTGTAAACATAACAAACAAGCATTCATAAGCCACGTATAACATGCATTAATGGTTAGCGTTAAAATAGCTTGAGTAGAGTGATAATTGTAGTTTGAATATTCGTAACGTATGTAACACCCAAAAGTGCCAAAAGCAAAAAGGGATCGAGTATACTCACAGCGATTATGGATTGAAGGGAGCGCTTTTCAGCGAGTACGGTTAGCCTGAATAGATTTGATAACGTAACGATAAGTGGCGCGTAAAACAATATAGAGTGAGAGTGGGTAGGATAGCTGATCGTGCGGACTAGTTATCGGTGCGAGTAAGCTATCCGTGCGAGTGAGTTATCTGTGCGAGTGAGTTATCCGTGCGGATGGTAATCCGTGCGGATGGTAACCCATCCGGATTAGTCACTCGTGCGGATTGTTTATCCGTGCGGACATGTAATCCGTGCGGATTATTATTCGAGTGGATTGATTCTTCCTAAGGGTGTGTTTGTGTATGATGGCTTGTCCTTTGAAGTTTTCGTTGTAGTATTTAGAGAACATTTAAGTATCTCTACCTTTCAAGCCGGTCGCGCGGACAACAATCCGTCCGGATGGTAATCCGTGCGGGTACGTCTCTTAAGGTCGAGTCACTTGATGAAATTGGTGGAATCCGCCCGGATGGTAATCCGTGCGGACAGTGGTAATCCGTCCGGATAGTTTGTTCGTACGGACAAAGACAATCCGTCCGGATAGTCTGTCCGTGCGGACAACTTGCCCGTGCGGGTGAACATTGTTTGAAATCGTTTAAGGTTTAGTATCTCATGATCCGAAGAGTAATCCATTCAGAGGTCGTCCGTCCGGATTGTTCATTCGTCAATACTCAAACTTCGTTTTGAATGTGGGTCCCAAGTGTAGTTCGTCTGGGCGACAACCCGTCCGGATCGTCTGTCCGTGCGGATAACTTGTTCGTGCGGACAACTTGTCCGTGCGGACAGCCTCTCGTTCTGGTTGTTCCATTCGTCTACTCTCGGTTTCTGTTGTCGTTTTATCGAGATGTTCTGATTACGTGGCAACCACTTGGAATTGTATTCTTACTCGCATGACTAAGCCGGCTAGGAACCACCCTAACTCGAGGCCTGTCGGCGACTCAGAATGGTCATTCCGGTTTAACCCGAAATCAGGTGTCTGGTGGGTAGAATCTAGATCTAGGGCTAGTGCATCACTAATATTGAGTGCAAGACTAGAACTGATCCGATTCGTACCGTTTTTTAGGGTAAAAGAAGGAGAAAACTTGAGTTTATTACTTTCAACTCTTTTATCCTTAGAAAGATTTAGATTTAGGTGAAGTTGTTGTGAAATCTTGTGGAAATCGTTCAGATCCGAGTTATCCTTGGTGGAATGAGGTCAAACTTGAAGTTCATGAGAACTTCATGATGACGTCACCCTAGAATACCTCAAACCTTGATGATTTCATGGGTAAAAGTTGAGATTTGAAAGATAGAAAGGTGTAGATGTGTGTATAGATCAAGAATGTACAAGATTTAGAGCAAGATCTTACCTGGATTGAGAGAAATCGGAGAAAGGTGAAGAATGCGTGCAAGTCGGACGTCACTTGCCAAAAGTGGAAAGTTTGGAGAGTGACCCGTGTATTTATAGGATGCCAAAAGGGGAAAGGGTGGTCCGTGCGGATTGCAGGCCACCCGGATTGTTTATCCGTGCGGATTGGTCATCCGTGCGGATTGGCAATCCGTGCGGATTAGCAATCCGTGCGGATGGACCATCCGTCCGGATGTCAACTGATCGGTGCGTTCGGTGTGACGACCCTTCGGTTTCGATTGCGAGCGATTCGATAGGGTTTCCTAGTCAAATTACTTTTAGTCCCAACTACTTCGTATATAACTGTAAGACCCTAAATCGTATTTGACAAAAGTCGCAGCGGAAACACGAACCATAAAATTTCTTTCATTAAAAAATACCTTAACTTATTTAAACTTTAACTTTAGCATAAGTCTTTCTCATAAACCCATTATTCGACTTATTTAATAACTTAAAAACATAGTTTATTTCTCTACAATATATACATCATCGTTCCCGTACAATCTCTCTATTGACTCAATCCTCGATCTCTATACCTTGATGATCCTCATGGCTTGTACTACCTGCGCTCATCACATAAAATTCATAACATTAGTACGTATCGTAAACATATAATATTTATTCACGTTTATTTTTCATTCCATCAACTCTTTACTACCCGGCTTTCCGTCTGATCATACGATCCGTGGTGAGACTTCTTTGATATTCTGGCATTATACTTCATCCACCAGGCACGCTATTATTAACGTTAGTACTCAATTTCATTGAATGCATGCGTACATACTTTCATACAAACTTATACATACACTCACGATCACACATAGCAACTTACATACCTACGTACCTACATTCATACGTACGTACCTACGTACGTGCATACCTAAATACATCCATTCATACATACATACTTACATACATACATACTTACATACATACATACATACATACATACATACATACATACATACATACATACATACATACATACATACATACATACATACATACATACATACATTCCTACATACATGCATACATGCATACATACATACTTATTCAATGCCTTCTCACAACTTACATACGTGCATACCTTCATACCTACTCACTTACGTACATATACATACTATCTACATACACCCCTACATACATACACTTATACTTATAAAACATACATACGTCTATACCTACATACATACCTACATTTATATTTTCAATCACCCATTGCAATATACCCGACTCATACTTGCCTACTCATATACGTCTTCATATACCCTTATGTACTTGCTTACACACTATAATCTTACATACATTCGTGCATACACGCTTACATACACTTCTACGTACGTGTATAGAGATATACAACATCCATACATACCTATCCACACGTGCGCTTACCCTAATGGTCACAAAACATGAGTTAAATTAGGCATACGCAACTTAAAACGCGTTAAAACGAGTTCCCGAGCCAAAACGGAGCAAACGAACAACTTTCGCCAAACAACCCCACCGTCGCGTCGCGCGACGGCCCGTCGCGCTACGCGACGCCCTGATTTTCACAGAATGTTGCTGCTGTTGATCTGCAGATTCCCAGCACGTCCGCGTTTCACGGAAACGGTCATAACTTCTTCGTTATTGGTCCGTTTTACCCGATTCTTTTTCCTACGCGTTCGTAATTTAATTCTCCATCTTATGGTGTTATGATCCGACATCCGGATTAACAAAATTCCAGACTTTTAAGTCTTCGGCTTACTACCCTTTTTACTAAGAATTGACCTGTTCATAATTCTATCACATAACGTGTTTGTTTGACCTTAACTTCATATGAATTCATAATATCAAGGTCATTTGTCATAAACGGATTCTTTCCCGGATACCTTACATCCTATTTCACCCGTATGCGCTCAAAGCTTATTTTGACCCGTTAAGGGTAATTGCGCATTAAAGCGTTTCTGACTTACAAAACCATACTCCTCACTTTCATACTTGACCAAAACATTACACTAACAGAGTAACTTGCTTCTAAACTACTTTTTTAAGATCGTTTGCCCAAAATACCCATCAAGGGCATTTTGGTCAACTTTAATACCATACTTTACGACGAAAGACTACGACACATACTTGTCTTCAACAATCGTGTTTAGTTAATTAAAACACCATATTACTTAATCGAACTAAGAAGTGATTACAGAAATCACTTACCTTATGCGTCCGTGCTCGTATCCGATTCCTTGCCTCTTCTTGACCCGTTAACACCTCATGCTTGAGTCCGTCTCGACGTGATTCCTATACTTTCATTTCATCGAAACCACGCTCTTATTAGCATACTCATTTGTACATGTAACAATCATATCATTCGCATAATTCACTCTTAACTTTCCTTAGTCATTTCTAACAAGCATTAAAACATATAATCAACTTCATATCCTTTCCAACACACGTAATTCATCGGGTAATCAAAATTAACACATATTAACATAACATGTATCAAACGACTTCCTATAATCCTGCTTTTACAACAACGAGTCAAATCATGTTTCTTATACTTGTTGACTTCCACAAGTCAACTATTAACCATATGTAACTATCGACTTATCAACATATGCCCGTAACATCATAATCGACTATACGGACGGCATTATATACATTTTATCATACACTTGATGTACGTACTACCTTTTAAGCATAACGTACAACTTATTCATGCATAAATCTTCTAAACTCATACATAACCCCTCAAAACCTACTACTAATCATCATATATCATTTCAAATGAACATCAAACATAACATCATCATATTCCTCCTAATTCATCTAACAAGAATTCATCATACCCACATAATACATCATTCTTTCAACAAGAATTGGACATAGGTGATGAGTCTAGTCATCTTCATCACCATAACTAATGGGTTTATCATCTAAACATCAATTAGCAAAACCCATTCATAATTCATGTTCTATATGTTAATTATAACACATACTCATGCTCAATTCCACTTAAACTCATGGATTAGAACATAACCCACTTCACCCATGATCACCAATCTTAGATTTAAAACATACCTTATGATCCTCTCGTGTTGGTGATCATTAATCCATGCTCGGTTATGGATTTAAGCTTCATCTTGCCTTCCGATTTGAGCATAAAGAAGATTTAGGGTATGAGGCTCCATGGGAGCCTCCTGATCTTTCTCGAACACACACGTATGTGTGTGTTTGTGTGTGTCTAGTTATTTTATAACTTAACTTTCATTTGTTCCACTTTAGCCCCTCGGGTTTACCTTTAAAACATAACTGACACTACCCCCATCATTTAATACTTTTGACCATACCTTTAACTAGGTTAAATAGCCTAGTTATTTATTTCATGACGTGTCACATAAGAACATACGACAATTATTAACATTCAGATTTTTGGGGCGTTACAAGTCTACCACCCTTAAACAAGGTTTCGTCCCCGAAACCTTTCTCACTTTCATCGAACACACATTATCTTTTCTTCCAGTCCATCTATACGACCACTTGCCCATCCTAAAGAGAATCTTCTAGCTTTAAGAACCCGTTCCGGAGTTCTTATTAGTGTCGCTTTCACTAATAGCGCTAATTTCTGACAACCTTCATAGCTAGTGATTTATTCCTCGTTCAAATATTCCTTCATCATGTGCAATATATCCTTTTGTTTACAAAAAAAAATTCCAACATTTCATTATTAACATTCTTTCTGTTTATTTGCACATTCATATCGTTTTCGTCGACTAAACGACCTTACTTTGAATTTGAAATCTATACATACTCATATATGCTTAACTTTAACGTTAACCTTATTCTACATTTTCTACAGTTACGTATACCTTGCATACCTTTATATTATCTTTAAATCATTTCGTTCATTTCACATTACTATTGCTTTCATTTCATGCATTACTTAATTTACGTATGTAAATAGTTCATATCTCTCCAACAAGAGTTAAACATTTTACTAACCTCTTTTTCTTTTTCCCAAACCACGATCCGCAACCCAGATCGATCATCTTCTCCCCGAGCACTAGCCTTACAGGCCAGGTTTCATCCATCCCTGCAATGAGCTTTCGCTCGTGCACATACTTTCACCAAAACAATTGGTTTCATCTCATCAATAGTTCTAACATTATCATCAACAACATCGGCGGTTAGCATATGTCATTTAAACCTTCATTACACTAGGTGATTACCCACCTATAACTCTTCTACAATTTTCTACGTACCTACTATAACGTACCACACATTCTAACTCTTACATGCAATCCTTTCATTCTATTAATCACTTCGCCAACTGAAGTACACGCTCGTACTTACTTCCATTCATGCTTACTTGCGAAGATCTTATTACATCGTTTCAATATTTCTTACTAAGCTTACCATTCCCGCCCATACTCAAGTTATTGTCCGGGTCACAGCCCGTCATCATTCTGACTTCTAAGAGTCAATTACTAACACATCTAACACGTAACTTATACAAAACTTCGTCTATTATACTATCACTTTTTACTTTATACTTATTTCTATGACCCGTTCGACTCAATCATGGTCAAACTGTCGACATCTTCTTAGGCGGATTAATTTCACCTTTTTATATTTTTGAACCCGTCTCACGGATTCAGACGCATCATTCATGCTTTTTCATTCATTGAATCCGCCTTACGGATTCAAACATTACATTCACGCCTTTCATCCTTGAATCCGTCTCACGGATTCAAACATATCATCCATGCCTTTCATCCTTGAATCCGCACTTAATCATGGATTCAACATTCTTCATTCTTATCAGGCATGTTTTTCATTCTTACATTGTACTCTCAATTTCCCAAGAGTCTTACTTCCCATTTCACCCACACGCCCGCCTGCTACCCAACTCTACCGAACATACCTGTAACAATTATCATGATCTCACGAACGCCATACGTTTCTCGTGTACTGGCCAGGTACACAATCCACATAGTAGTTTCGTGCCTTCATGTAATTGTCACCTTATGTCCGTAGACTTAGGTTTCGGCGCGTGTACCGCTTCTAATACTTCATTACTATACAATCATTGTCTTTCATTTTAAAATTCTCCTTCCCTTAATGAATTTTACCATTATTTACACCCACATATTAAATTTACGTACCTGGGCTCATTTGCCTACTTGTCTTATTACCTCTTTGCCTGCCTTAGTATTCATTCTAGACTGCATTCACGGATCATCCTCTTCCAACACTTATGCATACCTTGAACATACAAAACCGTCAGTTTCTTTATACGTATACATAAGTACATACTTACATTAGCCTTTACCTTTGGATCTTGATCGAGTCTTAGATTGTACGGATTTCTTGTCTCAAGAGCACACAAGTTTGAGTTCAAGTACTTACCTTCTCGTACTTGATTCCCTCAAACCAGGGCTCTGATACCAACTTGTAAGACCCTAAATCGTATTTGACAAAAGTCGCAGTGGAAACACGAACCATAAAATTTCTTTCATTAAAAAATACCTTAACTTATTTAAACTTTAACTTTAGCATAAGTCTTTCTCATAAATCCATTATTCGACTTATTTAATAACTTAAAAACATAGTTTATTTCTCTACAATATATACATCATCGTTCCCGTACAAACTCTCTATTGACTCAATCCTCGATCTCTATACCTTGATGATCCTCATAGCTTGTACTACCTGCGCTCATCACATAAAATTCATAACATTAGTACGTATCATAAACATATAATATTTATTCACGTTTATTTTTCATTCCATCAACTCTTTACTACCCGGCTTTCCGTCTGATCATACGATCCGTGGTGAGACTTCTTTGATATTCCTGCATTATACTTCATCCACCAGGCACGCTATTATTAACGTTAGTACTCAATTTCATTGAATGCATGCGTACATACTTTCATACAAACTTATACATACACTCACGATCACACATAGCAACTTACATACCTACGTACCTACATTCATACGTACGTACCTACGTACGTGCATACCTAAATACATCCATTCATACATACATACATACATACTTACATACATACATACATACTTACATACATACATACATACATACATTCCTACATACATGCATACATGCATACATACATACTTATTACATGCCTTCTCACGACTTACATACGTGCATACCTTCATACCTACTCACTTGCGTACATATACATACTATCTACATACACCCCTACATACATACACTTATACTTATAAAACATACATACGTCTATACCTACATACATACCTACATTTATATTTTCAATCACCCATTGCAATATACCCGACTCATACTTGCCTACTTATATACGTCTTCATATACCCTTATGTACTTGCTTACACACTATAATCTTACATACATTCGCGCATACACGCTTACATACACTTCTACGTACGTGTATAGAGATATACAACATCCATACATACCTATCCACACGTGCGCTTACCCTAATGGTCACAAAACATGAGTTAAATTAGTCATACGCAACTTAAAACGCGTTAAAACGAGTTCCCGAGCCAAAACGGAGCAAACGAACAACTTTCGCCAAACTACCCCACCGTCGCGTCGCGCGACGGCCCGTCGCGCTACGCGACGCCCTGATTTTCACAGAATGTTGCTGCTGTTGATCTGCAGATTCCCAGCACGTCCGCGTTTCACGGAAACGGTCATAACTTCTTCGTTATTGGTCCGTTTTACCCGATTCTTTTTCCTACGCGTTCGTAATTTAATTCTCCATCTTATGGTGTTAAGATCCGACATCCGAATTAACAAAATTCCAGACTTTTAAGTCTTCGGCTTACTACCCTTTTTACTAAGAATTGACCCGTTCATAATTCTATCACATAACGTGTTTGTTTGACCTTAACTTCATATGAATTCATAATATCAAGGTCATTTGTCATAAACGGATTCTTTCCCGGATACCTTACATCCTATTTCACCCGTATGCGCTCAAAGCTTATTTTGACCCGTTAAGGGTAATTGCGCATTAAAGCGTTTCTGACTTACAAAACCATACTCCTCACTTTCATACTTGACCAAAACATTACACTAATCGAGTAACTTGCTTCTAAACTACTTTTTTTAAGATCGTTTGCCCAAAATACCCATCAAGGGCATTTTGGTCAACTTTAATACCATACTTTACGACGAAAGACTACGACACATACTTGTCTTCAACAATCGTGTTTAGTTAATTAAAACACCATATTACTTAATCGAACTAAGAAGTGATTACAGAAATCACTTACCTTATGCGTCCGTGCTCGTATTCGATTCCTTGCCTCTTCTTGACCCGTTAACACCTCATGCTTGAGTCCGTCTCGACGTGATTCCTATACTTTCATTTCATCGAAACCACGCTCTTACTAGCATACTCATTTGTACATGTAACAATCATATCATTCGCATAATTCACTCTTAACTTTCCTTAGTCATTTCTAACAAGCATTAAAACATATAATCAACTTCATATCCTTTCCAACACACGTAATTCATAGGGTAATCAAAATTAACACATATTAACATAACATATATCAAACGACTTCCTATAATCCTGCTTTTACAACAACGAGTCAAATCATGTTTCTTATACTTGTTGACTTCCAAAAGTCAACTATTAACCATATGTAACTATCGACTTATCAACAAATGCCTGTAACATCACAATCGACTATACGGACGGCATTATATACATTTTATCATACACTTGATGTACGTACTACCTTTTAAGCATAACGTACAACTTATTCATGCATAAATCTTCTAAACTCATACATAACCCCTGAAAACCTACTACTAATCATCATATATCATTTCAAATGAACATCAAACATAACATCATCATATTCCTCCTAATTCATCTAACAAGAATTCATCATACCCACATAATACATCATTCTTTCAACAAGAATTGGACATAGGTGATGAGTCTAGTCATCTTCATCACCATAACTAATGGGTTTATCATCTAAACATCAATTAGCACAACCCATTCATAATTCATGTTCTATATGTTAATTATAACACATACTCATGCTCAATTCCACTTAAACTCATGGATTAGAACATAACCCACTTCACCCATGATCACCAATCTTAGATTTAAAACATACCTTATGATCCTCTCGTGTTGGTGATCATTAATCCATGCTCGGTTATGGATTTAAGCTTCATCTTGCCTTCCGATTTGAGCATAAAGAAGATTTAGGGTTTGAGGCTCCATGGGAGCCTCCTGATCTTTCTCGAACACACACATACAGTTTGTGTGTGTCTAGTTATTTTATAACTTAACTTTCATTTGTTCCACTTTAGCCCCTCGGGTTTACCTTTAAAACATAACTGACACTACCCTCATCATTTAATACTTTTGACCATACCTTTAACTAGGTTAAATAGCCTAGTTATTTATTTCATGACGTGTCACATAAGAACATACGACAATTATTAACATTCAGATTTTTGGGGCGTTACAATAACATGGTTCGATTCGAAATTCGGGTTCGGGTTCGTTTTACATTCGAGTTAGACTTCGAGTTCGATTGAGTTCGCTTGATTACCTCAACAAAACATAAATAAACATGCACAGGTAACAAGTAAGGCACACACACACGTATATACAATAAGTAGAATACACAGTTCGGGTTGCGATTTGATGTCGATTCGATTCGTATAGCTTGATTATTAGTCGATTAACTTTATCGCATTGTTACTTCCTACATTTCACAGTCGCGAGTCGATTGGGATACGGTTAACACGATTCGATTATTGCAATGAACGACACTTACTCCACATAATACAAATATTATAAAGACATTTCTACGAGTCAAGTTGCGCGAAATCGGTCGTTGACTTTGACCTTGACTTTGACTTTCACTTATGAAAACACGGGGTGTTACAGCCTCCCCTTGTTTAGGGAATTTCGTCCCGAAATTAAGCTGAAAGCCGTAACAACCCGTGAATCACGTGTGAGCACTTTTCGCTTGGACCGATTTTGACTCGTGTAACGTGCGGAATCCGTACACGAACGTGACCATTGTAGGATCGGCTTTGACACCGTACGATTGCGTAACGATCGTTCGACATGCGGAATCCGTGATCGCGCGTGGATTGTGTAGGTCCCGGTTTTGACTCTGTTTCGATTGCGAACCTACCGTGCGACGTGCGGAATCCGTACATGATCGAGACCGAACACAGAAGAACGTGTTGATACGTGATTTCTTATTGATTAGTATGAGATTGTACGAAATGCTAGAATCACAATGCCATTTTCTTTCTAACGCTTCTCTAACTAAACAACTGTGGATACTTTGTCTTCATGTCACTTTCGAGTTCCCAAGTGAACTCCGCGCCGCGTTTGCCTTCCCATCGGACCGTCACAATAGGAATGCGTGAGCGCCTGAGCTGCTTGGTTTGGCGATCCATGATTTCGACAGGCTTTTCCACGAAGTGTAATGTTTCGTTCACTTGTAGATCGTCTAGAGAGACATGTAAATCGTGGTCGGCGATGCACTTTCGGAGGTTTGACACGTGAAAAGTCGGGTGGACATTGCTAAATTCCTCCGGTAATTCGAGTCTATAGGCGACTTTTCTGATCCTTTCCAGAATCTTAAAAGGTCCAACATATCGAGGCGCGAGTTTTCCCTTCTTGCCGAATCGGACTACACCCTTCCAAGGCGATACCTTTAGGAGTACGTAGTCACCAACGCCAAATTCACGGGGCTTGCGCTTTTTATCGGCGTAAACTTTCTGTCGATCCCGAGCTTTCGCTAGGTTGTCTCGAATTTGGAAAATTTTGTCTGTCATTTCTTGTAGCAGCTCCGGACCGGTTAGTTGCGAGTGACCGATCTCGTGCCACACAATAGGCGGTCGACATCTTCTTCCGTACAATGCCTCGAAAGGTGCCATCTGAATGCTAGCCTGGTAGCTGTTGTTATACGAGAATTCGACTAACGGCAGGTGTTTATCCCAATTACCACCGAAGTCCAAAACACACGAACGGAGCATATCTTCAAGAGTACGAATCGTTCTTTCAGTCTGACCGTCGGTTTGTGGGTGGAAAGCGGCACTTAGATTAAGCGTTGTACCGAGTGCCGTTTGAAACATTTCCCACAATCGTGAAGTAAACCGAGCATCACGATCAGAGATGATGTCATGAGGCGTCCCATGTCTACAAATGATCTCGTCGGTGTAGATTCGGGCTAATCGTTCCACCTTGTAGTCTTCTCGTATTGGCAGAAAGTGGGCTGATTTAGTCAAACGGTCAACAACAACCCAAATGCTGTCGTGACCTGATGACTTGGTTGGAAGCTTGGTTACGAAATCCATAGCTATACTCTCGCACTTCCACATGGGAATTGGTGGTTGTTCGAGTAAGCCATATGGTCTTTGATGTTCAGCCTTGATTCTAGCACAGGTTAGGCATTTTCTGACGTAGAGAGTGATATCCCGTTTCATACCCGGCCACCAGTACCTATAGCGAAGATCCTGGTACATTTTGTCAGCACTGGGATGGATAGAGTATCGGGATTTGTGGGCTTCGTCCATGATAATCTGTCGCTTGGGAATCCAAATTCGGTCTAAGAAGTGGAATATCCCATTTGATTTGCTCACAAGCTGGGCTCCATCGTGGTAGATTCTCTCTTTCTTCAAAGTGCGTTCGTTGAAACACGCATGCTGGGCGTCGCGGATGAGAGTTTCAAGGTTGTGCTGGGCTTGAATATTACGAGTGCTAAGCAGGTAGCTCCGTCTGCTAAGTGCGTCGGCAATAACATTCGCCTTGCCTGGGTGATAACGAATCTCACAGTCGTAGTCGTTGAGAAGTTCTACCCACCGGCGTTGACGCATATTAAGTTCCTTCTGATTAAAGATGTGTTGTAGGCTCCTATGATCGGTGAAGATCGTACACTTAGTACCATACAGGTAGTGTCGCCAAATCTTTAATGCAAAAACAACCGCGCCTAGCTCGAGATCATGGGTTGTATAGTTGTTCTCGTGGATTTTGAGCTGACGAGATGCGTAAGCTATGACCTTGTCTCGTTGCATAAGGACACACCCGAGACCAAGGTTGGAAGCATCACAATAGACAATGAAATCATTGTTTCCGTCAGGCAATGTGAGAACGGGAGCATTGCAAAGCATGTGTTTGAGGGTTCGAAAGGCAGACTCTTGTTTGGTTCCCCAGACAAAAGGCTGATCCTTATGTGTGAGAGAGGTAAGTGGTACAACAATCTTCGAGAATCCTTCGATAAATCGTCGATAATAGCCCGCTAGCCCGAGAAAGGAGCGGACTTCAGATGGGTTCTTAGGCGTAACCCAGCTCTTAACAGCTTCAATCTTCGCAGGATCGACGTGAATACCCTGACTATTTACAATGTGACCCAGAAACTGAACCTCCCCCAACCAAAATTCGCACTTGGAGAATTTGGCGTAGAGTTGGTTCCCCTGGAGTATCTCGAGAACCAAACGTAGATGTTGCGCATGTTCGGCTCTCGACTTGGAATAGATCAAGACATCGTCGATGAACACGATGACGAAACGGTCAAGATATGGTTTACACACGCGATTCATCAGATCCATGAAAACCGCTGGTGCATTTGTTAGGCCAAAAGGCATGACAACGAATTCATAATGGCCATATCGAGTACGAAACACGGTTTTTGGTATATCCTCCTCTTGAATACGCAGCTGATGATATCCGGAACGCAGATCGATCTTCGAGAAACACGTAGCGCCTTGTAGCTGATCAAACAAATCGTCGATGCGAGGCAGAGGATAGCGGTTCTTGATAGTCAACTTATTCAATTCCCGGTAGTCGATGCACATCCGGAACGACCCATCATTCTTTTTAATGAAAAGGACTGGCGCGCCCCAAGGAGCGGTGCTCGGGCGAATGAAGCCTTTCTCAAGTAATTCTTGGAGTTGGGTTGCGAGTTCACGCATTTCGGACGCGCGCGAGTCGATAAGGAGCTCTAGCAATAAGATTGGCTCCAGGAATGAGATCTATACGGAAGTCGATATCACGTTTTGGTGGTAGTCCGGGAAGGTCCTCTTGAAAAACTTGAGGGAATTCCCGAACCACGGGAACGTCCTTCACTTCCTTCTTCTCTTTCTTTTCCTTCTCCGCTACTACAACGTTAGCCAAGAAAGCCCTATATTCCTTGCGGAGATACTTGCTAGCTTGTAGGCATGACATAAGCTTGAGCCCTTTTGAAGTTGTATCACCGTAAACACACAATAAATCACCGTTCGCGAGCGAAAAACGAATCATTTTGTCGAAGCACACAACTTCAGCATGGTTTTCTCGAAGAAAGTCCATGCCTACTATGACGTCAAAGCTTCCGAGTTGCATCGGAATAAGGTCGATTGGGAAGATGTGATTGTTGAGCTCGAGAGTACAATCACGGATAACAGAATTAACAGCGATGGTTCTTCCGGTAGCGACTTCAACATCGAATGCAGAGGATAGTTGAGAACGTTTACGACTAAGGAGTTTCTCAAATTCGAGCGACACAAAGCAATTATCGGCTCCAGTATCAAACAAACATCAAGCATAAATACCATTCACAAGGAACGTACCATTGACCACGTTGTTGTCTGCCTGGGCTTGACGCATGTTGAGATTGAAAGTTCTGGCGCGTGCGGCCTGTTGTTGCTGCTGCTGTGGTTGCTGCGGTTGCGGTTCTTGTTTCACTACCCTGTTCGGGCACATGTTGGCAAAATGATTCGGGTCGCCACATGATAAGCAGGCTCTGGCTTTGACTGCGGGTTCTGGAGGAGCTTGCTGACCCTGTGGGGCAGTGAGTAGAGCTTGATTGGCAGGAGCTTGACGAATACGGAAGTTGGCCGTAAAGTGGCCGTATACGTTGCAATGAGCACAGAAGCGGCACTGAATAGCTGTCAGGTGGTGGTAGGTGCAAGTAGGGCAGAGTGGATGTGGTCCAATGTATGCACGTTTTGCAGGCGGTGCATTGGCCACAGGCGCCGCTACTTGACGCTGTTGGGCAGGTACAGTCTGAACTGGTGCAGCAGTGATCGCACAGTTCTTGTTGCTGGAGCTGTTCTTTCTCTTGTTCTTTCTCTTGTTGCTTGATGAGGTGGGTTCAACAGTCGGTGCAGTAGCGGTAGCTTGATGCAGATGCTTGGAGGTCTTATCCCACACCCCAGCCTTAACCCTTTTGTCATTGATTTCAGCGGCTAGCAGATAGGTTTCCTCGATCGTGGTAGTCTTAGCCGCTTGCACGAAATCAGCAACGCAATCGGGAAAAGCTCAGATGTACTTCTTGATGGTCATATCGGGAGTCTTGACCTGGTCGGGACAGATAATGCTGAGCTGTTTGAAGCGAGCAGTGAGACCAACATTGTCTCCATCCTTCTAATGTATGTGCCAAAATTCATCTTCAAGCTTTTGACGTTCGTGAGGAGGGCAGAATTCCTCTAGCATGACTTCCTTGAGCTCATCCCACGACAGACCGTAGGCTGCATTATTCCCTCGCTTGTTCTTCTCGGCCGTCCACCAGTCTAGAGCACGGGACTGAAAGACGCCGGTAGCGCTCAGAGTTCGAAGGTCATCAGGGCAACCACTTTGTCGCAGAGTAACCTCGATAGAGTCAAACCAGTGGAATAGTGCAGTAGGACCTCCTTCGCCTGTGAATTCTTTCGGCCCACACGACTTGAATTGTTTGAAACTGAAAGGCCTTGCGTTAGCTTTGGGAGCTTCGGTTCTCGATTCCTCGGATGATTTGCTGGCATTCTCGTAAACATCACTCACGGCCTTAGCTACACTTTTCGCGATGATGGAAGCAAGGCGTTTGTCCCTCTTTTCCTGACGAGATAGTGCATGATGGGATCCAGACGACATTGTCTGCAATAGACATCGCCACGGAACTCAACACATGTATTCGAATCTCACCTCACACGTTTACTACTTACTAAAGCTCAGTAACACGTTCATTCACGTAACTACTTAACACATAAAGCAAGAAGTCACATAAGCAGGTAATCCCTAAACATACTGAGCACAAAAGCAAGGAAAACACGTTCACATACAGTCACTAGGGGCATTCAGAAAAACAGAAACCTATCATTCAAAGTCTGCGATTGCTCGTTATGGTAGTCGTGTTTAGCATATCGAGTTGCGTAGTATAAGCGTATAGTTACCCTAGGATCGTCTAAGTCTCGGCGAATTGTCAGCGATGTGTAGTGTGTTGGGTGGGTAGCAAAAGCATAGGCGTTAGATCGAAACCAGTAGTATCTCAAAATGTTAACAAACAAACATAAAACACAGAAACCCCATAAAATCGACGAATCATCAAGGTTAAAACACATCATAATCAAGGAAGAGAGTGTCTGCGGCTATTAGACTTCGACTAACCAAAGTGGTTCGACTATTCACAAGAACCCTGTTTTGCACAATTTGCCTTCAGGACTATGCCTTTGCCTCGATTCTTGGGCATTGGCGCAATTCCCATTGGTCGTATTGATGACTTCAGGTCGTTGGAGTCCGTCGAGACTTTGGCGAGAGTTTTGTATGACAGCAGGACAAGTCGTCAAGGTTAGGGTTTCACCCCTATCTTACAACTTCGTCCCTGTTTTCAATAAAATTGAGGAGATTATTCATCAAAATATGGATTTCACTCCTAATTTGGCATAATTCTCCCCGTTTGTAGTTGAAAATTTCGGGTTAATTAAGCAATCTTTAGTCGAGAGTTTGCGGTTTCCACACCTAATCTCGACTTGGTTGCTCATTTATAGTAGAAGATTCGAGTGCAGTGCTAGTGTAGAATTAAACAAGAACAATGAGGAATAAGCTCGTACATAATCCAGTAGGGATGTACTTGAGTCGGTCTGTTGGTTCCTGACTATAGACTAGGTCGACTTCGACCCTGACTAGGTCGAGTCTTGCCTAATTCCCTATAGTTATGGCTCTGATACCAATCTGTCACACCCCAACCGATGGCGGAATCATCGGGGCATGGCACTGAGCGAAACAGATTGTCCAGAAGTTTCCATAACAACTATCATTACCATTCGATTTAAATAATACGTCCCATACCGTATCTCAAATAGTTAAACAATTATTACAGACAAACATCAAGACAAATATTCTGTTTCGACAACTCAGATTTAAACAAAACAATTTATTTGTTGGTTTCTAGGACTGCTTCCCTAGCCTCAATTTCATCACCAGCAAGTTAAGCACAGAAACAACCTAAGCACCTGTCACATACGTTAAAATAAGGTCAATACATAAAATGTAAAGGTGAGCATACAAGTTTGATAATAGCATATAGATTTCGAACTCGTTTACGCATAGCCAGCACGTACACATAGTGAAATGAAGCGCGTTAGTTATCGACATAGATCCATCGATACCAATGACTGCGGGTTGACTGCCCGAGGCAGTTCGCAATACATGATTACCACCGTAATCCATGCAAGTAAAAGATCCTTAACAACCCCCGAGTGAACGGGTGCTGAGTCCAAACTATAGTACTATTGTTGTTAAGGCAGGTAGACAGCATTCCATGTGTAAACATAACAAACAAGCATTCATAAGCCACGTATAACATGCCTTAGTGGTTAGCGTTAAAATAGCTTGAGTGGTGTGATAATTGTAGTTTGAATATTCGTAACGTATGTAACACCCAAAAGTGCCAAAAGCAAAAAGGGATCGAGTATACTCACAGCGATTATGGATTGAAGGGAGTGCTCTTCAGCGAGTACGGTTAGCCTGAATAGATTTGATAACGTAACGATAAGTGGCGCGTAAAACGATATAGAGTGAGAGTGGGTATGATAGCTGATCGTGCGGACTAGTTATCGGTGCGAGTAAGCTATCCGTGCGAGTGAGTTATCTGTGCGAGTGAGTTATCCGTGCGGATGGTAACCCATCTGGATTAGTCACTCGTGCGGATTGTTTATCCGTGCGGACATGTAATCCGTGCGGATTATTATTCGAGTGGATTGATTCTTCCTAAGGGTGTGTTTGTGTATGATGGCTTGTCCTTTGAAGTTTTCGTTGTAGTATTTAGAGAACATTTAAGTATCTCTACCTTTCAAGCCGGTCGCGCGGACAACAATCCGTCCGGATGGTAATCCGTGCGGGTACGTCTCTTAAGGTCGAGTCGCTTGATGAAATTGGTGGAATCCGCCCGGATGGTAATCCGTGCGGACAGTGGTAATCCGTCCGGATAGTCAGTCCGTGCGGACAACTTGCCCGTGCGGGTGAACATTGTTTGAAATCGTTTAAGGTCTTAGTATCTCATGATCCGAATAGTAATCCATTCAGAGGTCGTCCGTCCGGATTGTTCATTCGCCAATACTCAAACCTCGTTTTGAATGTGGGTCCCAAGTGTAGTTCGTCTGGGCGACAACCCGTCCGGATCGTCTGTCCGTGCGGATAACTTGTTCGTGCGGACAACTTGTCCGTGCGGACAGCCTCTCGTTTTGGTTGTTCCATTCGTCTACTCTCGGTTTCTGTTGTCGTTTTATCGAGACGTTCTGATTACGTGGCAACCACTTGGAATTGTATTCTTACTCGCATGACTAAGCCGGCTAGGAACCACCCTATCTCGAGGCCTGTCGGCGACTCAGAATGGTCATTTCGGTTTAACCCGAAATCAGGTGTCTGGTGGGTAGAATCCAGATCTAGGGCTAGTGCATCACTAATATTGAGTGGAAGACTAGAACTGATCCGATTCGTACGGTTTTTGAGGGTAAAAGAAGGAGAAAACTTGAGTTTATTTCTTTCAACTCTTTTATCCTTAGAAAGGTTTAGATTTAGGTGAAGTTGTTGTGAAATCTTGTGGAAATCGTTCAGATCCGAGTTATCCTTGGTGGAATGAGGTCAAACTTGAAGTTCATGAGAACTTCATGATGACGTCACCCTAGAATACCTCAAACCTTGATGATTTCATGGGTAAAAGTTGAGATTTGAAAGATAGAAAGGTGTAGATGTGTGTATAGATCAAGAATGTACAAGATTTAGAGCAAGATCTTACCTGGATTGAGAGAAATTGGAGAAAGGTGAAGAATGCGTGCAGGTCGGACGTCACTTGCCAAAAGTGGAAAGTTTGGAGAGTGACCCGTGTATTTATAGGATGCCAAAAGGGGAAAGGGTGGTCCGTGCGGATTGCAGGTCACCCGGATTGTTTATCCGTGCGGATTGGTCATCCGTGCAGATTGGCAATCCGTGCGGATTGGCAATCCGTGCGGATGGACCATCCGTCCGGATGTCGACTGATCGGTGCGTTCGGTGTGACGACGCTTCGGTTTCGATTGCGAGCGATTCGATAGGGTTTCCTAGTCAAATTACTTTTAGTCCCAACTACTTCGTATACAACATGGTTCGACTCGAAATTCGGGTTCGGGTTCGTTTTACATTCGAGGTAGACTTCGAGTTCGATTGAGTTCGCTTGATTACCACAACAAAACATAAATAAACATGCACAGGTAACACGTAAGGCACACACACACGTATATACAATAAGTAGAATACACAGTTCGGGTTGCGATTTGATGTCGATTCGATTCGTATAGCTTGATTATTAGTCGATTAACTTTATCGCATTGTTACTTCCTACAATTCACAGTCGCAAGTCGATTGGGATACGGTTAACACGATTCGATTATTGCAATGAACGACACTTACTCCACATAATACAAATAAAATAAAGACATTTCTACGAGTCAAGTTGCGCGAAATCGGTCGTTGACTTTGACCTTGACTTTGACTTTCACTTATGAAAACACGGGGTGTTACACGCAGATTCAACAGGATCAAAAAAGGTCCCAATAACATCATTCAAACCCAGATTCAACATGAACAACATTGAAGCCCAGATTCAACAGAATCAAACCCAGAAAGTCAAACCCCAAGATTCAAAACCATATTCAACAGAATCAAACTTGCAGCAAAAACACAAAAGATTCAAACCCAGATTCGAACACCCACCACCAGATTCAACAAAAATTAAAACCCAGAATCAACAAAATTCAAACCCAGATTCAACAAAAAAAAAAACCCAGATTCGAACACCCACCACCAGATTCAACAAAATTAAAACACAAAGATTCAAACCTAGATTCGAACATCAAACCCACATAGTTCATCAGACCCACATACCAAATCAAAATCCCCAACATATCAAAACAGAGATAAAAAAAATACCAGAGAAATCAACAAAACAGGCCAAGGAACTCGTCGGGAAGAGACCGGGACCTCCGCCGCTCACGGCGGCGCTGCCGCCGGTCCACCACCCAGCCGTCGACCAGAGCATAAACTCGAAATCCCAAGTCGCACAAACGACCACCACTACAACCCCCCCCCCCCATTTTCTTTCTCCGGCCCTAAACCCTGCCACCACACCCTAGCATACACCACTGCCGCCACACCCGTTCAGATCTGAGCAAACCCACCCAAATTTTGACGGTGAAACCCTGCCGCCACACCCGTTCAGATCTGAGCAAAACCCCCCAACTTGTATCTCCGATGAATAGTGGCGGAGGAGACGGCGGCGGAGTGGGTCTGGTGTTTGGGAGTCGCCGGTGTGGAGGTGTGGTGGCGGTGGTGCATGTAATTTATGGAGGAGGGGTGAGGGTTTTTGGGGTTTCTTCATGAAGATGAGAGGGGGTAATGAACTTTTGAATGTCTGAAACAATTTCGAGAGAGAGAGATCAGAGATTTGATTTTTGGGGAGTGATAAAAGTGAACATTTAATAGGAGAGAGGAGAGAGGAAAGAGGAGAGATTATACATTTATAGGAAATGACCAAATTACCCCTTTTCCTGATTGGTTGAGAGTGGTTTTCGCGGTTCTTACAACTGGAGGTGGTTTCTATTTTAACGGCTCCCTATATATATATATATATATATATATATATATATATATAGCCCATCCTCCACCCCCTTGGTCCATCTCCTTTAGGCCCATCCTCACTTCCGGTGACGTGGCGGATGACGTGGCGTCCTATCTCCTTGGGGATGAGACTCACCATACCGGTAGTCTAACAAGGTTTGGGTATGGGGCCCAAATCGCAATCCAAGAAATCAAACATTTCTTTTTTTCTTTCAGTTAAAATGGTTACACCTGTAATGTAACTAAAATTTAGATGACATCATTAAAACCACCACATACATTCCAAAACAAGATATAGGTTTTAACCACACGTGAGTGCAAGGCTGGCATAATGGGTCAATCCGATCTGTTAAGACACGAACACGATAAGACACGAACCCAAAACACGTAAACACGAACACGACACGAAATCTTATCATGTCATATTTTCGAAACACGAACACGAACTTGTTAATAAACAGGTTACACGAAACGACCTGCTATGACACGAAAAAATTACCAACGTATCATAAGACCTGTTTTAGACACGAACACAACCTGTTACGACATGGTTTAAGACACGAACACGACCTGTTAAGACACGAACACGACCTGTTTAAGACACGAACATGACCGAATTGTGGAAGCTATGAACCGAATTGAGAATGGTGGTTTTTGTGAGAGAGATTTGAAAATTAGGGTTTGGATTGTGGAAAAAGAACCGCGTGTGTTTGTGTATAATTCATCTAAGGTCCCACGACTAATGATCCCATGTCTACACCCACATATAATATTTTCTTAATTTTTAATTATTAACATGTACTTAACGGGTCGTAACAGGTTAACGGGTTTTAATCTGTTTAGACATGAAACCTGTTAAGGGTCTTTTCGTGTCAACCTGTTTTAGACACGAAACCTGTTAAGGTCAAACACGAAAAATGATAAGTTCGTGTAGGTTCATGTCGTATTATCGTGTTCGTGTCAGAATTGCCACGTATGTGAGTGTACTATCATGTGGTCCCTCCTCCGTAGTCCGTATAGGATTTTATTATTCGGTTGGGTTTTCTCCATGTAACGACCGGTCAATTTAATTCATCGGGTATAAAGCAGAATCAGAACCAGAAGTCAAATTGATACATTGATTACAGACCCACAAGTCCACAACTATCCATGAGTGCATTTGTTGTTCATCACTTCCTTGTTCATCACTCCCATATTTCGACATGTAGCGTGATCAATCATCGTCCACCTAACTCCTGTTTGCACCAACACCTCTAAATCTTGATTTCTGCACATATCTGTATGCATTGCTTCACTATTCGACCTTGAATGTACGGTAATCATCAGAAAGAATCAAACTGTTATCTTATCTGCCTGTTTTTTCCCTCTGTAAATAGATCATATTGAATATTATGCTCAGAATGATACTTCATGAATGGTTATTTCTTTCCAGGATGAAATGTGTGTGAATTTATAGTGATTGTATGTTTAAATTTTGAAAAAAAAAAAAAAAGATGAACCAAAGATGAACAATGAATGGTCTAATGTTTGTTGCGTGATTGTGATTTTGAACAGAAGTTACTATATTATTGTGGTTTATTTGCTTATGTAATTGGTGACTTATGGTTATTCTTTTGTTTTTGTGCTAGATCATGAAGTTTTAGACGTCTTATGCGTGAAGTCTAAGGTATGCTAGTAATTTTGATAGTTTTGAGAGTTGAGACGCCTTATGCAAGGCGCATAAGAAGCAAGGGCCTTTTTTTAACAAGGGGTAGAGTATAAATGAACTGGTTTTAGGGGGTTAAGACATGTTTTAAGATGGTTTAGGCTGGTTCCAAGCCATTTTTAGATGTTTCAGACCAGTTTCAGCCTTGTTCAGGCCTGTTTTTAATTGGCCAGAAGGCGTTATTACTGCGTTGGGTTGTGTTTCACCCGTGACTACTTTGGATCCCGAAACCTTATTATTTTCCTCCTATTTTTCATTTTTCAAAACAAATTTGTGAAGCTTGATAAGTTGTGTTTTTTAAGCACATGGATAGTGATATAGAACACGCGCTTAAACTATGTGGTAATTCAAAGGAGCTACTCGGTCATTATAAAATCTAGTTCAACTATTAAAATAGTTGTCCTCTCTATTTAATGTTTTTTAGGCATATTTCCTTAACATGATCTTAAACCGAGCTCTTAATCATCTAATTGCATCAAATCACTCCATTTTTTTTTTCAGAAAATATGGGTCTCTCAACTCGTACTCTCTTTGTCGGTAACCTTCCTGGTGATACGATTGTAAAAGAAGTGGAAGATATTTTTTACAAGGTCTTCTCTTATGTCTCTTTGTAGTGTGATGTTAGCTTTCAAACAGTGCTTACAACTTGTTAACTAGCATGTTGCCACGATGTTTTGTGCACTATGGATTGTTTAAATGTTCTTATAGATTATTCTGTTACCAAATTCTTATACTAACTATATAAGTTATTTGCTATATTTTCATATTACTTTTGTTTATACTTCCAGTATGGACCTATTGTTGAAATTGACTTGAAAATTCCACCTAGACCCCCTGCTTTTGCCTTTGTAGAGGTAAAAAGTGCATTTTTTTGTTGGATATTTCTTCTGACGAATGCACTCATGATACATTTTTTGGATTAATAATAGTTTGAAGATGCTCGTGACGCTGAAGATGCCATTCATGGAAGGGACGGCTATAAGTTTGATGGTCACCACATACGAGTTAGTCATTAGAACCGGTCTTGTTTTTATTGATGATTGATACTTCATTTGAATTAGCCTGCATAATTGTTTCCTGTATTTCACTAGTTTATTTTGTGCTTATCTGTAGGTTAAACTTGCACATGGTGGGAGAGTTTCATCTTTTGTAGATCGCTACAGCAACGGAGGTAGTCGTGCAGGAATAACTAGGCGCACTAAGTATCGTGGTTTGTTCATTTTTTTTATTTTACTTTTATCTTGTATTATTGTTCTCTAATTATCTATGGTACAAGCAGTTAAAAATTTTCCTAACACTTTGCTTTGCAGTTAATGTCACTGGATTACCTCGTTCTGCTTCATGGCAGGATCTGAAGGTCAGCTTCTTTTTTTAAGCACACAGAAATGTTATAGATGGTTCATGGACTTCAAAAGCGGTTTTTCAAGATATACAAATCTTGAGTTGAAGAGTTAAGCTTGTACATTTGCGAGCGTCTCTTATATTGTCAATAAGTTCTATCTAAACTCATTATGTGGACACAATCTGAGCCACTAGACATAAATACAGCTTTTTAAGTAACTTATTTTTTTAGTTAAATGTTGATTTGCGTTCTTATTGCTAAGCACACGATGATCGTCTCAAAAATTGATATAATTTTGTTTTTGGCTTTTTTAATTGGATTATTAACTGGTCAATGCTAGGATCACATGCGTCAAGCGGGTGATGTTTGTTACTCTCAAGTTTTCTATGATCGCGAAGGTGAGATGTACTTGCTATGTATTCTATTCATTTTATCTTTAGAAATTTAAACTTTTTGACAAATTAAGATCAACCCACCCGATAACTAGGCTTACTTATATTTCTTTCCAGGAATGAGAGGGATTGTGGACTACACAAACTATGATGATATGAAACATGCGGTCAGTTTCAGATAATAGTTTTACATTACATAAAGACTGTATATTCTCTTTACTGGTTTGAGTGTGATGTTGAATGGTACAGTTGTGTGAATCTTTTGCAATGTATCTGTACTCTTTGTTTTTAGATAAGGACGCTTGATGACTCGCTTTTCTTTAACGTGTTTTCTAAGGCCTACATACAAGTATGTTTTCTAAGTAATTTTAGTTTACCCTTATTCTGCAAATGCAATCATCAATTACTTGGTGATTTGTTGGCCACAGGTAGAGGAGTATGATCGAAAGCACAAATACTCTAGAAGCCGAACTCAGAGTCCAAGTCACAGCCATAGCCGTGATAGCAGGAGCAGGAGGTTTGTTCTTACTTTTCAAAACTTTACTAGGCATCTACTGATTTATGAAACATCCAATATTTAAACATATTCATGCAGTTACTCTCCCATGAAAAACTATTCCTGCAGGTCTCGTTCCAGATCTGTTTCTTCACGGTCACATTCTGAATCATCACTTACTCCAGCTTCAAGGTAACAAACAAACAAACATATGCAATAATACCCCACATAGAAAGTTGACGGCTCAAAAGAAATAACATATAAAATTATTTTGCATAATCCAAATAAGGCGTTTTACTAACACATTCTTGTTAATATAGTATCCAAACATGTGCTCCTAGGTTGTGTTGCATATATGGAGTGTTACTGACTGTTAGGGTAGGACATGGAGTAAAATTATTTTCAACGTTGAATATCCGATCATATGGGTTTTTATAAACTTAGGACCTTGCAAACAATTTTTTGCTATTTGTGTGCTACTCTTGGTTTGTCAAATAATGTTATCTTTTTCACCTTGTGTCCTTTATATGTGGCGTAGGGACATGATGGGGAATCGAACATGAGTGCAAAGTTGGTTGTCCGGGGATTGCGTGTTATGGACTTGACTGGATATGTAGAGATAAAGATATATAAGTCCATGGGTTTGGCCGTAGTATTGTGGCAAACCATGGTAACTAATCTTTATGTACTAAACATGATTAAACATATTCAATAAATTTGGTGCCACAACTGATTGTTATATGGAGTTTCAACCACTTTGACAGACCATAAAGGTTGAATATGATCTGGTGGAAAATCTGCAATCCTGTAGGAATTTGTTTTGCAGATGGTGACCAGTGCTGGAGTTGCGTACCCGATGAAAACCCACTGGGAAGTATGGTTGTAAATGTTTTGGATTATGGATTTATGGCTAATTAATCAGTTTTTTTCTTTTTTTCTTTTATTATTCATGGAAATTTGTGCAGATCTTGGTCAAAAACTCGGACACCAATGTCATGTGTAAGTTAGCCTTCTGAGGCTTTAAAGCGCTATGTTACATCACATTAGCACCACATAGACAGAGAGAGCTTCAAAACCCCAACCAGTTGTTGTCGAATAAAGTGTCTTTCACCTTTAATGAAAAAAGGAAAAAAGAGAAAAAAAAAAAATCTGATTGGTTGAAAGAAGTGGGCCTCTTCTTTTCAGGCTTTAACGCCGTTAAGGGTTTGGCGGTGGCCATTGATGGTGCCCAGGTAGGAGCATTTCATTCGACAACGGATAAAAAGCTGTTTATTTACTTTGGGTTAATATGTAGATGAATTATTGTAAATTAGTGTAACAATTTTGGTTTTGTTGTCGCTTTTTCTTGGTTTTGTTGTCTTGTTTGGATGCCTTTTCGTATGATATTTTAGTTGGTTGCAATAAAGTTTTACACGAAACACATGATATATACGTACACCTCAGCTGAGTTGACTCTACAAGCTTCAGATCGGCTTTGTTTCTTTATTATTTTATATCTATATAATAATCTATCTAGTATAATAAAAGAAACCAATAAGTAACACGTGTCATTCATTGAAGGCGTCTATATTTGTAATTTCCTTTCTTTTCATACTTATCTTATATCAATTAATTAAATAATAAATAATCAATTAATATTAAATCTTATCTTACTTTGAATGTCGGATAGAATCATCCTATTTTTTCTAATAATATATTATCTTCAAATTTAAGTTATAAATTTGTAATTTCCTGTCTTTTCATACTTATCTTATATCAATTAATTAAATAATAAATAATCAATTAATATTAAATCTTATCTTACTTTGAATGTCGGATAGAATCATCCTATTTTTTCTAATAATATATTATCTTCAAATTTAAGTTATAAATTAAAGATATTTTTTAAATAATAACACAAAACAATAATCTTAAACTTAAAAAAACAATAATAGGCTCATATAAAAATTTAAAGTACAAACAAAATATACAAAATAACTTATTAGACATTAGATCAAACTTAAAAAAAAACACTAATTAGGAAGAGAAGCTAATAATATAATTATGCTTTTGATTTATCAAATTGGGGTTCTAATCAATTCAAATTAAACTTAACCAAGTTTGTGATTTGATTCGAATTAAACCGAACCAAATTTATGAGGGGTTTTTTAAAAAAATATAACTTTTTTTTTATTATGTAGTATATAAAATTAGATTTATTCAATCCATATAATACATACGGTTTATAAAGATATAACTTTTTATTGTTTGTTATATAAAATTACATGTGCTCAATCCGTATAACACATGAGTTTCTTAAAAATGTAACTTTTTTCATTATTTAATATATAAAATTAAATTTACTCAATCCGTACAATACACGGGGTTCTCAAAGATATAATTTTTTTTATTATTTAATATATAAAATTACATTTATTCAACCCATGTAATAAACGAGATTATTGTTTTATTATTTGGTATATAAAATTATATTTATTCAACCCGTGTAATAAACGAGATTTTTAAAGATATATTTTAATATATAAAATTACATTTATTCAACCCATGTAATAAACGAGATTAAAAAATTATTATTTGGTATATAAAATTACATTTATTCAACACGTGTAATAAACAAGATTTTTAAAGATATATTTTTTATTATTTGGTATATAAAATTACATTTATTCAATCCGTGTATTACACGGGGTTCTAACCTAGTTCTTGTTTAGATTTGTAAGTAGCTTGGTAGATGATGCTCGTGTTTATTTATTAAATAGACCTCAGTTTGGATTAAGCTCAAGAGTAAATTGCCATTTTAGTCCCTAAGGTTTATCTTAAAATTGTCATTTTAGTTCAAATAGTTTTTTGGGTAAATTACACTTTTCGTCCTTTATGTTTGTATGAGATTGCAATGGATGACCTTTAACTTTAATAATTACAGTCACAACCCTTTATTTGTAAAACTCGTTACACTCTACGTCCTTCGGCCCTAACCTTGTTAAAAAAATTCAGTTAAGTTCATGTTGCTTTTCCTTGATCAAGAGAAGCCGAGTGAGTCTATCGTCGAACTCGTCCAACCTTGATGGGCCATCCGATGGTATTGAAGAGGAGGGGTCTCATGCTCGTGTTGCTGCCTTGCTTCTATCCCTAGCCTTTGGTCGTGGCAGCTCTTGTGGTTCCTCGAAATGCAACTCATCTAAGTCATCGTTTAAGTTAACAGTAGTATGAGCATCGGATTCGGATTGTTCGCTAGTCGTTGTTGATTTGGACCGTTTTGACCTGTGGGCCGTTGGGTCAAACAGTGGTACAAGATGCCACTTCGGAGATTTGCGAAAAGCTCCCACGAAGGTATCATCATAAATGGATGGCCATGATACATTCTATATGTTGTGGGCGACGGTCATGATGTCCATGTCGCTTGAACCGCTTCTTCTTGTGTGATTGTTGACGAGGCTATTGTCTATGTTGTTGAAGTTGTTAATCTTGGTGCGCATTGCGGTCCACTTGCCCGAAAATGAATCGGGCGTACGATATTCACGATGACCCATTGCGACGAAAAACTTCTCACATATACGCCTTAAAAAAACGACTATATCATGATGGATTGCTATAATTTAAAAAAATAAAATTTAGAACCAATAAAATAAAAATATATAAAAAAAAAGTTAATAGAGATCAAATATCATAAATCGAAATCACACGTAACATATGTTCATTTCTGAATGCTCTCAGTACATATCACACATCGTTAAATACCAAATCACACATTTTCTCTATATAATTTTACAAATTTTCTTCTACTCAATCAAGTAGTTTTCAATTGTGATTGGTCCATTATGCACCCTAGGGGTGAGCAAATTAACCACCATAACCGATAACCGAACCATAACCGACATAACCGAACCACTAATAACCGATAACCAATATAACCAATGGTTATGGTTATGAAACTTTGTATAACCGCTCAATCGGTTATGGTTATAGTTATGAAGCTTTGGTTAACCGAATATAACCGAAACCGAACCGAAGTTGTGATGTTAACTTTATATAATAGATTTGTGTTTTAAAAAACCATATAGAGGGTTTTTACTAAGATAAAAGTATGTTAGTAACAAAATGATCTTGATATAGATGTCATTTATTTTGATAAAGAACTAAGGTGTTATGGCTATAATTGTTTTCGTTTGAGAATTACCTTATTAAAAAGAACTCTAAATCGGTAGTTTAACCAAAAAGTTTAGTCTTCGTTATCTTATAAAATAGGCTCAAGCTAAGTTCAAATCGTACACAAACCTATTTATTTCAAACCTTGCTTGGTTACTTAACCGAAATTAACCAAAACCGAACTATAACCGACTTCATAACCGATTAACAATAACCAAAGTTTGGTTATGGTTATGGTTGTCAAAACTCCATAACCGAACTAACGGTTATGGTTATGGATAATAGTAAAAACCGACCCAAACTGACCCATGCACACCCCTAATGCACCCTTGGGCCACATATACAAAGTTACAAACCCAGCACACCACCAATCTCCACTACTCTTCTCTCTCTATTGTCTAAAAATCCCAACAAGGGTTATCTCACTAATATTAAATTATGTTTACTAAATTAATTTGAAAGAGTTATCTCAATAACATTAAATTAGTTTTACTAAACTAATATGAAAAAATTATACATATTATTTCAAATTGCTCATGAACAGTAAAGTATTTTTAATTGTATTTTAATATTATTATTTTTCTTTTATTATATTATGGTTTTTGGGGGTAAGGATTGCCTACATTCTACCCTCCCCAGACCCTATCAATAGCTTTGCTATAGGTGAGATTATACTGGGTATGGTTGTTGTTGTTGTTGTATTTTTCTTTTATTATATAAATAGTATTTTAATATTATTAGCTTCCTTTTATGATATATAAAATATATATATACTTTTATGTCTTTTTTATATTAGAGAATATAAAATAAACGTATATCACTAAAAATATTGTTTGATATTACTCAATGTTATCAGACAAGTTTAACACACTTAGTACATGGATTATTTTTATGGTTTTTGATTTCAATAATATTTTATTTATATATATAACTCTGTCTGTGGCGATAAATGAATATCGGTAATAGTACCATAACGATTTAAACTGATTGATACTGTTTGAACGTCGGTGCCGGTTCCGGTGCTATTTTATTATTTTCGGATGATGTAAAACACACGTTGATTTCTATAACGAGTGCATGTATCGTACCAGTACTGTAACATATTGAACCAATACCCATCGAATGCTCGCGGTCACGTACCGCAGCAACGCGCGGAGAGATACCCTAGTTAACATTAAGTTATGTTTACTAAATTAATATGAAAAGAATATGTTTTGGTCTAAATTTGATGTGTTAACATTGTAATACACATGTGTGGTTTAACTTTTTTACTTCTATTTTGGTTTGGTTTGGTTTGGTTTCATTTTAACAGTATGTCGCAACGCACAAGTTTCTAATAACTCGTTCTTTTTATTAAATTAAACAAATGTAAAAAAATGCTTTCAGAATAATCACACGTATAATATAATTATTTAAACTTAATTAAATAGTCAACCTTTTCCAATTTACATTTAGAGTAAACTTCCGTTTTGCTTCCTGTGGTTTGTTAACTTTAACGATTTTGCCTCAAACCTTTAAAAATAGTCATTTTTCTCCAATAGTTTGCTATGGTTTTTCCATTTTGCTCCCTACGGGGAGCAAAATGGAAAAAATAGACAATTTGAATGGAGTTAGAGGCGGGGAGCAAAATGAAAAAACTATTAAAGGAAAATGACTATTTTTTAAGGTTTAAGACAAAACCGTTAAAGTGGTCAAACCGGGAGCAAAACGAAAGTTTACTCCAATATATTTACATAGTATTAAAGAGAAAGGTCGGTGGTGAGACCTTTCTCTTTTACCACTTGACTTTTTTCGGTTGTTATGTAATATCACTTTCTTAAACTCCTTTTCTAATAAAATAGTTTGTTTAAAATGTCACTTTCAATATAGCATTTTTTATTATTAAAATGATATCATTCTAACACCAAAACCCTAATATCACAACAGTTGTTTTTTTTATTCTTTTCAAGTTTTTCCACTTAACACCCTTAATTTTTTTACATGAAACGCTATTAACCCTTATCTTTAATTAAGTTGCAAACCACTGGGTCTTGGCTCAGTGGCCACCGACTCTCTGCATAAGCCGGCCCAACTATGTGGAGGTTGGGGGTTCGATTCTTCGTTTCCCTGCGCGCAGGGAATTCACCGCCAGACAACATTGTCGGGTTGCTAGCTTGGGAAGGGGGATCCCTTCTGCGGTAGGGGGTACCGTGCATCTACCTTTTTTAAGTAAGTTGCACATTCACTTCTAACTTTCAGTAATTGACAACTTTGACATTCTTAACCTTTTCTACTTAATAATTTGACACCTCTTTTGGCTTAAATGACTTTTACGACTTTACACCGCAACGTGAACAAATTATTATACTTTTTTTTTATCTATGTTCTACTTATTTTGTGTACGTTCGTAAATTGTATTTGAAAGCAAGTCGGGTCAAATATACTACGTTTTCATTCGATGGCGATGTATTTTTTTTAAGTAATGAGTCAGGTCAAATATACAGTTTTAACTTTCGGTGCCGCCGCAACGCGCGACTGGTCAAAATCCTATGTTAATCAGTTCTGTTTTAGGCATAATGGAAAATATGTAAACATACCTGATTGCAGCAGTACAGGCCAACAGAGAATCCAGATGGAGACACAGCAATAAGTTTTGACATGATTGTCATCTTGGTCTGGTTCCTCCTTAGGGTGCAATCTAATGATGGTGATGATAAGAAACCGACAAGGGAATCGGTTATGGAGAGGGAGGCGAGATTGATGTTATGTGCTATTAGGGTTTGTGAAATTGTCTAACCCTTTAACCTCCACATTATTCTCCTTATATATGCACCCAGGAGGAAACCCTAATTAGTTAATAAGGGTAATTAGGCCCATCAACAATTACCAACTAATTATTTAATAGGATTGTTATATATTTTGATCCATATAATGTAAATGATTATAATGGCTACTAGATTAAATATAATATAAAATATTCAATCTTACATTCTCCCACTTAGCCGAGTAATCATTTACTATGAGTGTTAGATAAGCCTGATCAGGAGTTAACACTCATTTTAGCTTTAAACAAGTACTATAGCAGAGAAATACAGCCGTTGAATCATTATGCGACTCAGGACCCCCATTAATCATACTATAGCCTTAATTTAAAACCTAATCGTTATGATCAAAATACGCATAAGCCCTTTGTTTGATTTGTAACTATATTTGTCTATATGCCATTATGCTAGCTTGACATATTCTTAGAGACATACAAAATCAAACTGATGAGGAAAAATTAACTAATACTTAGTCATTCATAGTACGATATGCAGTTGCGCATAGCCATCAATTAATACCCGTCTCTGAGGTCTCTTAATAAGACTTATGGGTAATAGCCCTTCAGTTATAGGATCCTTAAGCATATCATGAATGTATTCGATACAAAACTTAGTTTCCTCAATTCGTTCATAAACGAATAATTAATTGCGTATCGAAACTTAATGCAGCACCTCTTGAACTGTTACTGTTCAAGGAGTCATGGTAGCTGACTTTATCACACTAAGTCTTCAAAACATTAATTATATGGAGTCAATAAACTTATGAGTCCACTGATAAATTTCCAACAACATTTAGTGACTATATTATGTCATTATAACTTAGGTTGTTAATATCAGTGCATTATGACTCCTCCATGAAATAGGTTTTGTCTGCTGACATAAAGATATACCCGAAATTACATTTTGTCATCTTTGAATATCTCAAAGTTAGAGTAATAAACCGGTTTTAATTCTCACTTCTTCTTTAAGGTATAGTCTCTCGTTTCCTTTTAAAGATATTGCAATACTTCATTAGATGCTTCACATTAATCTAGACATATCTAGTGTGTTGCAATGTGAGTAATATCTAAACGAGTATAGACTTGAACTTACATAAGGCTTCTAATTAATGAAGCGTAAATAAACAATCTCATTTACCATATTATCCTCTAAAGGAGAGCAATATTGTTTGTTACATATGTAAGGACCCAGTTAATGTTAAACTTATGGAACGGAACTAATATCCCATTGGGTTTATCTCAGTATGTTATGATATCTATCACGTAAGAGATATCTCTGAGATTTATTATATCAAAGTTTGTGTTAAAAAAGCTTTGACTTATGTAACATATACATGTCAAAAGAATATCATCTATATAGACAGGTTTATCTTAGTTGCTCCCACTCATCTTGAGGTATGTACATTAATCCACTTGATTCTTGATGAAAATAATTACGTTAGATTTTCATCACATTATGATGTTTGCATTAACCCATACATGGATATTATTGGCTTACAAATAAAGTGTTCTTTAACCTTCAGTATGAAACTTTAGGTTGTTATCTAATGAACATGTAAATGTGTCAGCCATTTATTAGGGAAAATTGTTTATAATGTTCATCTAATGTAGCCTTAAACTATTATAAGCTACTAGAACAGTGATGATCCTCAAAGAAAACTTTGATAATTTATATCTTCCTAAGTATAACCTTTGACAATCAATCATGATTCTTAGTGTCTTAACGTTTATATTAGGATTTTGTTTAGTTATGAATACTCTTAGGTAATTCAATCAAACCCCAAACGTTATACGAACACATAAAATCAGTTTTACTAGAAAAACTGTTTTATTCCATTCAGAAGATTAATTGACACTAATGGCTTAATTTGAAGAGATAGGACCAGTAAACTTTCCAAAATCCATTTCAACTTCAGTTAGGGAGGTTATGTAATCATCAAAGTTAGTAGGCTTTTAAACCTAGATGACCTCCTGAGTTGATTATTGGGTTCATTAGAAGTTTCAGTTTTATGGATTAGCTCTTGGTTAGGTTGCTATCATTTTCATTCTAAGTTTGTAAGAGTTGGTGCAGTATGGTGTACAAGAGGTGTAATCGGAGTTAAATTCGAAGTGAAATTTAATGACACTCTTCCCCCCGCCTCTTGTATTCCTTGCAAATCATGATAAGGACTTTGACTGCTCCTACTGACCTTAGAAAACTTTAGGAACTCAGCATGCTTAGGGTCAATATGTAACGACCAACAAATTCTAATAGAGAAACACAAATTAATGACGTTAGTCGTTGTGATTTCTCTTGTTGAGGATTATGTTAGTTCAGGTAAGAAATCTAAGTTGCCCACAATTAAGCAACAATGAAACTTTTGTAAGAGTAGCATTAGATTTAAGGAGATAAATTATGATAGAACAGTGTCATAATGGAGCAGTGTCTTGTACAAGAGGTGTAAATTGAAGTAATATAAAGTTTTCACTCCCCCACCTCTTGCAACTATTGCAAATTATTATTAAGACACTTAATGCTCCCACTGATCTTTAATATCTCTAGAATGCTACAAGAGAAGTTTCAATGAGCTACGTGACATGGGAACCTATCACATATACGTTAGACTTTATTTGATTTCTTTAATGTCCAGATATCATAAGAAACTTCAGGGACATATCTAATAGAAATCTTATTAAGTATATATATATATGAATAGATTACTTCTAAGATCGTGGGCCATATGCGACAAAATTTAGATACAAGTTGATAGCCTTTTAAATGATAAATGAATTATGTCTGAATATTCCATTTGGAATAAGTTCCACGAATGTCAGTGAATGACTTATGATGGACCCATACTTATTCCTTAAGCCAAGTAATATTTAGGGCTATAACGTTATGATTTAAAATCACTTAGAATGAGATTAAATGAAAAAATCATCCTCATTAACCATGTCATGATTTCTCATGAATTTCAGTTATAATGGATGAAATTTATAAGGCTCATCTTCCTTTTGTCAAATTCTCATTTGCATGATGACAAAAGTTGTGAAAATATAAGGTATCATCTAGTTTCATCTTAGTAATGTTTCTATCCAGATATTTAGAACAAAGAAAATGAGAGTTTACGGTAAGTGTGACTTTATGTTGACTATGCAAACCTCACAATGTTCATAACTTTGCTTAATTATGATACTATATTCTGATTAAACTTCAGAATATATAAGGTATCGAAAAGCGTTGTTAGAAGACTGCTTATTATGGTTCTTATAGCCTTAACATTTAACTTTGTCACTAACTCTTATGTTAGTTCTTTGTCGAGTTCTGGTAAGGAAACGTGTGGAACTAGAGTCAACTAATCATGTGTTAATTGGAATATTAAAATTATCAGACTTAAATATCATTAGTAAGTGACTACCTAATTAACTTATCCAACTGTTCTTTGGAATAATGGATAGTCTCGTTGCTTATGCCTAGTCTAATGACATAATTATGCAGTGAGATTTTCCCTTGGAGAACCTTAAAGTTGGGATTAGCACTTGTAATTTGTCTATGGACCTTAGAACAATCCTCTTTTAAACTATTAGTGGTTGTAAGGTGAATAACATCTTATTTTCCAGTTTCAAACATTTATTTATTTGTACATATGTTGCTTATCAACACACTTGTTATACTTTGGTACTTTTGAGTGTTATAGTTGATTTATAAGGCATCAAATTGTACAAGTGAAAATCTTAGTATGTAATGTACTGGAAAAATGTACTTATTTCCATGCGTAAACCCTTAACTTTATGGGTCATGGTTTTGTACATTATAATGTATTCACATATACCACTTGGCTTTATAGCTTATAATTTTAAATGAAGGCATGCATTTTAGGAGTTCTAGTTATTATTCCACAATAATAGATTAGTCTTAGGAAAGACTTAATCTGGAATAACTTTAGTGATAGCAATTATGTTTAGAGAGATCTTGATTATCATAAGAGACATCATATTCAATTTATCCTATTCATCATGCTCTAGTTTTCTTCTGTAGTACTTATATCAGAAGAGAGCAATAGGATTATCGTGTCTTAAGAGATAATCTAGGATTTAATTTAAGAGCCAATTCTTATAGAAACTTTAAATAAAGCAAAATTTAAAATTAGAGTGGATGAGACATTGATTTATAGAAGAAAGTTATAGTGAGTAAAATTATGGGTACTAAAAAAAAGGCAGACGAAATGATCATAAAACTTAATTAAGGATCATTAATCTAAGGATCATTATGTGAAGAGGTTGTGATATGTCTATTACTAACATCAAAATAATAGACTATTTAAAATTCTACTTAAACGAAAACAAATCAGCTTTGGCCAGAAGTGTAATCATTTAAGCATGTGTGCAAAGTATTTGTGACAAATCAGCTTTGGCCAGAATTGAAACAATCACTTTAGTTATGCACTCGTTAAGTATGCCATCTATGAAGGAATTAAATCAGCTTTGGCCAGATATTAAGACATTCATGTTTATGATGCACACTTAACATAGCTTTCGTAATACTTGGATGATAAGTAGATGTATCAAATCAGCTTTGGCCAGAAGTGATACATCAGAAGCTCATTCAAGTTAAGCCATTTTGGTTTTGTAAAACATTATTTGATCCTTATTAATTAACTAAATATTTACAAAAACCAGTTATTTAATAGCAAACCACCTGTTAGCGCGGATCGAACTCCGCGGTGAGTTCGCTGGGGGGTACAGGGGAACAGCGTGCCCCCGCACGGGGTTCGGGGCGGAGCCCCGAGCTAAATCTTAGTTCACATTAAACAGCCTAAAATAATGAGGTTTCGAGTCAGGTCTCGACTGAGTTATGAGATCTCGAGTCAGTTATGAGGTCTCGAGTCGCAACCTTGTTGTCTCGAGTCGGAACCACGGTCTCGAGTTATGACCTTATGGTCTCGAGTCGAGACTGATGGTCTCGAGTCGTAATATGATGGTCTCGACTACTATATCTTATGAGATCTCGACTCATGATGAGGTCTCGAGTCGAGATCTTGGTCTCGGGTCATTAAAAGGTGATCTCGAAACTCCTTTTAACAGCTGATTGTGTGATAAGTTTGAAATTCGAATTTTAAGCGATTTGGTATATCTTGTTTCCTGTTTTAAAAGATATTTTATATTTATCCAATGATTTCGAAAATTATATCTAATAACATTAACAGATTTTTCAAAATTTTAAGGGATAAAAATTAATCAAATACAGGAAAAACACCTTCTAATCCTTAATTCATTCCAAAATAAGGGAATTTATTCAAATTTCACTAAGAACATGAAGAACCCTAATGTAAATAAAATCAAAATTCTGGAATCCAAATCTGAATTTCATAGTTTTTTAAATAGATTCCAAAACATTAAGGTTACCTTATTTGAAAGTGAAACGTGAATTATGAGCATCTTTGAATATTCAAAGGTTTAATTTATTAATAATATCGATTTATTCAAAGATGAGATACATCAGACGAACAAAGAAAATATAATATCCCATTCTTTTACCCATTATGGTTTTGAGATTTCGGGACAACCACTCGAAATCAGGCTTTAAATTAAATTTTCAAAATTGTGTTTTCCAGATTTCAATCCCAGAATTAATGGATACGGAAACAGAACTGATTAATCAACATACGCTCTGATACCACATGTTGATCAGTTCTGTTTTAGGCATAATGGAAAACATGTAAACATACCTGATTGCAGCAGTACAGGCCAACAGAGAATCCAGATGGAGACACAGCAATAAGTTTTGACATGATTGTCATCTTGGTCTGGTTCCTCCTTAGGGTGCAATCTAATGATGGTGATGATAAGAAACCGACAAGGGAATCGGTTATGGAGAGGGAGGCGAGATTGATGTTATGTGCTATTAGGGTTTGTGAAATTGTCTAACCCTTTAACCTCCACATTATTCTCCTTATATACGCACCCAGGAGGAAACCCTAATTAGTTAATAAGGGTAATTAGGCCCATCAACAATTACCAACTAATTATTTAATAGGATTGTTATATATTTTGATCCATATAATGTAAATGATTATAATGGCTACTAGATTAAATATAATATAAAATATTCAATCTTACATCCTAGTCATCCAACGGTAATGAATAATCAGGAACAAGACCGATAGAAAACAAGGGCCACTAATGCAAATAGATTATACTACAAGTATCATCGTGTAAACACTTTATCAGTCAATATCAAACATCGATCATAAAAGCAAAAACAGAATCACAACTCTAGAACTCTCTACAACTGTGTTTGTTGTTCATCACCACCAACTTTCGATAGGTATCGCTATCGATCATCGTCTACCTAATTTCCGTTTGGATCAATCACTATAAATTTTGCTTTACTTACATAATTGTTCCAATTGCTTCGTTATTATAACTTGCATGAACGGTAATCGCTGTTAGCTTATTTATAAATCATGCATGCTTGTATATTTGTTTTTCGATCATTCATACGGCTTTTAGAATGTAAATTAACGGTGAATTATCTTTGATTTGTTAAATTGGATGTTTAATTAGCATATACGGAAGTGTTGTTATGGATCACTTTGAATTTTAGGTTTAAATTGATAGTTAACATCACAATTAGGTTTGTAGCAGTTTCTGTGGTTATTGGCTAAAGATCTGTGAGCTGTTAAACATTTTGTTATAGGTTTTTTTTTTTTTTTTTTTTTTTTAAGGTTATGTGAGTGATCGAAAACTTATTATTCTTCCCCTGCTTTTAATCAAACAAACTTGTATGGATCCATAAGTTTCTGTATTTTTTTTTTTACTTTTTATTTTTTATAATTATGCGAGTGATCGAATACTTATTATACTTCCCCTGTTTTTAATCAAACCAACTTGTATGGGTTGATAAGTTTCTGTTTATTCTTCAATTTTTATTTTTATATAATTATGCGAGTGAGCGAATACTTATTATACTTCCCTGTTTTTAATCAAATAAACTTGTATAGCTTGATAAGTTTCTGTGTTTTTTTAAGCACATGATAAGTGATTTAGCATGATCGAACTAGGTGGTTATTCAAAGGAGCAATCCCTGTTTTTATGAAATCTTGTTCAATAATTATATTTGATATGTTTGATATTTGAATTTGTTGTATCCATAGTTCTTTAATATGATCATAAACCGATCTCATATTACATCAAATCACTTGATGTTTTCAGAAAAAAAAAAAAAATGGGTCGCTCAAGTCGTACGATCTATGTTGGTAACCTTCCTGGCGATGTTCGTGAAAGAGAAGTGGAAGATTTGTTTTACAAGGTGAGTTCTTATGTCTCTTTATAATACTTGCAGTTTGTTAAATCACATGTTTTTGTCAATTGTTCCGTTACCAAATTCTTTTACACTGTATACGTTATGTTCTATATTTTCATATGGCTTTTGTTTACGGTTGTAGTATGGGCCGATTGTTCAGATTGACCTGAAAGTTCCACCTAGGCCTCCTGGTTTTGCCTTTGTAGAGGTAAAAAGTGCTTTTGTTGGATATGACTTTTGATGAATGCATTTATGCAGTCATGGATATATTTTTTTCGATAATGTTAGTTTGAAGATGCTCGTGATGCCGAAGATGCAATTCGTGGAAGGGACGGCTATAAGTTTGATGGTCGACGCTTACGGGTTAGCTAGCGGAACCAATCTTGTTCTTATCAATGCTTTGTACTCTAGTTGAATCAGCTTGTATAATTGTTTCTTGCTTTAATCTGTTTATTTTGTGTTTGTATGTAGGTTGAACTTGCACATGGTGGGAGAGTTTCACCTTCTGTTGATCGCTACAGCAGTGGAGGTAGTCGTGGGGGATCATCAAGGCGCTCTGACTACCGTGGTTTGTTGATTTTTTTTACTTCCTGTTATTGTTATCATAGTTGTTAAAAGCCATCGCCTCTTGCGCCTAGGCCCAATTTCCTAGCTAGGCGAGGCAATTGCGCCTTAAGTCAAGGCAATTGCGCTTTAATTCTCCAGGTGATGGTTCATGCGCAAATTCTGGCGAAATTCCTAGATTCTTGAGAGTTTTCGGCCAAATTCTCTAAATTCTGGCAAGATTCTAGCTAGATTTCTACTTTTATCTAATGAAACTACTTTTCTACACTAATAAATTAGCATTTCATAACTTTTGGTACTAAACAGACGATATTAAATGTTATATAATAGCTTTAGTTTATTTTATTTGAAGAATAGTATTAATTTTCTATTATATAAAAATATTTTAAGTTTTTTTTGTGGTACGCTTTTTTTTTTCTTAGGCCTGCGCTTTTTTTGCGCCTTGCGCCTAGGCTCCAAGCGAGGCCTATGCGCCTTGAGTGCGCCTAACGCCTTTAATAACTATGATTGTTATATTTGTTATTCTTGATTCTTGATACAAGCCGTTTAAAATTTCACTAACACTTTGATTTGCAGTTTATGTCACTGGATTACCGTCTTCTGCTTCATGGCAAGATCTGAAGGTCAGTTTGGTTTTCTAAAGCACAAGTAAATGTTATAGATGGTTCAATGACTTAGAAAGTGGTTCTTTAAGAGCTCAAGCTGGCTTGTAAAGTAATAGGATCGTCAAAGATAGAGGTGGCAATCTTGGTTATGTTCTTTCTTTAACAGGTCAAGTTAAAAATTAAAGTGGGCCGGATGGGTTAAACCCTAACTGCCATATGTAGTGTGTTAAATGCATTAAACCTTCTAAAGCGCTTTATTTTGAAGGAGCTGGATTGTTGTTTCAGTAATAGTTTATGTAGTCGTATTTAATATACTAATTAGTTATGGGTAGAAAAAGGGTTTTCGGTTTGTCCCAACCGGACCCGATCCATTTTGATCTGACTAGAACTCTATCTATTTGGTTCGAACCTGTGAGTCGTTGAACCAAAGTGACCATTTTGCCACCTCTAATTTGACAGCAAGCTGAGTTCATGGCAATAGTTTCGACTCCAAAGATGTTTACTAGTATATCTAATGACTGAATTACAAATCTAGAGTTGAAGAGTTAAGCTTGTGCACTTGCAAGCGTCTCTCAGGCTCTCTGTAAGTTCAGTCTAAAGTCTAAACTCATTATATGGATAAAATCTGAACCGGTAGACATAAATATAGCCTTTAGTATAACTATTCATTTGTGTTCTTATTGCTAAGCACACGGTGTATAACTACTACAATCCTCTCCAGGATTGATATATTTAATTTTTGGCTTTCCTAACTGGATTACTTGTGGTCAATGCTAGGATCACATGCGTCGAGCTGGTGATGTTTGTTTCTCTCAAGTTTTTCGTGATCGTGATGGTGAGCTGTACTTATTATGCCTATTGATTGATATATATAAACATTATGATTTTTCTAAATTATGTTATAGTTTCTGCTAATATGGTTCTACCTATACTTCGAAAAGTGAAGAAACAGAGTAGATGTGGTGATTTTGATCCATTTACTTATTAGAGCATCAAGTCGGTTTATGTTTTATCTTTTCAGGGGTGAATCGGGGTAAAATGGAATATTAAATACATGTATATTAAACTGATGATAATATTTTTAGTCGTGTTCCACACTAGTTACTTAAAAAATTGAACTGGTTGACAAAAAGTGTTTAAGATCAACCCGATAGCAACATATATGGAAATACCCATTTTGACCGGTTACCAAGCATGCCCGTATTTCTACCTCTAAAACAGAGTATTACGTAAAATTCTTTATATGCATCATTACTGAGGTAAAATTATGGATGATTATGTTATCACATAACTCACACAAAGCAGGATGAGGTCATTCATTGGTAATAAGTGACACTGATTCCTAAGCTACATTTATAGATGGTTATCGTTTTAGGTTCAGATGACTTTTTTTCATGTTCGGTTATGGTATATCGTATATGTCTTTTAGTCTTTGCATTATCGTCACATATTTTTTTTATCTGATGCGGCAATTACCAACGAGGCTTACTTGTTGTTTTTGCAGGCATGAGAGGGATTGTGGACTACACAAACTATGATGATATGAAATATGCGGTCAGTTTCAGATGATAGTTTTACATTAGATAAAGACATACTGTTTACTGGATTGAGTGTAGGGGTGTTCTTTGGGTTTTTTTCTTCGGGCTTCGGGTTTTTCGGGTCAGGTTGTCCGGGTTTTTGGCTGGGAAAAAGTGACCCAATAACCAATCCTTTTAAAGTTTGGGTTGGTCGGTTTTCGGGTTTTGATGTAAAATGAAAAATAAATGTTATTTTATTCAAAATTATCATTAAAATTTATACTGCTACTAAGAAATATCATCAAAATTTAAACATCATTTGACAATATAATACGATAATGTTCAAATTTCGAAAGTCCCGAAACTTTATGTTCCCAATAGCAGAGACTCCAAACCAAAACACATCTATAAAAAAGACAGAGTTAAATGCCTGGTTGGTCCCTGTGGTTTGCAAAAATTTCATACTTGGTCCTAGTGGTTTACTAATTACACGCGTGGTCCCTAAAGTTGTCAAAAATGAACTCGGTTGGTCCCCTGACCTAACCTCTGTTAAGTTTTCCAGTTAAGTCCATGTTAAATACCCAAAATACCCTTACTTATTAACAAAACCCACCAAATTAAATAAGTTTTTACAGGTCTCTCTTCTCAAACAAGCAGCACAACCACAACCAGTGAACACTCACCACCACCACCATCTCACTTCCGCCACTTCTCACCTCCACCCCTGAACACCAAAACACCCAACAACACCGAAACCCACCAACACCGGATCTGCGGGCTCCGACGAGAAACGCCACCGGAAAAACGGTTCCTTCTGTATATCCGCTAAACTTCATGTTGAGCGTTTGGGCTTCTAATGAATAACTGGTGATTAAAGGTGCTAGCTTTAGAAAAGTCAACAGAAGGCAGATGGATTGACTTTTGTATTGAAGCATACATGGTTGTCTAGTGCTAAAGAAGCATTTACCGTCATTAAGAAAGTCGACCCGGACCTTCAACAAAATGAACATAAATAAAAATCAATTATAAACAACATATTGTATTACAAAGCTGGATCTGCGGGCTCCGACGAGAAACACCCACCAACACCTCTGTAATCGACGCTAGAATTCAATTTGACAACAACAGGTTTGCCTCGAATCGATATGAGAAAATCAGACGGGGTTTTGGTTGTTAATGAACCTTTCTCTGCAGCTGCTACTGTCCCGCTCATTCTTAATCAGATTCGGTACAGTTTGAATTTCCAGTCGAAGAGAGAAAAACAGTGACGAACGACTAGAACTGATTTAGGGTTTTCATGTGGGATAAATTTTGAGGTTTTGTGACGACTAACCTACATCGTGTCTCCTGTATATGCCGATGTAATGGTGAATGGGGATATGAGAAAAATGGGGTAGTGGGTGAAGAAGAAACAGGGGTAGTTTTGGGTGAAGAAGAAACAAAGATTTAGAGAGAGGGGTTGAAGAAATCAGAACTGGGGTCATCTTCTTTATATATCTTTTTTACTTTTTTTTAATTGTTCAAGGGTAATATAGTTATTTCACACATAGTTAACTGGAAAACTTAACAGAGGTTAGGTCAGGGGACCAACCGAGTTTATTTTTGACAACTTTAGGGACCACGCGTGTAATTAGTAAACCACTAGGACCAAGTATGAAATTTTTTCAAACCACAGGGACCAACCAAGCATTTAACTCAAAAAGACAATAAACGTTTGGGATTTCGTGTTTTGGGTTTTTTCAGGTCCGGTTGTTCAGGTTTTTGGCGAGGAAAAATTGACCTGATAACCGACCCATATAAGGTTTGGGTTGGTCGGGTTCGGGTTTTCGGAGATTCTCTAATTCGGGTTTGGGTGGGGTTTCGGCTTCGGAATCGGGTTTCGGATTGTTGAATGGTACACTTGTGTGTACATCCTTTGCAATTCTTTCTAATATATTTTTACCTTTTGTTTCAGATAAGGAAGCTTGATGACTCACTTTTCCGTAACCAGTTTTCTAAGGCCTACATACGAGTAGAGGAGTATGATCGAAGGCACAGTTACTCTAGAAGTCGAAGTCCATATTATTCAAGAAGTAAAAGTCCAAGTCGCAGCCCTAGCTATGATAGCAGGAGCTGGAGGTTTGTTCTTACATTCCATAGTTTTACTAGGTAACCACCTATTCAATAACACAAGAAATTTTCAATAACTATATATATATTCTTGCAGTTACTCTCCTAGGGAAAAATATTCCCGTAGGTCTCGGTCCAGATCTATTTCCTCACGATCCCGTTCTGAGTCAGCACTTACCCCTGCTTCAAGGTACATACTTCAAATAACGCGTTTTTGTTAATACAATATCCACATGTGCTCGTAGGTTGTTTTGCACATATGGAGAGTATCAAACCGGTAGGGTAGGCAAAGGGGCATAAGAGTATACTTATTTTCAGATTCGAATGCCGATCAAGTGGGTTTCTTTAAACTTGGGCCCTTGCAAACAATTTGCTATTTTTATGCTTACTGCTCATGTTTTGTCGAATAATATTATCTTTTGCACTGTGGTAAAAGATGGTTGGGGGTTTTCTACTTTCATTTGTGAAAGGATTTTAAAAGGGCGCCCTTGGTTTTGCACCTTGTGTCTTTTCTAGATGTGGATTCCACCACGGCGTAGGGGCATGATGGTAAATTGGGCGCAAAGTTGGCTGTCTGGGGACTTGACTGAATATATAGAGGTAAAGATATATGACGATGGGTTTGTCCGTAGCGTTGGGGCATACCATGGTAATTTGTCTTTTTATACTAACCTGATTAAACAAGATAAATAAATTCGGATAAACCTATTATTGCAATTAAAATGGTCGTATCTCGAATATATGGTTTTTCACGTAAAGGTTGAACATGATCTGGTGGAAAATCTGTAGGAATTAGTTTTGCAGATGGCGAGAAGCCGTGGAGTGGTGTAAGTGAAGAAAACCCGCATGGAAATATGGCTGTAAATATTTTTGGATTATGGATTTATGGCTAATGAGTTGGCTTATTTTTTTTTCTTTTTCTTTCTTGGAATTTGTGCAGATCCCGGTCAAGATCTCTTACACCACCATCATCTGTAAGTTATGATATGCAAATTACTTGTTCTGAAAGTTAATATTGTGTGATTATAGTACAAATTCCATGTCGTTGATGAATGTAAATATTTGGCAGGCTCGTCGCCAACGGAGTGCTAGGAGCCCAAGTGGGAGCATTTCTGGTTCTCGTTCACCACCATCGGTATATCTGCTTTATAAAAAGCGTCAATCAAGTTTTATTTTATTTTGATATCATGCTTACTCCATAACAGGTGAGATCTGATTAAAAACAGAAGATGCTGGACTACACATGGAAGGAAACTGCCACTATATCCTGTACTAATGTTTGTCCTATTTCCAAAGGAACAAGTTAGCTAAACTAGTGTGTAAAACTTGATTAAACGATATGTTTTTTGTGTTGTGTTTTCTAAGTACTCTATCCTAGTGTTGAAGATGATCTATTAGACACTAGTAAATTAGTGTAACATGATCGATCGTCTTTAGTCTTTACGGTGGGGTTTGCCATTTGGTTGCCTTTTTTGATATAATATTGTAGTTTGGTTATAAGAGCATGATGAATAATGCCCTCACCCATGGGCATTGTGCGACACGTGTCATCATAGTCAGCAAAGGGGCATTATGGGCGTTTTTCACAAATGGGCGTAGTGGGATAATGCCCAATAATGCCCCATCAATAAGTACCCAATTATTAAAAAAAATAAAAACAAAATAATATTAGTTGGAATATTCTTATTGGCCAAACAAGAATGGAGAAAGCATGCAATTGCGTGATTTAAATAACGCGGAGGACCAATTTTTGAAAAAAAAAAAACGCTTAAACATGCCTAGGGGGTGGGGGTGGGCGTGTTTGGGTGTGATTGGTGAGGAAAAACGCCAAAATTGATACCACTACGGATGGTCTAATAAAAGTTTACTATTGAAATAGGAAATTGTATTTCTGAATGAATATAATTACAATAATTGAGAGAAATATATAGACTGTTACAATTGTAAATATAGAAACGTAAATCATAATTATTGCCATATAATTAGCCTCAATCTCTGCCTATAATCTTGGTTTAATATCCCCCCGCAAGTTGAGGACGGATAACGACCTGCAACTTGGACCGTAAAGATTGAAAACGTTGTGAAGATAACGGCTTAGTAAACACATCGGCAATCTGATCACTTGTGGAGATAAACTTGACATGTAGTTTACCCTGAGCCACCTGTTCAGGAACAAAGTGGTAGTCAACTTCAACATGTTTAGTACGTGCGTGAAACACCGGATTGGCAGAGAGATTGGTAGCTCCCAAATTGTCACACCAAAGAGTGGGTGACAGTTGTGTAGTAACACCAAGTTCCTGGAGAAGAGCCTTTAACCAAATTAATTCTGCGACAGTGTCAGCAAGAGCTTTGTATTCTGACTCGGTAGAGGAACGGGACACAGTTCGTTGTTTACGTGCTGTCCAAGAGATAAGATTCGATCCAAGATAAACAGCAAAACCCCCCGTGGATCGACGATCAACAGGACAGCCAACCCAATCAGAGTCTGAGTATGCCTGTATTGAAGAGGACATGGAGTTGTTCCAGTCAGCATCAGTGAACGCATGAAGAAGAGAACCCGAGTTATGACGTATGCGTAGACCAAGGTCAGTAGTGCCCTTCAAGTACCGTAAAATACGCTTAACTGCTGTCCAATGATTTTCTGTAGGGGCATGCATGAACTGACAAACCTTGTTGACCGAAAAAGCAATGTCTGGGCGAGATAAAGTAGCATACTGTAATGCACCAACAATCTGATGATATTTGGTTGGATCTGAGAACAAGGGACTATCATCAGGCATTAGAATCTGAGAGGTGCTCATTGGTGAGCTGACATGCTTGCAGTCAGATAAGCTGGACCTGTGTAGAATGTCCCATATATATTTTTGTTGAGACAAGATAATATCAAGACCATTTCGAACGACCTCAATACCCAAGAAATAATGGAGTGAACCTAGATCCTTGATAGCAAACATGGAGCTGAGACTCTGAATAACGTGACTTGCAGCCTGGTCATTGTTGCCGGTAATAATAATGTCATCAACATAAATGAGAGCATATATAAGAGTACCACGAGAGTTAAGTATGAACAAAGAAGGATCCGTCTTTGAACCGTGAAAACCAAGGTGTTGAAGCGCAGTGGACAACCTAGTAAACCAGGCCCTGGGCGCTTGCTTCAGTCCGTATAGAGACTTATGAAGAAGGCAAACATGATTTGGTTTGCTAGGATCGACGAAACCCGGTGGTTGTTTCATATAAACAGTCTCCTGTAAATCACCATGAAGGAAAGCATTTTGTACATCCAACTGTCTCAGGGACCACTTATGAGTAACCGCAAGAGATAGTACGACTCTGATGGTAGTAGCTTTCACAACAGGACTAAATGTCTCATGATAGTCAATACCAGGTTGTTGATGAAACCCTTTGGCTACAAGGCGAGCTTTGTAGCGAGTAACTTTTCCCTATGCATCTGTTTGTAACCTGTACACCCACTTACAATCAACCAGATTAGTATTTTTAACATAAGGGACTAAGGACCATGTTCCATTCTTATGAAGTGCATGAAACTCTTCGGCCATGGCATGACGCCACTCCGGGGATTTGTTAGCGACGGCAAAGGAGGTGGGTTCAGGTGGTTGATTAGATGAGATGCTGGTAAAGTAAGCAGAAGGGTTATAATAATTGGGTCGTTTTGGATTGGGGCGTAAGTTGGCAGGGCGAGGTCGGACAGGAGGATTGGTTTGATGCTGTCGGGCCGTGGGTATGGTGTTGGGCTGGGTGATGTTTGTAGGTTCTGTGGTGAAGCTGGAATGGGCTGGGTTACTTGAGTTTGGGCTGGTATGAGCTGGATGGTGGCCGATATAGTCTGGTTGATGTATGGTTGGGTTGGTATGGGCTGGGTGGTGTACGGTTGGGCTGGTAGGTTCAGGTGGGGTGTGGGGTGTGGGAAGGTGGGTTAGTAGCTTGTCCAGAAATTGTGGAATTGGTAGGTGATACAGGTGGAGGTAAATATGGAAAAATTGATGTGTAAGATGGTTGAGGATGTACGAGAGGTGTAGGTGTGCGAAAAGGCAGGACATGTTCATTGAACCGAACATGACGTGCTATATAGACACGTTCGGCTTCCGGGTCAAAGCACCGGTAGCCATGATGGTCAGGGCTATAGCCGAGAAAGACACAAGGTGCGGAGCGGAAGTTAATTTTGTAACGATTGTATGGACGAAGATACGGGAAACATTGACATCCAAAAACCCGAAGGAAGGAGTAGTTGGGTTTTCGGTTAAAAATATGTTGGTAAGGGGATTTGTTGGAGGAGACCCGGGATGGTAAACGGTTAATGTGGTAGGTGGCGGTGTCAAAAGCAAAATGCCAAAAACGTTGTGGAAGATTAGAGTGGGTAAGAAGGGCAAGACCAGTTTCCACAACATGCCGATTTCGGCATTCAACAATACCATTTTGCTCACTGGTGTGAGGACATGAACGACGATGAATAATACCAAGAGAAGTGAAGAACTGTGTTAGGTTTCGAAATTTGCCTCCCCAGTCAGTTTGAACACTTTTTAATTTTGTGTTAAATTGTCTTTCAGCCATTGATACAAAATTCTTGAAAGTGGTGTAGACATCAGATTTAAGTTTTAATGGGTAAAACCACATGTAACGAGAATGATGATCAACACATAATAGGAAAAAGCGATAGCCATCAATAGACAATGTGGGTGAAGGACCCCAAACATCACAATAAACTAAATCCAAAACATTATTACTATGAAAAGTAGAGAGTTTTAAAGACAGTTTCGATGACTTTCCAATTTGTCAGGAAGTACAAAGACAAGATGACAACTTAGTTGAAACAGGTAGAGAACAATTAGAAATAAGAAACTGTAAAACACGACGATGTGGGTGCCCAAGACGATGATGCCAGATGGTGGAGGACTCTTTGGTAGCAGTGAAAGCAACTTTAGGGATAGATTTGAGCTGTGGAAGACGAATGGTGTAGAGACCCTGTTCACTTGGACCCGTAAGGGGGGTAGTGCGTGTAGACTCGTCCTTCACAACAAAAAAAGAAGAGTGAAATTCAAAGAAAACATCATTATCAGAACAAAACTTTTGTACAGAAAGTAGATTTTGTTTGAGTTCGAGAACATGAAGAATATTGGAAAGATTAAATGTTTTGTGTGGTGTAAAATTTTTAGAAGAGCCAATATGGAAAATAGGAAGGGGTGTACCGTCGCCAACATGGAGAGAGTCATTACCTTGATATGCCTCAGAGTTGTCAAGACTGGATAAGTCCGGAGAAGCATGGCTGTTAGCACCAGTGTCGGGTTTCCAAGTGGCTTCATATAGTGTTCCAACTTCCGAAAAGTTTGCATAATTTGCCTGAGAGGGTTGTGGATTGCTCGGTTGGTTTGGCAAATTGTGGTTTGGTAGCGGGTTTCGTTGAGACCCGAGTTGTGTTGCTAGGAGTTGTAAGCTTTGTAGTTGGGACTGGATGGTGGCCACAGAAGTGGCAGGGTTCCCGGTGGTAGTATTGTAGGCTAGCGGGACAATGGAGGGTGGGGTTTCACTGTTTTTGTTGATCATATAATCATGATCAGTTAGCAGTCCATGAAGTTCTTGAAACTGCACCGGTGGAGAACGGGCAAGAAGATTACCTTTTAATCCATTGTACTCCTCGCGAAGACCTGATATGGCGAGCATAACCAAATCTTTATCCTTCATTGGTTCACCGATGTTTGCAAGGGCAGTGGCATACTCCTGAGCACGACTCAGATAGTCAGCCGGTTTCTCGTCTCCTTTCATAGTTAACTTGAGAAGCTGAGTTTTTAAGGTGTATTCATGAGAGGCTGTTTGTGATGCATAGGCACGCTCAAGAGATTTCTAGACCTCCCTGGAGGTAGTTCCATGAACGTGCTGAAAAGAAGCCTCTGAAACAGTTGAGATGATAATCATACGAACGTGAGCATCGTTGGCAATCCAACGAGCATAGTTAGGGTTATCAGCAGCAGCATCACCTGTTGAAATTTTGGGTGAGGGACAGGGTATGGTGCCATCAACATAGCTGAATAGGGAGTTTGAAATAAGAAACGGTTCAACTACTGCCTTCCAATACCCATAGTTATTGGGTGAAAGGGTGAAGGGAAATTTGTGGGAATTATGGATGGTCTTTTCTTGAGTGGTAAACAGGGCAATAGTTGCCACTAGAGTCGGCTGATAGAGGCAGGGAGCAAACAGATAGATTGTGCAGGTGGGTTGGTTGTGGCGCTGTTATGGCTGCAGTATTGATGACGACACTGTTAGGTGGCCGGCGACAGCAAAAGGTGCCAGAAAAAAATAGGTTAATTAACCTAGCTGTGATACCATATTGAAATAGGAAATTGTATTTCTGAATGAATATAATTACAATAATTGAGAAAAATATATAGACTGTTACAAATGTAAATATAGAAACGTAAATCATAATTATTGCCATATAATTAGCTTCAATCTCTGCCTATAATCTTGGTTTAATATTTACACAAAAGAAACTCATTACACATTCTGAGTTTAACTAAGATGGGGCTTCACCTGATTTTTTTTTCTTTTTTTTTGTCTCGAGCTTTATATCGGCTTGTAGGTTAGGCTGGTTATTATATTATCATTCTTTTTAGTTTTTATGTACATGCATATAAATATAGTTTCAAGAGAGAAAAGGTTGATTTTTCGTAGTTTTGCAAATTATAAGAGTGTGTACATTCACATACGTTAATCTCTATTTTCACACCTTGTAAGACGACTCGTATAGGCCTAGACGGGGTGTCTAGGGTCTTAAAGATGCCTCGTCTAGGCCTAGACCGAAAGTCTAGGGTTTTTGTCTCCGACCAGACACTGAACCTCGTACCAGGTCAAATCAATCACATCAGACGGGACATCTAGGTTTAGACGAGGGAGCAATACGATAGAGACAGATGAAGGGGTAAGGTCCCAAAAACCCTGCACAGGCGTTCATGACCATACCACAACTTCACCAATAATTAACCTCTTTCAAAGAACCTTTCGCGGCAGCGCACTGGTTCCAAGAAAAAGAGAGTCTAAAAGAAAGCAATCTCCAACATCCGCGCGCCAAGAAAGATATAACATATTCTTGCGCAAGCTCTCATGCAACAGTTAGGATAAGGTCCTAACAAAACCTTCGCATAAATATCATCCAGACTTGGATAAAAGTAACCTTTCTATTACAACAGAATTAGCATGAAGCATAGTCACATGGGATTACAGCTGTAAGCCTTCTAGAAGGCTTTATCATGCATCACCATTCGGTTATAACCGAATGGCCACGTGGCATCATCTTATGCACTTTTTAAAGTCACGATGATGGCACCAAATTGAAGTAAGATCCACACTTGCCCACTTTCCACGTGGCATTACCCCAGCCGTTGATCATGACCACGATCCGTGTGCACACACACCCGTTAGTGATTAACGACGGGGGAAATAACTGCTTACGGAAAAGCACTTTTCGTTAAGGTCTCCATCAACAAACTTTCCCGCCCAAACTTCATCTATAAATAAAGGATAATTCAGGTACAATTTCTCAAGTCACTCTCACTTCACTTTACTACTTCTTCTTCTTCATCAAACCCTGTACTTATTCTCACGCCGGAGGGTGGTCACGGATAGAACCCCCATTCTCCCCGTGACGAGTCTAACAGCTGTTTGTTTTGCAGTTGTTTTTCGGAGAAGGAGACCACTACCCCTGAGTCAAAACGAGAAGATTCACCCCTTTTATGCAGATTCAAACCCCCTGGTTCAATTGATTCCGGTCGACTAAACCAGTGTTTCTTCAGCAGACGTCTCGTCTAGGCCTAGTCGGGCCGTCTTGAGACTGATTTGACTATCTCTCTGGCATGTGACTTAAAGTAATATGGGGCGTCTAGGGCTATACGAGACATACATATTGGAAATAAATAGTGACATGTAGAGCATTCTTCAACCATCCATCGTTCTGCTTCTTTGCGTTTGCTTCTTCTCGGCTTCTTCTTTGCCTTCTATTTGACATCATTCAAAGGTGCTGAAATGTCATCATACTAGGACTGTAATTTTTTTTGGGTTGTATTCTGGCGAGTCATGGGTTCCCGAAACCGTTCTGGTAACAATTATTAGCTTAAATTACTTGTTTTTTTAATTATTTACTAATGATACCGTTTTTTGAAGGAGACTGTCGTTCCCGATTCTAACGAGCAAGAGGAGGTTGTGTCTAGTGTACAAGGAAAACAAAACAGTCCGTTTCTAGATTTGAACACGCATCCCCTGTTGATGAAACATCCCCTGAAGATGACTCATACCATGCTGATGAACCATGTTATCCGGATTATGGATAAGGGTGTGAATATTATTACGTTCAACAACACTATCCTAATGGATACGGAGGAGACGGTAGTCATCAGCAATTCACTTCCATGAGCAATCCTTACGAAAGTTACAATGCATCACAATTTTTGTACGTTCCACAAAACTATCTGGACGTTGGAGGATATGATGGTGAGGCACCCCCTATCCCGGGCAATCCGTACTTCACAAAGCAGGTATCAAATTTATTTAGTTACGTTAGATAAATTAATAAATATAAAATCTAACCTAACACTGTCGATGTTACGGGTTTTCAACTCTCTAGATGAACTAAAGAAATGGGCACAAGAAATGGCAAATGCGGATGGTTTCGTTATTGTGACCCGTTAATCAAAGAAAATTAGGGGAAGGAACGGGAGGGTATGGATTGAATGTGACCGTGGTGGTGAGCACCATACTACAGCAACGGTTAGAAAAGCCAGAAGCAAAAAAACAGTTGCCCGTTTTACCTGCTGGCGGTGTGAGACCATCCGTATGAAATCTGGGAGATAAGAGGGGGAAAGATTGAACATAACCATGAACTTTGTGAGGACCTGTCGGCCCACGCGTTTGTGCGAAGGTTTACTCCAAACGAATACAGACTGATCGAGCAGCTGACAGCTCAAAACATTGAGTCGCGCAAAATTTTTCAAACGATAAGAAAGCAGGACCCCGACATATTCCATGTTCAGAAAGACGTATAAAATGCAGTACATAAGATTAGAGCTGAACAAAGAGATGGATTGACTCCCATGCAGTAACTAGAAAACATTCTGATTAAAAACAAATGTATTTACGAGACACGGGAGGAACCCGGAATAGAGGTAGTAACAGAGATCTTCTTTGTTCATCCCTACTTGAGTGATATGTGGCGTGCATTCCCGCAAGTCTTGCTAATCGATTCGATGTATAAGACAAACGTATACAACATGCCATTTTTCCAGATTGTTGGTATGACGCCTCCCAACTATTCACTTTGTATCGCGCATGCCGTTATCTGTAAAGAACAGAGTGATAACTTTGTATGGGTGCTTGAGAGGATCAAGTCAATGTTGGATGAATGTATAGAGCCACGTGTGATTGTAACGGATAGATACTTGGCCCTAATAAGCGGGTGTGCTAAAGTATTTCCAAACGCCTCTATGTATCTTTGTAGGTTTCACATACACCAGAATATTTGTAAGCACTGCAAGAGCGCCTTCACAGAGGAAGATTGGCAAAAATTTCTGTCATTCTAGGGGACATCATGTGAGTCTTCATCAGTACCCATATACAAGTACCACTTGCGCAACCTGCAAAAGGGACTTGTGGAGTGCAAACGTTCAAGTAAGTTTTTTTTAATAACATATGACTCACCTATGTACGTTTAATAAATTATTTTTACTTTTTAGGGGTCTTCAAGTACGTGTATGATAATTGGCTAAAAGATTATAAGGAAATGTTCGTCTTTGCGTGGATTGATCAGAGTCGCAACTTTCATCAGCGTACCAAAAACAGAGTTGAGAGCCAAAACGCCAATTTAAAGAGATACGTCCAAGATAGGAGCTCGCTGGACCATATAGTTGGCTGTGTCCATGATATAATTGAAACATAATACGGTGAAATAAGGAGGAGTTTTCGAGAAAACATCGAAAAAAGAATGAACCACCACAGAAACCCGTTGTTTGACCACCTACGTGGATAAGTTTACCATACAGCACTTGACTTGTTGAGTGGAGAGCTACTTAGGAAACTAGGCATCTTGCAACTGTCACACCCCTAAAATACCACCCATGAGAAACCCTGATAGGCGTGTGACGTACCAATAACGAGCCACTAATCATGTTGAACTTATAACAAGTTTTCAAATAAAATTACCAATTATTAGTGAAATGTACCAACAATACGTTTAACAAAAATCCAACAAGTTCAGCGGAAGCAATAAGTAAATCAAGTTTAAATGTTTCAAAGCAAATATGTAATGTCAATAATCACGTCATGTGTATCTACTCAGTTCGACCCATGACCACTCCAGCTACTCCAGACAGCAAGTTCCAACCCAAGACATCTAACGACCTGCGAGCATGCAACAAGTGTATCAGACAAAGCTGGCGAGTTCATAGTTTGTGAAAACGTTAGTTACCAAGTGTTTAGTTCGGTTCATTGAATATAATGTTGATAATACCCCGAATACAAGACGGCTCCAGATTTATTTTTCCCTGTTCCCCAATGCTCCTATCAAAGCATTGGGCATGACTGAGTCATTAGTTCACACCCGTCCTCTCAGGTACGGGGTGAGGGTGCCAAACCTAGATAGCGCTACCAACTAATACTCCTTTACCTCTCAGGTAACAAACAAGATGGGACTTAAAGGTGATAGGATGAGTGTATTATCCCACATTCCCGATTTTAGCCAAGACGTATTCCTCTCAGGAATACCCAATTGATTTACCCAAAACCCATCCCTCTCAGGGATACCCAATGACTGTCCCAACCACCGGGACGCATGCTCATGAGGAATGAACTCACCTTGGTTTTGCTCGGTAAGACTAGTTACGTGTTCAAGTTGCTCAAATCAATCCTAACATGGTTACCATTAACAATCAGTCATGTAGCACGTAATCTTATATTCTATACACACATTACACAAGTAGCACTGTATAACAACATACAAGTTATTTGATTATGTACTTAACAATTTATACTATACATCATGATTTCATGTACTAAGTGTCTTGAGTCCCCCGTATTGATAATTCGCCAGGTTCTACTTTAAATACCCATTGACAACACTAAACATATATCATGTAAACAAACACTTATGCTAGACCAAAGCCCAAACAACGCCTATTTCCCGGACTGAGCAAACCATCTATATGTAATGTGGTAACCATTACAGGGGTATGTTCATAACTAGATAAGCGGCCCAATAAGGTGTAAAGCCCAAAGTTGGTGGGCATGTTCATTCGTATTTATGTTGCACGATCAGGGTTATGTTATGTAATTCATTTTTATGTAATGTGGTTACAAGAATTCACTTTTATGATATAATATATGTAGTGTTTCAAGGGTGTAGTTGACCAAACCCACTGTAACCGTCTACAATTTACACAATTAATCAATCCCAATATTGAGGTTCATGAGTCTAGTTATTATCCACTAATTACCACATCACTTACATAACATACAAACCGAATAACATAGTCATGCAACACAAATTCATGAGCTCATCCTTGATATTAGTTCTTATTCAATCATATTTAATCAAATTCGATCCATACGTAATTATTAGCATGAACTTACTATTAGTACCAATATTAATAAAACTCATGACCACCATAACATGTATAATGTTACATCAATTTTCATCATAAATCATCTTGAGCCACACTATCATGCATTATCATTCTTAAGCAATAATGATTAACCAACTAGCAATCACATTGTCACACAAGTCAAGTACCAGCCATATTACTACCTACTGTTCATCATCCAATCATGTTTTTCACAGTTTTGCGGCCCACTAGCAGCCCCTAACTATCGTGATTATAGGCCGAATCCATATATTCAACGCATCAAACCAGATTACTATACATCAATACCCACTAACCTTACACTAATCAGTAGTATTATCAATACACCACAGATCACTAATTATTAACCGATCAAGACCCTGTATTGTGCTTTAGTTTCATGTATATAACATGACAACCCTAGCATGTATTACACATCCAATATTAACAAGAATACCCAACACTAAACTGAAATCAGTAAACTAACCGGAGAGTAGAGAGTGTGCGAGAAAGCTTCGAGAAGATGGGGGAATTCGCTGCCGACTCGTACGTTTGGGAGGGAGTTAGGGTTTGTTATATTTCCAAGTCATAGTACGTATCCCCCTATCTCTCTTGTATACGTAACCCATGATGGGTTTGGGCTGAAGTGGTTCGGGCTTGCCTACAAACAAGTGTGGGCCGATGTGTTTTGAGAGTAAGGTGAAGGTTTAAAGTGTGTGTGGCTAATACATGTGTCGCGGCCAAAGAAGTGTGTTGCGGCCCAATTTCATATGTCGCTTCTATAAATAATTTAACACCTAAATTGACCCAAACATATACCCAGTCATACCCAAATACGATTAGACTTGACAATTTTATAACATCAAAACGTTTAACAAAAGTTTAATATAGGAAGAACGTGGAATGAGAGGATTATGAGGAATTAGAATCACGAGACTAACGACACTAACCTTGAAAGTTCAGGTTGTCACATCATCCCCAACTTGAAAGTAATTTCGTCCCGAAATTTGATAAGTAAGCACAGAGAAGTGAAGTGATAATCAAGATTGTTGCCGATTTTCTTCATGTGCCACATTATCCCCAACTTGAAATGGAATTTCGTCCCGAAATTCACAAGTGATATCTGAATTAGCTTGTTCAGTAGGAAAGAGTTGAGGATATTTGAGCTTCATTTGATCCTCGCGCTCCCACGTAAACTCCGGTCCACGTCTTGAGTTCCAACGAACTCTCACTATCGGAATTCGACTATAATTATGAACCTTGACTTCCCGATCCATGATTTCGATAGGTTCTTCGACAAACTGCAACTTGTCATCAATCTTGAGTTCTTGAAACGGCACCACCAATGTTTAATCAGACAAACACTTCTTCAGTTGCGAAACATGGAAGACATCATGAACATTTCCCAACTCAGTAGGTAACTCGAGTTTGTAAGCTACTTTACCGATCCGCTCCAGGATTTTAAATGGCCCAACATAACGCATATTAAGCTTGTCGCGTTTCCCAAAGCGTACAACACCCTTCCATGGCGAAACTTTCAACATAACTCGATCACCTACCGCAAACTCCAACGGTTTCCTACGCTTGTCAGCGTAGCTTTTCTGACGATCACGCGTAGCCGCCATATGGTTCCTGATCTGAACAATCTTTTCTGAAGTTTCAAGTACAAGCTCAGGACCCGTGATCTGGCTGTCACCCACCTCAGCACAACAGAGAGGAGAACGACACTTTCGCCCATACAATGAGAACTCTACCAGCGGAAAATGTCTCTCCCAGCCTTTGCCAAAATCGATCACACATGCACGTAGCATGTCTTCAAGCGTCTGGATGGTTCGCTCACTCTGACCATCCGTCTGTGGGTGATAAGCAGTACTCATATCGAGACGTGAACCGAACGACTTATGCATCGACTGCCATAAATCAGATATGAAACGTGGATCTCGATCTGAGATGATGGAAGTTGGCACCCCGTGCCTGGAAACCACTTCTTTAAGATAAACTGCCGCAAGATGTGAGAACTTATCCGTTTCCTTGATTGCTAGAAAATGCGCTGACTTCGTGAGAGGATCAACGATCACCCAAATAGTATTGTTTCCGCCCTGAGTTCTCGGGAAACATGTGACAAAATCCATAGCAATCTACTCCCATTTCCACGTGGGTATCTCTGGTTGCTGAAGTAGGCCTGAGGGTTTCTGATACTCCACTTTGACTTTAGCACAAGTCAAACACTTACTCACGTACGTCGCTATGTGAGCTTTCATCTTCGGTCACCAATACATTACTCTAAGATCCCGATACATTTTGTCTGAGCCCGGATGAACTGAATACCGAGACTTGTGCGCTTCGTCCATCACAAGCTCTCTAATGTTACCATACAAAGGAACCCATATTCGCTCCATGAAGTAGAGAATACTGTCATATCTCTCTACAAGTCGCTTTTCCATGCCCCGCAAATACTCAGCTTTATAGTTTTCTTCTTTCAATGCTTCAGTCTGAGCGGAACGAATCTGATCAGGTAGGTTAGAGTGGATAGTAAGCTGCAGAGCGCGAACACACTTAGGCTTCGTCTCCTTTCGGCTAAGTGCATCGGCTACGACGTTAGCTTTACCCGGGTGATACTTAATGGCGCATTCGTAGTCGTTCAACAGTTCTATCCAACGACGTTGTTGCATATTCAAATCCTTCTGGTTGAAGATATGCTGGAGACTCCTGTGATCGGTGTAGATAGTGCATTTGGTACCGTACAGATAATGCCTCCAAATCTTCAACGCGAATATCACAGCCCCTAACTCCAAGTCGTGAGTCGTATAATTCTTCTCATGAACCTTCAACTGTCGAGAAGCATATGCTATCACCTTCTCGCGTTGCATCAACACGCAACCGAGACCCTGAATAGAAGCATCACAATATACCACGAAATCCTCAGTACCTTCAGGTAGAGACAAGATCCGTGCGCTGCAGAGTTTCTGTTTCAAGAGTTGGAACGTGTCTTCTTGCTTCGTTCCCTAAGAGTAAACAACATTCTTCTGTGTTAATGAGGTAAGAGGTTGAGCGATCTTCAAGAAATCTTGAATAAACCGACGATAGTACCCTGCAAGACCAAGAAATTGTCGCACCTCCGAAGGATTCTTCGGTGCCGCCCAATTCCTAATAGCATCGATCTTAGCAGGATCCACGTGTATCCCCATTTCGTTAACAATGTGACCAAGAAAGTGGACTTCTCGAATCTAGAAATCGCACTTAGAGAACTTCGCGTAGAGCTGCTCCTTCCTCAGGAGCTCTAACATAAGACGTAAGTGTCGCTCATGGTCTTCCTTGCTCTTGGAGTAGATCAAGATGTTGTCGATAAACACAATGACAAAATCGTCAAGATATGGTTTGCACACGCGGTTCATGAGATCCATGAAGACCGCTGGTGCGTTAGTCAACCCAAACGGCAAAACCAAAAAACTTATAGTGGCCATACCGCGTTCGAAAAGCCGTTCTGGGAACATCCTCCTCTCAGACTCGTACCTGATGATAGCCCGACCTTAAGTCGATCTTGGAATAAAAACTTGACCCTTGCAATTGGTCAAACAGATCGTCGATACGTGGTAGAGGATAACGGTTCTTGACGATTATCTTGTTGAGTTCACGATAATCTATACACATCCGAAAGGACCCATCCTTCTTCTTCTTCTTCTTCTTCACAAACAGCACTGGGGCTCCCCAAGGCGAAGAGGGATAAAACCTCTATCCAACATCTCTTTTAGTTGGTTTGACAACTCCTGTAACTCTCCTGGCGCGAGACGATAAGGAGCACTAGCAATTGGAGCTGCTCCTGGCGTGAGGTCAATCTGAAATTCCACCTAACGATGTGGAGGTAAACCAGGGAGTTATTCAGGAAACACATCAGGAAACTCACGAACAACTGGAAGGTCCTCGATCCTTCTATCATCAGATTGCGAATCAGTGACAAGAGCTAAAATAGCAGGGTAGCCCCTTACGCAGACACTTCTGAGCCTTCATAGCTGAGATAATACTAACCATATCACCACTACGATGCCCCTGTACCGATAAAGATTCTCCGCTAGGGAGAGGGATACACACGATTTTCTCTTTACATAGAATTTCCGCCTGGTGCTTAGACAACCAATCCAGGCCAACGACCACGTCAAAACTTCCAAGAGTAACAGGGAGTAGGTCAATGTCGAACACTAGACCCATAAGATCGAGTTTACATCCAACGAGGACATATGAAGCTTCAATCGATTTACCATCAGCTAGTTCTACTACATGTTTTTGTGCAAGAGGTGTAGGACTCAACCCTAAAACAGAAGCAAATAGATTATTTACTGAAAATGTACCAGTCACCACGTTGCCGTCATTCCTAGCCTCCCCAGCACCAATAGTGAACACTCTCCCACGTGCACCATTCCTACCGTTGTTCCCATTGTTGTTATTCCCACTGTTGTTATTATTACCCGCATTCTGATTCAACTGAGGGCAATCCCGCCTGAAATGACCCTCGTCCCCATTATGAAAACAACCCTTACGATTACTCTGATTCTGCTGGGGCTGCTGTCTATCCTGCTGCTGTGGCGGCTGCTGCTGTGGGGGTTGCTGTTGCTGCTGTCTCGGGAGTGAAACCCTGCAATCTCTAGCCATATGGCCCACTTTGACTCGGGTACACGGCCCATGATGATGAAAGTTGCACTTATTACACTTTGGTTGCTTCCCTGCATAAGAACCCTGATTCGAACTGTGGCTCTGGTTCTGATTAACAGAAGATGACTGACTGAAACTGCGATTGTTTCCTGTGTCTGGTTTCTTCTGTGACTGCACTGAGTTGGACGTCTTGTTCACATCATCCCACTTGCGCTTGCCGTCAGTAGCAGGAGTGGTAGCTGTAGGAGTAGTGGCAGAAACACGCAGTGGCAGCGAACCACGCTCCACCTCCTGATCTGTGATCTTGTGGGCTAAGCGGATGATCTGAGGTAAGTTTTTGAGATTTGCAGCAGTGACCAAACTCTTCACCACTGGTTCCAAGCCCTTGATGTACAATTCAATTCTGCGAGGTGGGGGTCGAGACAAGTTAGGGCACATGTTTGCTAGCTCATGTGACCTCTTCGTGAATGCTTCAATTTCGGATCCTTCCATCTTCAAATTGTAATAGTCGTTCTCAAGCTTCTGAATCTCATCACGAGGACAGTACTCCTCTCGCATCAACTCCTTGAAATCATCCCAAGTAGTTGCATTAGCCATGTCGATGCCCAACATTTGCACCTGGGTATTCCACCAAGTTAAGGCACCATCCTCCAATGTGCCTGTAGCATACTTCACCTGGTCCCCCACGAGACAGTTACACATAGCAAAGACCGATTCTGCCTTCTCAAACCAACGTAGGAGTCCCACAGCTCCTTCAGTCCCATTGAATGTCTGTGGCTTACAATCCATGAACGTCTTAAACGTGCAAATAGGCGGATTGTTTTGGTTCGCAGGTTGACCTAAAAACGAAAGAGAGTACAACACACGGTTAAAATTTGGGTACGCAACACAGGGATAAGGAATAATTGGCACATATCGTACCAGCCTGATAAGCCGCAAGGGCTTCAGCCACACGAGTGTTGATCAGATCGGTTAACTCAGCCTGAGTCATAGCAATGTTGCCACGTCCACCGCCGCGACCTCCACCACGTCCACCACACCCGCTCATGATTCTATATAAGACGGGAAAGACTAAGATGCGAGTTTGAGTAGGAGTCAAACATTATCATGACCTCCATAAATTACCGAGTTCTATCATTATGCCAATAAACAGAGCGGAACCCCTTTCACACTTGTCAAGTTTCACTGGGACTCACATGCACCTACATTATTATTATGTGTGCACCCATAATAATAATAATAATAATCCAGTTTGTATGTTTATCTCAGCTCCTCCCAACTCGTGTTAAAAGGTTCCTCAAATTCGAGGAATAGGACAAAAGATATCACAACATAGATCATGAAAGTTCAAGTAGTGTCACACTATCAAAACACTTAACATGGGTTGGTAACATAGGGACTCATAATGTAGTGCCAAGTGTGCATTCACGTGCAATGTCAAACATAAGTGTGTACACTAGATATACTATGCAATAGTAAACGAGAGACGAACCTTGCAATTTGGAGCTGAGTGTCATGGTCGATTTCAGAACTGTTCGGTTATAGTCTGGTTTTATAAAAACGTTTTAAAACCAAGTTCACTATAACCAGTGGCTCTGATACCAAACTGTCACACCCCCAAAATACCACCCATGAGAAACCCTGTTAGGCGTGTGACGTACCAATAACGAGCCACTAATCATGTTGAACTTATAACAAGTTTTCAAATAAAATAACCAATTATTAGTGAAATGTACCAACAATACGTTTAACGAAAATCCAACAAGTTCATCGGAAGCAATAAGTAAATCATGTTTAAATGTTTCAAAGCAAATATGTAATGTCAATAATCACGTCATGTGTATCTACTCAGTTCGACCCATGACCACTCCAGCTACTCCAGACAGCAAGTTCCAACCCAAGACATCTAACGACCTGCGAGCATGCAACAAGTGTATCAGACAAAGCTGGCGAGTTCATAGTTTGTGAAAACGTTAGTTACCAAGTGTTTAGTTCGGTTCATTGAATATAATGTTGATAATACCCCGAATACAAGACGACTCCAGATTTATTTTTCCCGTTCCCCAATTCTCCTATCAAAGCATTGGGCATGACTGAGTCATTAGTTCACACCCGTCCTCTCAGGTATGGGGTGAGGGTGCCAAACCTAGATAGCGCTACCAACTAATACTTCGTTACCTCTCAGGTAACAAACAAGATGGGACTTAAAGGTGATAGGACGAGTGTATTATCCCACATTCCCGATTTTACCCAAGACGTATTCCTCTTAAGAATACCCAATTGATTTACCCAAAACCCATCCCTCTCAGGGATACCCAATGACTGTCCCAACCACCGGGACACATGCTCAAGAGGAATGAAATCACCTTGGTTTTGCTCGGTAAGACTAGTTACGTGTTCAAGTTGCTCAAATCAATCCTAACTTGGTTACCATTAACAATCAGTTGTGTAGCACGCAATCTTATATTCTATACACACATTACACAAGTAGCACCGTATAACAACATACAAGTTATTTGATTATGTACTTAACCATTTATAGCATACATCATGATTTCATGTACTAAGTGTCTTGAGTCCCCCGTATTGATAATTCGCCAGGTTCTACTTTAAATACCAATTGACAACACTAAACATATATCATGTAAACAAACACTTATGCTAGACCAAAGCCCAAACAACGCCTATTTCCGGGACTGAGCAACCCATATGATAAGCGGCCCAATAAGCTGTAAAGCCCAAAGTCAGTGGGCATGTTCATTCGTATTTATGTTGCACGATCAGGGGTATGTTATGTAATTCATTTATATGTAATGTGGTTACAAGAATTCACTTTTATGATATAATATATGTAGTGTTTCAAGGGTGTAGTTGACCAAACCCACTGTAACCGTCCACAATTTACACAATTAATCAATCCCAATATTGAGGTTCATGAGTCTAGTTATTATCCACTAATTACCACATCACTTACATAACATACAAACCGAATAACTTAGTCATGCAACACAAATTCATGAGCTCATCCTTGATATCAGTTCTTATTCAATCATATTTAATCAAATTCGATCCATACATAATTATTAGCATGAACTTACTATTACTACCAATATTAATAAAACTCATGACCACCATAACATGTATACTGTTACATCAATTTTCATCATAAATCATCTTGAGCCACACTATCATGCATTATCATTCTTATGTAATAATGATTAACCAACTAGCAATCACATTGTCACACAAGTCAAGTACCAGCCATATTACTACCTACTGTTCATCATCGAATCATGTTTTTCACAGTTTTGCGGCCCACTAGCAGCCCCTAACTATCGTGATTATGGGCCGAATCCATATATTTAACACATCGAACCAGATTACTATACATCAATACCCACTAACCTTACACTAATCAGTAGTATTATCAATACACCACAGATCACTAATTATTAACCGATCAAGATCCTGTATCGTGCTTTAGTTTCATGTACATAGCATGACAACGCTAGCATGTATTACACATCCAAGATTAACAAGAATACCCAACACTAAACTGAAATCAGTAAACTAACCGGAGAGTAGAGAGTGTGCGAGAAAGCTTCGAGAAGATGGGGGAATTCGCTGCCGACTCGTACGTTTGGGAGGGAGTTAGGGTTTGTTATATTTCCAAGTCATAGTACGTATCCCCCTATCTCTCTTGTATACGTAACCCATGATGGGTTTGGGTTTAAGTGGTTCGGGCCTGCCTACAAACAAGTGTGGGCCGATGTGTATTGAGAGTAAGGTGAAGGTTTAAAGTGTGTGTGGCCTAATACATGTGTCGTGGCCAAAGAAGTGTGTGGCGGCCCAATTTCATATGTGGCTTCTATAAATACTTTAACACCTAAATTTACCCAAACACACACTCAGTCATACCCAAATACGACTAGACTTGACAATTTTATCATAGCAAAACGTTTAACAAAAGTTTAATATAGCAAGAACGTGGAATAAGAGGATTTTGAGGAATTAGAATCAAGAGACTAACGACACTAACCTTGTAAGTTTGGGTTGTCACAATAACGCTTTCATTTATCTTGTGGTTGCCAGATGTGGTACAGCTGTGGGTTGCCGTGTGCTTGTAGGCATGAAATGTAAGTACGTGCAGGTAATAATTGTTAAACATACAACACTGGTGTGATATATGTTCGTTAATCATGTGGCTTAAACAATGCATTATTTTAATCGTGCAGAGCGTCCGATTCAACTCGAAGACATAGATGTCTTCTAGCAGAAGCTTAACTTTCAACCATGTAAATTGATAGATGATGACGTTAACGTGGTAGAAGGGCTCAATATTGTTAGATAACAATTAGAGTCGCACCCCCCTTCTCAGAAAAAAAAGCTTGTTGTCAAAGATTAAAGCGGTGTTGACTCTAACCAAATCTACCAAGAAACCACTGGTTATCCAACAAAATACTCGTGCACAACCAACAACAAAGCAAGTACAACAAAGGTTAGACGAGGCTGCTCGTATAGACGAAGAATTGACGAGAAGCTCCTTCGGTGATGCAAACATGTGCTTTGAAGGTTCCCGGAAAAGTAAATACGATTCCCCCCACCACAGCTCATACGTTCCGTCACAAGGCTCTCAATAGTCGATTATAAGGTCTCAAAAACCCAAAGTGGGCCGAAGCCATTCAACGAATTCTAAAAAGAAAGAGATATGAGATGATAACGCTTTTCTGTTAATAGTTAGGGATGAGAACGTGGCAATCATCAAACAGTTTAAATCTGTCTTTTCGTCAGTGTTTCACCCGCACATCTCGTGCATACAAGACATGAGGTCGGACAGTCATTGTGGGTTTCGGTCTGTGGCTATGGGCTTAGGTTTGGGAGAACGTTTATGGGGGCACACTTAAAAAGACCTTGTACAAGAGACGGATCAGAACGCATCGACCTGGTTCCCAATATTTGAAGCATGGGAGGAAGGATATTTTAACACGCATCGTGAGGGCCTAATTTGGGATTCAGTGGAAAGTTGTCCCCCGAGTCTCTGGATGGTATTCCCCCACGCAGGGCTTCTTATTGCACAAAGGTACGGTATCGTGGTGCACTTGTTAAGCATCGATGGGAGTTCCACTTTCTTCCCGATATTGAGTCCTCTGACTGATCGACAACCACAATTGATAACGCTTGCACATGTTAAGAATAACCACTTCATACATGTTAAGCTGGAAGGCCACTGTCCAATGCAGACAATAAACGGGCTATGGTTGACACACTGAAAACCCGCTGTAGAACAATGGCAATATATGTACATGCCTCGTATAGAATGGTATGCATCGATAATGAATCCGCCACTAAACCCAAACTCGAGTATTAATTTCATCGACAGTGAATAAGAAGAATTGTTTTTGTAACTAATAGGATTTTTTGTATTAATTTCTATGATTATAATTGTAATTAATATGATTTTTTATAATTACAATTGCATAAAACAAGTTAATTACAAAAAAAAAATAAATATATATGCCTCGTACCAGCCTAGACTGGACGTCTATGCGAATCTAAAAGACTAGGGCTGCAAACGAACCAAACAAACACGAACAAGACCTTGTTCGTATTCATTTGTTAAGAAATATATGTGTTCGCGAACTGTTCACGAACACTTATCGAATGAGATTTTATGTTCGTGTTCGTTTGTTAAGGAAATGAACTTGTTCGTGTTTGTTTGTTAATTTTAGACAACGGACAAAAACGAACGTTGACGAACACAAATGAGCACAAAATAATGTTTATGAACACAAATAGAAACAAATGAATACAAACAATCGTTCATAAACAGAATATACAATACACTGACACTTATTAGATATTTAATTTGTCGGAAATTTTGAAGTATTTAAATAAATACAAAAATTAAAAACACTAATGAACTATCGAACACAAACGAACAAGTTACCGAACGTTCACGAACATAAACAAACGAACACGACCTCTGTTCATGTTTGTTCATTTAACTAAACGAACAAAATTTCTTGTTCGTGTTCGTTTGTTTAATAAACGAACGAACACAAACAAACTTCCCGCCGAACGGTTCATGAACTGTTCACTGAACGTTTGGTTCGTTTGCAGGCCTACAAAAGACCATTATAGCCTTGAAATGCCCCCAGTCTAGTCCTAATTCAGGGGTATAAAAGTAATTTTACCAAAACCAGACTCCTTGTCTAGGCCTAGACTGGACGTATATTTTGAGGGGCAAATTTGATTTGTTTAAATTTTGAATATTTAAAAGGGACTTGATGAATTATCATTTTACCCCTGAAATGCCCCCAGTATAGGCCTAATTCAGGGGTAAAATGGTAATTAACCATTTCAATAGAATCTTTTTGAAATGGTTAGTTACCATTTTACTCCTGAATTAGGCCTATACTAGGGGCATTTTAGGGGTAAAATGGTAATTCATCAAGACTTGTCATCTAGAGCTAGAGTAGTCGTCTTGCTGAATTACCATTTTACCCCTAAAATGCCCCCCAGTATAGGCCTAAAGCAGGGGTAAAATGGTAGTTAACCATTTAAAAAAAAATCTGCTGAAATGGTTAATTACCATTTTACCCATGAATGAGGCCTATACTGAGGCATTTCAGGGGTAAAATGGTAATTCAGCTGGTCCTATAGACGGGTCGTCTAGATCTAGACGAGGCGTCTATGCCTCGTATATCAGGGGACAACCTAGACGACCTCTGCATATGCCCCCAAAAAATACTCACACATACATACAGACAAGCGTATCTGGACCGTATTTTTTTGATTTGAAGCTTCCTGGTACGTATTTGAACCTATATTTTTGTATTCTTCAATTAGTTATACCTTAGAACCATATGATTGGTTGAATTTTTGAATTTTGAGGGTTTGGGGTGGGTTTTGAATGTTGAAGATGAAGTTAGGGTAGAACAGGACGCCCCCGTCTACCTCTAGACGAGGAATAGACGGGGTATTTTTTTTTTTAATTCTTAGTATTATTGTTATAATTATTAAAATTGTTATTATAAATGTTATTAGTATTGTTATTATTATTAAAATTATTATTATTATTATTATTATTGTTATTAGTATTGTTATTGTTATTATTATTATTATTATTAATTGTTGTTATTATTATCATTATAAATTGTTATTATTGTTATTAAGATTTGTATTGTTATTATTATTATTATTATTATTATTATGATTATAATAACTTTTTGTATAAGGTATCTCATGATAATATAGAAAAACGAGGGGGGAATATGATAATAGAGTTGTACCTCTAAACTTGTGGGTTGTCTAAACCCTATTAGACGTATAAAGTATGTCATGATAATAGAGTTGTACGGTGGATCACAAAAATGAAAATCAAGAAAAATGACCTTGTCGTGTGACGTGACAGGGATGGGAAGACCCCTCGTGTCACGCGATGGGAGCAAAATTCAAAGGCAGTCAATAGCCTCTCGCGTGACGCGAGAGGGGAAGGCAACAATTCGTAGAAAACGTTGTAGGGGTTTGGGATTTTGATGGAAATTATATATAAACAAAATTTTACACATTGTTAAGATATCTAACATCCCTTGGACGAAAATTATAACCCTAGGACAAATGGAGACTGCTAGATAGTGTTTTCGGAGTGCAAGGAAGGTTAGAGATCAAGGATTGAAGCATCGAGATCAAGAAGTGTTGGGTGTTAACATTCAATCTCTCGTTTTCTTTGTTTTCTTATTTCTTGCCATGTCTTATGAACTCAATTTGATGATTGTTTATGCTCTTAAGACTATGTTAGGCTAAACCTTTAATACGTTGCGTAAGTTAGGATGACTACAATCATGTTTTGATATTCATTTTTTCGGTTTATGGATTCTATATTGTAGATTTAATAATGAATTAAATTCTTTGGTTTTCACATGATCTCATGAGTGAAGTTTTGGCACCAGGATGAATACACGTTTCAACGTATAAAGTAAATACAACTAATCTATTATCATATTTCCCCCTCATTTTTGTACTAACAATTCTTCCTACTATGAGATACGACTAAATACAAAAGTGAGTTTGACTCACTTTTAGCACTTCTTCCTACTATGAGATACGACTAAATACAAAAGTGAGTTCGACTCACTTTTAGCACTTAGATAATTCTGCTAAGAAATCAGAATTTATGGATGATTTGGGAGTAGGGGTGTGCACGGTTCGGTTCGGTTCGGTTTTTTGATAAAATCAAAACCGAAACCGAAATGTCGGTTTTCGGGTTTTAAAAACCGTTCGGTTTCGGCATTTTTCAGTTTCGGTTTTTCGGTTTTTACGTCGGTTCGGTTCGGTTTTTCGGTTATTTCGGTTTTTGGAACAAAATTATGTAAGATTCAAAAAATAAAAAGTATAATTTATATTATAACAATCTTTTTATATGTTTACATTTAAGTTATTATAGTTAACCTGTTTAGTTAATGTTGTTTAAATACACCTTACCTTCTAATCTATTTTTATGTTTCTTCAAAGTTTTTATTAAATTTAATTTTTATATTAAATTTTGTTATATCTTATAGGTAATAATAAATCATTTCAGTTATAATGTTTTAATTATACACTTAACATCCAAGAATAAAATTAACATTTTCTACTAGCATTGGGTTAAACACTTAAACAATTTAAACTTAAACATAAAAATATATGGATTGTAACTTATCGGTTCGGTTCGGTTTTTTCCGGTTATTGAAAAAGTTTATCCGAAAACCGAACCGAAATTTTCGGTTATTAAAAATCCGAAAACCGAACCGTCGGTTTTTGTTTCGGTTCAGTTTTTTCGGTTATTCGGTTACGGTTCGGTTATTTCGGTTTTCTTGCTCACCCCTATTTGGGAGTGTTTTGGGAGTGATTAAGTGTTTGGAAAGTGAAAATGAGGTGTAGGAGGCTCATATTTATAATGTGGTTGATTAGTGTTAGAGTTAAATGAATTAGAAGGTGATTGGAGGTGAAAAAGGTGACCAAAATAGACCAACCCGCGAGCTGGCAGTGTGTTGCTGCAGATTGACCCTTCTGGAGCGCCGTGGGGGAAGACTAGGATCCTCTCGCGTGTCGCTTGGGAGTCTTTTCAGCAAATTTTCATTTTAGGTCCCAGAACTTTGCAATTTGGTTATTTTATGCTGTAAACTTGCATTTTTAGCCCCTTTTTTGGTATTCAAAGTGGAATAAAGTATAGTATGTGTGTATGAAAGTATATTTTAAGTGTCCTGAATGTATGTATGAGTAATTGCACGTATAACAAGTGTTAGTTTACATGTAAACATGTATTTAAATTGTAGGTTGTAAGTATGACATGTATGTATAAAATAAGAATTTCATTATGATCAAGATATTGGAATGCAAAGTTGGAAACAAAATACATATACAAAGAGAATACAAGTTTCCAAAAATAGAAATACAGAAAACTTTGTAAGTAAGGAAAGTTTTAAAAAGCGAAGCGTTACATTGAAACTCACACTATTATTGTGAAAATTAACTTTCCTATTAAAAATATTCTAAGGAAACCTGAAATGTCAGGTAGAATGGAAAAATGGGGAGTCAAACTTAGTGCATATGATATTAGATATGAACCAAGGACTGCCATCAAGTCTCAAGCTTTGGCTGACTTTGTGGCTGATTTCAGTAGTGATCTACAAAGGGAACCTGAACTAGAGGTTCAACGACTCAAGGAGACCAAACATCCTTGGATACTCTTCACAGATGGAGCCTCAAAGGTCAAAGGAACTGGACTAGGCATACTACTAAAATAACCACAGGGGGACATATTACCCCAGTCCATTGCATGTGAATTCCAAACCACTAATAGTGAAGTAAAATATGAAGCCTTAATAGCAGGTTTGCAATTAGCTAAGCAAATGAGGATCAGGTATCTTCAAGTGTACATAGACTCATTGCTAATTACTAACCATTTTAATGTCTCATATACTGTTAAAGGTGAAAAATTAATTAAATACCTAGAAATAGTCAGGAATAGGGCTGTCCAAAAAGCTTGGAGCTCGGAGCTCGCTCGGATTTAGCTCGGAAAAAGCTCGCTCGATATGGCTCGGTTTGAAAGTGAGCCGAGCCAAGTTAGAAAGTGAGGCAGCTCGGCTCGGCTCATAACGAGCCAAGTTGGCTCGGTTTGGCTCGCTTGGTAGCTCAACTCGGCTTAGTTCGGATTATTTTCTTCATAATATATTTATTTTTATATACATTATTATATATTCCAAAAAAACTTGTTATTATTTATATATATTTAGGCTTGTAATTTGATATCCATGGCATATTTGAATCTTAATTACCTTGCTAATGAACTAATATTGTATTTCATTGAAATAGAAAAACTTATTTTTCGTTGTTAAACATGATCTTAACTTGTAATGTATTAGGATAAACTTATTTTGAATATGTTTTTTGAAGTATTGAATAATATTTTACGCTACTGTATTTTGATAGTTATATATTATATTTTTCTTTATAAAATCGAGCCAAACCAAGCCGAGTCGAGCCAGCTCGGTTTAAAACCAAGCTGAGCCCTAGCTTAGATTTTCAGCTCGGTTTCAAATCCGAGCCGAGCCAGCTTGGTTTATAATTGAGCCGAGCCCGAGCTTACCCTGGCTCGGCTCGGTTCGGCTCATGAGCAGCCCTCAGGAAACTGGCAAATTCTTTTGATTTTATCAGGTTAACACAAGTTCCTAGAGAGGAGAATGCAGGGGCAGATACCTTAGCAAAACTGGGATCATCCTTGAAAATACCAGAGGATGTGAGGATACCTATCATCCACATTCTTTCTCCTGCAATAGATGAAAATGAAGCAATGGAGATAGTTGAGGATACTACAATTGTACCTAGTGATGTGCAGTCAAATTCAAGATCATGGATCCTTTCAATTTGAACGAGTGTCACAATTTATGAAGCTTGCTAACTTGTTTTATGATTTTTGATTATTGAAAAGATGTTGAATAAACTAAACAAAGTTGATTGGATTGATTAACTACTAAAGATTAACAATTGCAAGAAACTTGATTAATAAAACAAGATGGAATAACAAAGTTCACACCCGGTTTCAACAAATGCAAGGTCTAGGGTTACTACTCATTTTAATTTAGCTTAATTGAATTAGTTCGTTAACGGTTTAACAATCACAAATCTTAGGTGCCAATCGCTATCAACGTCGACAACGGACCACGATGCACTTCGTTACCTTGGACTAGCAAATCCTTTCAAAAGACAAGGCATAAATACGTGTATTCATTTCACAAAGTCAAATTTAATAATTCACGCGACAATTTGTAAATTCAACACAAACATAGGACAATTGTCTAACAATTCAAACGCAATTCAATTTGTCACAAGCGAAATATCAACAAGTAGTAAAACCCCCTAAATCTTACATTAGTTTACACCGGGGTGAAACCTCCAAGAAATTAGCCGCTCATGGTGAACGAGACTTGATCAACGGATGATGGAGACTTGAATTGGATCATCTTAAGCTTGTGGAAGGGTTGAGGGTTAGGGTTTTGGTGAGTGATAATGGTGGAAGGAATGATGGATGAATGATTAGGGTTTGTGGATGGGTGATGAAGATGAATTGGATGATTCTTTCAGTTGATTCGGAAGATGGTTGATGATGTGGATGATTGGTGATGTGGTAGGTGATGAAAAATGGCTCCCAAGACTCTATTCAAACTTTAACCAAGTGTAACTCCCGAATTCCTTGCCCAAATATATTTTAAAATCGTTCAAAACACCCAAGTACCATTATTTCACGTTCGAACAAATTAAGGGCCGTAGCCGACGGCCTGGGGACCCGTCGGCGACGCCCACCCAAATCCTGCAAAGCGTCCGACACGTTAGTTGCCTAGATACGGTCATTTGTGGCCGACGCATGTTTCCCCACCGTGTCACCGACATCCAAGGGTGGCGTCAGCGACGGGACTTCCATGTCATGATCTCCGTTTTTCTTCAATCTTGCTCCCGGTTGACCTGTTTCGCGTCCCGGTGGCCCGTTTTTCATCCCGGTGACCTGTAAAGCTCCCGAAAAGCACCTTAAACTCCATTAAACCTGCAAAACACAAATCTAAATAAAAGTAGGCTATTCGGAATTAAAACCCATGTAAAAACATCAAGTTATGCAATTACGAACACCGTATTCGACCATGTATCACTACTGGCCTACAATGAAGAAGGATGCCGTAGAGTATTCAAGGAAATGTGATGCTTGCCAAAGACATATCAACATCCTTCATCAGCCAGCAGAGCCTTTATATCCAATAATTTCCTCTTAGGCATTCATGAAATGGGGGATGGATATAGTAGGCAAACTCCCAAAAGCACCAGGTGGAAAAGTGTTCATGCTAGCTATAACTGACTACTTCTCCAAATGGATAGAAGTAGAAGCATTTGTTCAAGTCAGGGAAAAGGAAGTCATGTCCTTTATTAAAAGAAACATTATTACTAGATTTAGAATTCCTTCTGAAATTATATGTGATAGTGGATCCCAATTTATTGGGGATAGAACTACTAACTTTTGTGAAAGCTAGGGAATTAAGATGATCACATCAATACTAGTGCATCCATAAGCTAATGGCAAAGCAGAATCAAGCAACAAGATCATCATCAACAACTTGAAGAAGAAATTAGGATCCAAGAAAGGAAAGTGGGCTAAAGAGCCGCCATATGTCCTTTGGGCAGATAGGACAACTCCAAAGAATGCCACAGGACAGACTCCATTCTCTTTAGTCTTTGGAACCGAGGTAGTGATCCCTACAGAGATGGTGGTTCCTACAGCCAGAACAAGCATCCGTGATTCTCAAACAAATGCTGAAAATCTGACTCAAGACTTGGATACTGTGGATGAGCTCAGAGACTTATCAAAAATAAGGATGGCCAGTTATCAACAAAGGATGGCCGGAGCATACAACAAAAATGTCAGGATAAGAAGATTCCAAGTTGGTGATTTGGTGCTGAGGAAAGCATTTCAAAACACTACAAATCCAGCTGATGGTAAATTGGCACCAAAGTGGGAAGGCCCCTATTTGATAGAAGCAGAGGTTGGAAAGGGGGGCATACCGCCTTCTAACCATGGAAGGTGATCTCTTACCAAGAGCTTAGAATGCTATCCATCTGAAGAAATACTTTATGTAAAAAGGATCAAGGATCCTTAGAGACTTCAGTATTCTGACATAGGATCAAGGATCCTTAAAGGATATATGATCCTTACTTCGGTAACATCTCACTTTAACCCTCTTTCATTTTACATACATTATTTGTTCTAAGAAAAAGATGTTAGATATTTAACATTCAATTTCACCAAGTTTTAAGCTTTTGAATAAGTGTTTAACATCGTTAACAGAGGATTAAGGGGTTGGCTACCTCTTTCCCATGTTTAAGGTATCTTATACCTTCTAAGGTTTAAAGTTTTTCAGCTTTCACACGAATTAAGTTTTAACACCCTGCTAGTAGCGCACGTTTATCCATGTATGGTTCGAGAAAATGGGACCAGTACACGCTTAGTGGCTGACAATTTCATTGCTGGTGGCCATATGTAGGATCTTGAGTATAATGGTAGACGTACCATACACCCGTCATACTAAGGTTTCTAACGTTTTCACTTTAGCTAAGGTTTTGGAATTTTCATGCCACTTTCGTTGGGCTTGTCCCAGTTTATCAGATTTATTCGGGCTGGTTCCCATTACAATTGGGCTTGTCCCCAGTTTATTGGGATTATTCCCAACTTATTTGACTCAATTTTAAGTTGATCTTAACAGGCGTACGAGAAGGATTCCCTAGAAGGATCAGTGATCCTCAGAAAAGTTAGAAAATATTTCAAGTATTTTGCGTTTTCTCACATGACTCTTTTCATTTTGGTAATATCTTGTGTTAAGTAATCCTGACTTGGATTCTCTGGTTTGTTTTCTGTTTAACTAAATTTTTTTACTACAAGGTTCAATCTTTAGCCTTTGTTTTTAAAGGATTTATGATCCTTATAGCTTTGCATAACATACCTTTTATACAAACTAAACATATATTTTCAAACATAATGAATTTACAACAAAGTAAAGCAATATAATGGGCACAACCTATAGTTAAAAGTCTGATATTATTAATAACCCGTTAATATTTATCAAAAGTTTCTGGCCTAGATTTCACCAGCAAAACATGCACCATCCACCCAGGCCAGATTAAGTGCAGCTAACGGTTAATGTTTGTGCAGAAATTAAAGAAGCATGATAACAAAGGCTTCATCCCCCAAATAGTGGATCCCTCCACCTTTGCTATCCTACCTATTGTTTGAAGGATCATTGATCCTTAAACCTAGAAAACTATTGTTCAAACTTACAACCCTAAATTGTTCAAATTAAAAGACCATAACATGAAAATTAAAAAAAGTGGGCTCAGGCCTCGTCTACATTATCCTTCATTTCCCACAGTCGTGCCATCACCTCCGGCACTGCCATCCAGTTTCTTCCCAGCATCCTTCAGAACTCCACGGGTCCTCGCATCACCTGCATCCACGGTTGCCTGCTCCAGCTCTTTATAACCACCCAAGTTCTTCAGTGCCATCTCCCATGAAGCTACTTCCCAAGTTGATCGGTTGAAGTTGCAGTCGTTTGCTTCTTGAGCCATCTTGATTCGAGCCTTGAGGATAGCTCGTGCAACGCAAACCTTGGCTTCATCGGTTGCATTCATAGCATCCCCCAAGTCTCGTTTGTCTTTTTCCAACTTGGTGGTAGTCTTATCCTTGGCAGTGCAGGCAAAGCGTATCCCAGTCAAAGTCTCTTCATATTCAGCAATTCTCTTCTCATGGTGGATCTTCAGGCGGTTGAATTCCTATAAAACAACAAACAAGGTTCAAGATATAGGATCCTTATAAATAGATAAAACACAATAACATGATCAAGGATCCTTACCTAGGTCAGAGCATTATGGAGCCTTTTCTTGATATTGAAAAGATCGTTGTCTGGTGCAGAGGTCTTCCTTGGTAACTTGGCGAGGCTCAGCAGCAGGGACGGTCCTTCTGGTTTCCTTGGAGATAATCATGTTGTTAAAGTCGTCAAGGGCAAAAGCAGATGACTTGGGAGTGGATTTCTGAACGCCTAATCATCAAGTACCAAAAAGATAAGTATCTATCCTAAATTTTGTTATCTATTAACATATTATATTTTACAAGTTGCTTACTTGACATGCTGTGGGTAGAGGAAATCTGATCGTCTTCTGTAGGATCATGGATCGTTACCTTGAATGCCCTATCAATAGGGTCGAGATGCAAAAAAAAAATTGGCTCGTTCAGCGATTCCTGGCAGCTCAGCAAGATTCGCGAAGTTTTTCACTGAAAAAGGAAAGCAAAATTAACCGATGGTCAACTTGAAAACAACTGATAAACTAAAACCCTATCTCCTACCCTTTGAGATCCACCTAACAGGCAAGGTGTCTCCCTCCGGCAAAGAGTCTCTTTAATGAAGAAAACTTGATTCTTCCAAGAGGAATCGTTTTTGGTTGTTTTTAAAATAAGGATCGGCTGGTGGGGTTTGGACTTGAACAAAAACCGGTTAGAACCATGAGTAACCAGGGTATACACGTAAGCCAACTCAGGGACATCAAACTGCAATCTCTCTCTCCCTATGACTTCTTCAATAGTAACAGAGCTCTCCACAGTATCGGCATCACTTGACTGAAGCTAATGTCGGTATGTTCGAAAAAGATTTGGGTTAAAGGAGGAAAAGGGTACGGAAACCCTAGAAGAAAGGGGAGTGCATGGTAACAAATCCAAGTCTCCGAGATGCCGTCACTGCGTGCGGATGGGTTGAAGTGTCGGAAAACTGTTTGCGGAGAAAAGCAGGATTTCAGGCTTTGGATTTCTGGATCTGTGAAATCTCAAAGGGATGGGTCCTTCAAAAGGTTATGTGATTTGGGTGAATCATCAGATTTTTTGGAACGAATTTCAGTGAGGAGCGAGTATGCATCTTTGCCGGAATCGTTAGGTTTTCCGAATAGAGAAGAGAAAGGGAGAGAGATTTACCTGGATGATAGAGCGAATGGAGGATTTATGATGATTTATCTCTGGATTTTAAAAGGGTGAAGGTTATCAATTCCCTATAAGTCGCTATGATGGTTCATAGCCTGAGCGAGTCCCATCGTCTGCCACAACGGCCAAATTTGAATTTGAATAAAATATGCCAGCAGTGACCCACATTTACAACCACCACATTTGGGGCAATTGTTAGGGCTGATTTTCAGTCTTTATGGATCAGTGATCCTTCCGTGTATCCAGGATATGTGATTCTTAAAATAGTAGCGGGTACTGGAAGGATCAAGGATCCTTAGTTCATATAACGGTTTCTAATAATTGTCTTCGATATGTTGTTATGATTTTATGCAGGTAACTAGGTGGACTTAGTCAAGTTGGAATATTACGGAATATGCTTTCGAATAAACGTGTGCAAATAAGGAAGTAACCGTTGTGGGCAATCGTGGGAGCTCCCCGAAATCTTGTTTAGTTAGTTATTTGTTATTTCTAATTATAATTAGGGGATAATGAAGCTCGAATAGGCATATCATACACAACACTCGCTCTCTCTCTCGCAACACTAAAACTGTTCTCAACACTAACACTAGATTCAATTGTATCGAACTCATTATCTTCCAAAGTTGTATTGAATTATTAGTCATTTGTTCAATATAGTTGGTGATCGGTAGTTTCCATCACCCGAGGTTTTTGTGCCGGAGATCTCATCAAGATCAAGGGCTTTTTCCTCGTATAAATCTCGGTGTTCATTGTCATTTGTATTTTCAAATCGTTTACATAATTGTTCAAACACATAAGCACTTTTCCTCACAATCAAAATTTGGTTACATTATCCTTAAACTGATTTTTGACCAAAACAAGAGTGAAAGTTTGAGTGTAAAATTTTGATGTAAAATGGAAGATGGGCTGAGAGTGAATGGTTGAATGTGAAAGTTTGAAAGTAAAAGGTTCAGAGTGCCAAGGTTCAGAGTGCCAGTTTGAATGTTTAAGATTGGTGTGAATTTGGTGTAGGTTTAATTTAAAGTTGTAGTTGGTTTATTATTGATAATTATATATTTATTTAAGAAAACAATGTTTGCGTATGGTTTAAATTTGAAAACTTATTTTTTTATATAAAGTTACCATTCAAAAAAATTGTAGGACCCACACATGTCCAAGCTGACCACCCTCACTTCACACCGCCTAGTCAATATCATCCATCGCTGGCGTCCAGTTTAGTTAGGGGCAGAACTAGCATTCAACGAGCCGTAGCATGGGCTATGACTCAACTTCATATCTGTAGTATAATTTCTTTTGTCGGTTTTATACAAAAAATACCTCTAAACAACTACGAGGATACCTCTGACAAAAAAGAATAGTTTAGCCAAAAAGAAATAATAAACCTTTGAATGTAAGCCCAATTGTTATGTAAGCCCAAATCCCAACCCAACTAATATTTTAGCCCAAACAAATAATAACCCTTAGAATATGGGGCAGGGGCGCGACAACAGATTTGTAGAAACCAAATGTCGTACAAGGCAGAAGCATCTGAACTCCATAACATCAGTAGCGACAAAGTGCATAAAGTGATCAAACTTCGACAAAGTGTGACCTGTGTGAGACTGATTAAAAATCGAACAAGCAGAACTAATTATAATTTTGATTTTCGAACAAACAGAAGCAGAAGTGCAGTTGCAGAACTGATCAAAATTCGAACCAACATCGACTGATCAAAATTCACAGATCGTTTGTGACTATTCTTTGCTTCTTGTGCTTTGATAGTTTGATTTCTTGGTTAGTTTGTGCTTCGATATTTTGATTTTTTTAGGTTATTCAAAATTTTGGTAATGATAATAAAATTTTGAATGAAACAACTCCGAATATTGATAATGATAATATTGATGCAAGTCCGATAAAAAATTAAAAATAAACTTAGCCCGATCTAAAACCTAAAAACTTATTGCCAAAATTAATTCATAATGCTTAGCCCAAATGTAAAATGCTCAATATTTTTTTTTGAATGGCTAAACTTGCATACCATGGGGATTGAACCCCTAACCTCTCATATCTTAAGCTATATCTAAACTCACCAACACCACTGGGCTATTCCCAAGTGGATGTAAAATGCTCAATATTGATTCGTTAACCTAAATACTAATAATATGAAAAAAAACTGGTTTATAAAGTTTAATTCTGTAAGGCCTAAGGGTTTTTTTTTTGGCTCGCCCAGGGCACTTGAATTTTCAGGATCGGCCCTACCCCGTAATGTTAGTAAAAAATATTTCATTCTATAAATGTACAGTAAAAAATCGGGATACCACTGGATATTTCATCTAGTTCCACCACAGAGTTTAGTTGTGGTTTGGAATTTGGACCACCTCCAACGAAAGTGTTGGAGGTGCTCTAATGAATATCAGTTCAATATTTCACCCTACTTACATTCTCAAGCTAAACTAACAAATCATAAACAAAAAGAAGCACTCATAACTTTTACTATTTGCTTTCTTCTTGAACTTATACATTGGTAGATAATTTAGCATGTGAGGGGGTATGTGTTCATGAAATCTAGAGTTGAAATGTAACTTGTGCTTGTTGACCCTCTTCTTTTGTTTAATGTGACTAAAAGTTTGTTATCTGCAATATGCTCAATAGGCGCTTAATGAATAACAGGTCAATCCAATCAAGAACTCTTCTCAAGTTGAGTTAAGTCGAATATCTTGAGGAGACTAATATTTTTTTAATGTGAATAGTCATTACTCATTAGGGGATTTCTCTCTTTCACCCCATTGACAAACATGTTTATACTTGTTACCATCACAAATTATTTAAACAACAAAAGTACTATATCATACCAAATGCATAGCAGAAGGTACAATTCACACTAGTTATATATGTGTTAAAGCTAGCGCGTAAGAGGGACAAAGTTTCAAGTAATAATCATGTAAATATAAACTTAATATCATGTTATGATAGACGTGTATATTTGAGTTGAACTCAACACACGCACAAATACATATGTGTTTACATAGAGAAGAAAAAGTGTAACTCATATGGAGCTTGAAATTATTGGGCATTTTGACTTGTGATCAAGGGCTAGTAGATGAAGTTAAGATTTCTAGTAACTCATTAATATTAATAAAAAACATGACTGTTGGGCAAGTTGAGCTGGGTGCATAGATGCAGTGTGTATAATTTGTGCTAATATGGTAGCATAGAATTTGCACAGTTACCTTAACAATGGATTTTCCTGAGAACTGAATCCTTGTCAAAGATAATGAAACTCTTAGATTAGAAAATGGTAAGGGTTACATATGCTCTTGAAGGCTTTTTCTGAGAACTTTTAATCTTAAGCCAACAAAATCTAGGGACGAGTTACAAGGAATGATATCTCCTTACAGCTGTTGGACGGTCCAGCGGCATCTTCATTAACATGTTCTTCATTCATTTGGTTTGCAGCTGCCCTATCCTTCTCTAATTCCCTAAACTTATTCAAGTACCTCGTAACCGCTTTGGAGCAGTCATCAAACCCTAAAGATGCAAGAGCCCAACATAAGTCGTCTCCATTTACTGTCTTGCGATTATCCCTGCGACACTTTTCAGTTGCCTCCCCAGTCACGAAAGCTATGAACTCTGAGGCACACTCTTGCATCGTCTCCTTGGCTTGTTTGGAAATCTTGGCTGTGGGTGGTAGGATCTGTTTCATGATCCGGCCCACATTCGCTATGGGCAGCATTTTATCATGCTCATCCATTATACCTTTCTCTAGATTTAGTCACGATCTTGTAAAACACATACACACATGTCACTTATATATACATGTGTAGCTATCATCTCTGTATATGTATTTTATGCGCATATACATATATTTGATATATGATATATGTATTTTATGCGCATATATATATATATATATATATATATATTTGATATAAGATATGTTTGACGGGTCTTTGTAGGCCACATATTCTCTTGTGCAACTTTTCAATTCATATATACTGTTTTTGAAGAAATTGGAATAATGGGAGAGTGCAGCCAACATATGTTTTTATTTTTTTTCCTAATAAAGGGAAAAACAAAAACTAGGTGGAATAAGGAACTATACTCATCTAAAACAAATAACATTGAGCCTTCGAGCAATGGTAAGGTTGGTGCCCTGACCCGGATGTCACAGGTTTAAGTCGTCGAAACAGCCTCTTACAGATTTGCGGGCTAAGGATGCGTATGTCAGATCAAAGTTGGCCCGACACCCCCGACCCCACGCATGAGGGAGCCTCATGTACCGGGTTTGCCCACTCATCTACAACAAACAGTTCTATCCTGAAATAATCGGTTGTGATGATTGTAAAGATGCTTAAATGAAAAAAAAAGGCAAAGACACTACCGAAAGAATTATCTGTGAATCACATTCCTTAATATCTATCCAAAGCTAGGCCATGATTTCCACTACTCTATTCTATTCCTGTCTCCTTGGTAGGAAAACCATTTAAACTACATATATACCAAAAGTGATGTTCCCAGTTTTCTTTGGGGTGTCATTGTCATGACAAACAAATAAGATCTTGAGCTTTTGGTGCCACCTATTCAAAGTACTCTAATTTTCCAGCATTATAATTCTCCTGTACGTCACTACATTTCAGTATATTATTATATCGTTATTATGCATACCATTTTAAAGATTTTCTAGTCCTAGCAGCCCATAAGGATGACATATCGACAGTGGCGGATCTAGGATTCGCGCCAAGCGGTAACGTTTTATAAATAAGCGGTAACGAAATAGAAAAAACGTCAAATTTTTCCAAAATTTACACTAATTTTACACTACCGCCGGAGCGCCAAGGGGTAGCGGGCATTACCCCTTGTTATACACTAGATCCGCCCCTGCATATCGATCAATCGAACATTTAACAAACTGATACTAGGATAGCTTTTAAAAACATTTCGTAACCTGCATCAACAAAAATGTTTCTGATGATGATATGAAAAACTATGTAAACTAGGATATTTCTCATGGTAAGTTGTTTGGTGTTTCTAGTATGATCCGCTAAGAAAGGGGAGAACACACCCTTGTAACCCAATACTTATCTCTTAATCTTTCTTGTACTTCTTTATCACAAAGTGTGTGGACATGAAATGTCCACCTATATATGTGTACTTTTTTAAATTGGATATATGAAAACCAACATAGGCTTGCTTAGGGTTTTGTCCCTATATTTGGGAACAAAGAATTCCTTTTTTTAGATTGTTTATATAATTAGGTTATAAAGATATGATCCTAGACGAGATTGGTATATCAAATAAATTAATTATATGCAACAATGTGTCAGCCCATCACTTGCTAGCCACCTTTTAGTTGCACATACACAGCATTTGATTGGTGAAACTATTGCTACGATACCAATGAAACACAATGATGTAATCTATAAAATGACTATTATTAGATTTATGCATCCTTTTAGAAAAATAATGATTCGATACTTCTTAGAGTATTGTTTTCTTTTTTAACGGAAAAGAATCTTTCGTGGAAACTCACACTGTTCAGAATTATGTCCAAGGTCGACTCCTCGATCGTTATAAGACCGTATCCCCGATGCGTTGGAACTAGATGAAATCCGTAAACCCTCGCCCCCTTCAGGTTCGAACCCGAGATTAAAACCACGATTCGTCCTTTCACCCAAATGTCCGTCGAAAATGGCCTGGTTAGGAATCGAACGTGCGTCCCCATTAGGGAAGGCAGGACTTCTTAATTAGAGTAATGTTAAATACTCATAAGCATCTTTATAATAATCTATTAAAGATGTTAAATACTTAAAAGACACATGACTTAAATATAAACTATTAAATAATGCCTCCAAAAAACCAGGGAGTTAGTACTAACATTACTTGCTGGCAAAAAAAAAAAAAAAAAAAAAAAAAAAAAAATTGAATATATACTAACATTACTCTACATGAAACAGTCAGCTAAACAAAATAATAGCTTTTAGTTCAAATTCGATGATCTAAAGAGAAGCAAAAGAGGAATTAAGTTTTTTTGTGAAAGAATATATACTAACATTACTCCAAAAAACCAATGCATAGAACTAAATGAATTTGTTTTGTTACACTTGTTAATGTGCATGCTGGGATTTCTGAAAATCATTATCAGTACAGATAATATTCATCTCTTATAGTGAGTACTTCTCATCTCAACTGATTTTTTTTTGAATGGGGTACGGTTAGGATATCGCTAACCGGGTTAGTAGTTAGTATGTTAGTATCACCAAGTTAATATTAAAAACCCCTTGCCTGGACTTGAACCCAGAACCTCCAAGAGAAGCAAAGCTTACCTCCCCTTTAACCACTAGGCCAAGAGATCATTGATATCTCAACTTATTTTTATTCTAGCTTTTCTGATACCTCTACCAATGAAGAGAGATTTTGAGAATATCTTGGATGCTTTAAACAGAGATTATTTCCATATCACCCCTAATGTACATAGAACCTTCATTAGTATAGTACAAGTGTACAACGAATCTTGGGTCGTATTTTGGTCGAGAATAATCATTTCCATATCTTATAAAAACCCTCAAACCAAGAACTTCCTTTATCAAGATTTGGGCCATAAGTGATTGCTTTATTCTTACAAGATTTCATGTCCAGTTGTTTACTTATATTCTTTGTGATCGTATAACATAGACATCTAAATGATCCCATGTGACTTTCAAGTACGATTTGTTTTCTGCTTTAAATATTTTAGATGTTTACAACTTCTTAAATGAATGAAGAATCTTAAATTGAACAAAGAAGCTTAAAATGTACACATATTGTGGTAGAGTTTGTGTTAGACAACAGTCATCAAAATGTAAATAAATTTGTTCGAAAACTGCACATCTAATAATGTTTTCAATATGAGAATCCTATACCGGGAAAATGAGTCTCTTTCAAATAAATAAACAAATAGAGATAGGGTCTATGTTTGTAGAAAACAATTGCTTACAATAACGTATATAGATAGGATCTATGTTTGTAGAAAATAATTGCTTACAATAACGTATATAAACTAATTATTATGAATATAAATACATATTAAACGAAACTGAAAGACTTCAAACTGTTGTTTTCAACATGGTCCCTTAAAGAGATTCAATGTCTCCCTTTATACGAATGCATGGAGAGGTTATAACACCCCGAAGGTGTAATTAATGAATTGGATTGTTGATTAAAGAGAGTTTTACTTTATGATTGTTGATTAAATAGAGTTTTACTTTATTCTTAAAGTAAAAGAAAAGATAATCGATTTGGGTCAACACGCATGAAGGATTAAGGATGCAAAGCCCATAATATTATAGGTTTAAGGAAAAACCCTGATCTTCATTTTGTTACAAATTGTCATCCAAAACTAGAGAAAGAAAGTGAAGTAAAATGATTCAATGCAAGAAATATCGGATTTGAAAGATGGAGTTGTGTAGTAATTGTAGGTCCACCCGGAGGATCGAGTAACCTCTATTCCCTGTTTTCCGACAAACCCGAAAGTGCGGAATCCAAACGGGTAAGTTAAACCAAGTGACGAACACGTAAAACACAAGATTCACCGATTAACACTCCATTGTATTAATCTAGAAAACGGTTACAATACAATGCTTACAAGATGCTCTCATAAACTCTCAGTGTGTGTGTCTTTACAGTGTTCGCTCCGAAATCTATCCAGACTTCTCTCTTTGTGCTCTAAGTGTTTCCGTCTGTTGTGAGTGTATATATAGTAAAGCCATGACGAAAACAAGAGGCCCACGAAAACCCATCAACGAAATCAAAGATCTGGACGAAATCCCTTGATTTCGTCCCATGTGTTTTCGTCCCACAAGGTGATTTCACCACAAGGTGATTTCACCTAAAAGGGATTTCACCAAACAGGGTGTTTTCGTCACATGATGTTGGGCCAAGGGGTTTTCATCATGTTGGGCTTTGACTTGGGCTTTCATCATGGATTGGACTTCAAACAAACAGAAAACACACTATACTAAATGCAAACTGCACACACGCAGTTGCATCTACACAAACGTTACAAAGTAAATCGCATACCGAGTCAAGACAGGAGGATGTCTTGACTACGGTCTTCACTTCGTAGCCGAGTCGAACCGAGCCGAGCCGTATCCACATAATATGTATCAACAAACTCCCCCTTGGATGCTGCTCGTGAGGTTCGTAATCTCGTTCTCAATCTCTTGATGGTCCTTTTTCTCGGAAAGGATCTTCAAAGTCTTCACGCGTCGTGAGTAGAAAGTGTATCAACAAACTCCCTTTTTCATTTAGGAAGTGTATCAATAAACTCCCCCTTTGATTATGCTGTGAATCTTTTGATTTTCGATACTTTAGATCCTTGTGGTGTTGGTGATTGATCAGCGGCAACTCGATCATCTTTATCATTTGAGTGCCTTCACGTTGTGTCTTCATTCCGAAGTTGTCATCGAACATGCTCTCCTCGCCTTTAGCATCTGCACATGCAAGAAAGCTAAACACGTAATGAGAACAAACGCTTGGAATATATTTATCATAAACAAACGACACACATGTGACCATGTTTTCAAGTACCGTCCGACAGTTTGAAAGTTTAACAAATTGTTCAATTTTAGTTTTTTAACTTTCAAAAACTTGCAAACTCTGACCGTTTATGAAGATTCAGTCGTTTTGGTTTTCAATCAGATTTCAGGCAACGAAGACTTGAGTTCCAACATCGGTTAATCAAAACTAAAGCAGAAATAAAATCTTTTTGACTTTTATAAAGTTTATATTAAAACACACCTAAAATCTTTTTGGTATTTTGAATATTTCAAACTTAAAGACTGAAAGCAGTAAATAAATATATACAGAGTTGCAGAAACTAATAAAAGTAAATATATACAAACATTCTATTTGCGAGTTTCGAGGGTAAGAGAATCATATCAGTGTACGGTCATGCCAAAACACTCTTGTTGATGCCCCACTATCAACAATCCAATGACTGCTGAAAGTTCCTCCTGGAACACCCTGCACATGTACTCACATGATTAGTTGGAGATGGGGACCCAAGCCTTTGTGGTCTTGGGTCTTCCATTTTTATCAACGTAAGTTACTTGAACTTCTCGATGTTGTGGAAATTGTGATGTTCCCCCTGATTCAATAACCGTTTTTGGTTTCCAGGTCTGTTTTGTTTTACCAGTGTTATTCTTTAAAATATTAACTTCATGATTGTCTGAAGTTTTTGAATTGTCTGGTTTGACAGAAACAGATGTTTTGTTAACCACGTCGGTTTTAATCGCTTTTTCAATTTTCTTGACCTGTTGACGTTTCTGTTTCTTTTCCCTGTCTTTTACAAGACGGGGATCTGGTTTTGATGAAACAGATCGCTTTCGGTCAATTTGGTCACGGGGATCATCAACTTTGGCTTTTTGTTTATGAAGATATGGACAATTTCGAATGATATGTCCAATTGTGCCACATGAAAAATATGATCTATGTTCTACAAACCCCGTAGTATCATGTGATTGTCTTATCGATGAACTTTGTGATCCCGAGGTACTAGGTTTTGAACTGTTTGGTTCGTTTCTTTTGAAAGTGTTAACTTGAGTGACATGATCTAAGTTAGATTTATTGGAAAATGTTTCAAGTTTATCTGTTCCCTTCGATTTCACAAAGTTCACTTTCTTGTCCTTTTTCTTGGTTTGTTTCTTTTGCCATTGAGTCGGTGAGTTACTTTTAGGTTTGGTGCTATTTTGCTGAACTTTCTCAGTTGGTAATTTTTTATTGCCATTTTGTTTGCGAATTTCAGCTCTTGGAATCGGAGGACATTGTGTTACCACAACATGTGATCCTGTCTTTCCCAAGAACATACTTGTTGAATCCTAAAAAAAATTACTAATTAAAGATTGATTAACATTCTTAATTGGAAAATATTTGTCAGAGTAGATTTTATCATCACCAACAAGAGTGTACAACAAATTCACACTCTTAGACTCTTGTGAGGAAGTAGACATGGACTTGGTCAGAACAGTCGTAGCAGGTTTTGCGGGATGATCACATAGAATATGATTCTTGAGAGGTATGTCCTCTTATTTGATTACCGCATATGACTGTGCTGAGTCAGTATCATTAGATTCATCATCTGAAGAATCAGTATCCTCAACAATGATTGGAAGATCCTGATTTTGTTCAGCAGTTACAAATGTATCTGCTGACACATCCGAATCTGATGATACTTCCGATTTGTATCCAAGTCCCGTTGCAAATTCCTTAATGTCTAAAGGAACAGATTCTTCATAATGAGTTCTATACTCCTCATCAGGCAGTGCATCATAATTTTGTCTAACAGGTGGTGGACATTTCTTATATCCAATGCACGTGACATCCTTTTTCTCTTTTTGTGTGCCAATGATGTGATCCAGCACATATCTAGAGTTAGAATAACTGTTTAGTTTAAGCCGGATCGCCTCACTTTCACACTTTGTGCAGGCTAACTCTTTTTGCATGATCTCAAGACGATTAATATAACAGTTTATGTCTGTTTGTTTTCTTGAAACCATTTTTTGTCAGTTCGGTTTTATCTTTTCTTAAATTTGCAACTAACGTTTTAAATTCCTTTTCATGATTTTCATAAAACATGTTAGCCTCTTTGCATTTCGAAAGATCCACGATCAACTTTTGGTTGTGGATAAATGTCACATCATAGTTGTTTTGCAAAGCCTCATGTTCACTTTGCAAATCACACCACTTTGCATCTAAAGAAATATGTTTGTTTTGCAAGTCAAACAAATTAGCATTTAAAGCATCGTGTTTGCTTTGCAACCCAGACATATTAGCATCCTAATCAGCACATTTAACACAATTATCACAATTAACGACAGTTGGTTCATCGACACATACCTGGCTTGATGAACTGCCGCCATTAGCCATAAAGGCTGAGTGAAGAGAAGAAGAAGATTAAGCAGCTTGATCCACCAGAATAGATCTTCTATCATTCCTTGCTGCAGCTTCTCCTAACAATTCATCGATATCTTCATCGATTCTCCCACTAGATACATTGTCATCGCCTGAGGTTGAGGTTTCCTCATCTGAACTCCTTGAATAACCAGAACTTTCTTCATCTGAAGATTCACCACCACTGGCGGAAGATTCTCCACCACTGGCGTGCTTCAAATCCTTAGCAGCTTCAGCAAAACAAGCTGCTCCTCCTTGATCACCAATGCCTAATTGCATTGACCAGTCGCAACCTTCATCTATTTGCACCACAAGAGCTTGATCGGTGTTCGATGGTCCTGCTTGATTATTTGCAGGGACCAAGGTGCGATCGTCATTCCTGGTTTGATTCTGATTCTATTGGTTGCCTTGACCTCTGAAAGGATTCTGGTTCCCATGCTGAGCTGGCTTTGTGCATTCCCTCTTGAAGTGACCACGTTCGGCACAGTTAAAGCACTTAACAGACTGCTTATCGAACCCATACTTGGTGTCTTTCTTGCTTTCCAAGCTGGTTCGACCCGTCCGTTCCATGAAGTCTTTAGCTCTCCTAACAGCACTAGCGAAAGCCCATTTGATGTCCATCATATCCATCTCTTCTTTATCGATCTGCTGATAATCTTCTTGAGTTAGATTGATGTTTCCAATCTGCCCTGCAATCAATCCACAATACGAGCTCACCAATGTGTTTAGTCTCTCCATATGATCTTTAACTACTTCAACGCTAACTTTGGAGAAGTTTGACGTGTCAAGCCGTACTGTATTTGACTTTGATTGCTGACCAGCAGATGATGTGCTTCCATAACAAGCTTGTTGTTGAGGAGGAAGTGGATTCCCATACAAATCAGTTGCTATGATAGATGGCCGATAACTTTGCTGTTGTGGAGCTGGTTGTAGTGGTTTTCCATACAAGTCTGTGGTTGGAGCTGGCGTTACAGGAACTTGTATCGTATTGCCATATAGATATGTGCTTGTGACAAACGCCGTCTGAAGTGGAGCATGTGAAACAGGTTTTGCAGAAGTGCTAGAAGTTCTATAATACATATCAGGATTTTATCGCACTTGAACCCTTTTCGCCTTTAGGGTTTCTTCCTGATCTTTGTTGTCACACCCCCAAAATCCACCTGCGGAGTATCACCGCTTGGGAGCGTGACTGACCAGGATCATGCCACCAATCATATAGAACAATGTATAAAGTAAAAGTAATTGCAATTTAATTCCAAACAATCCATATGAGAGGTGTTCCAAAACATGAGTATGTTATCACAGTATAGCGGAAGCGTATGATTAAACCCATCATAATAAAGTATGAAATGTTATAAAGTCTAAACAAGTATTCAAAATCCATGCCCACAACGACTACGCCTCCCGTGCAAGCTCCATAAGTACCTAAGGTCCTGCAAGGCATGTAACAGAGGATCAACAACTAGTTGAGCGAGTTCACAGAAAGTAAATGCGTAATAGTAAGTTCGTATGTAACATGTGGCTCTACTGGGCCGATAGTACGTTCTATTAGTGGGGGCTTCCCAGGTTATATATTCCCTAGACCATTCGTAATCATAAGTATCCTTCCCAATCCGAGGATAGTAGTAAGTATAGGTTTACGCAGGTTTATGTAAGTGCCCTTCCCAACCGAGGACAGTACGTAGCGAGTACGTAGATTTAGCGCTGGCGTCCTTCCCAACCGAGGACGGTAGTACGTAGGTTTTAGCACTGGCGTCCTTCCCAATCCGAGGACGGTTGTACGTAAGTTTTACGTAGGTTTAGTGCTAGTGTCCTTCCCAATCCGAGGACAGTACGTAGGCTTTGCGTAGAATTTGGCACAGGCATCCTTCCCAACCGAGGACCGTGGTAAATAGTCTAGTGTTCATGTAAGTGCAGGTAATCGTTCAATCCCATTCCCAACCCAACTGGGGAATCCCATGCCTTGGTAAGAGTGTGAACTCACCTTGGTTTGCTCGGTATGCTAAGTATGTGCTCAAAGTAAATCAATCACATCCTAGAGTATGCACGTATACTTAATCAGTTTGTGTCCCAGTCGTTCACGTATAAGCATGTAATACATAATCACAATCATACAAGTTATGTTCACGTCTAACAGCAGTTAATTATTCCAGTTAAAAGTTAACAGAATTAACTCAAGTTACTGCACAGATCTCCTATTCGGCGAAACACAAGTCGGCGAAATACATGTTGACGAAACACATTCTGTTTCGTCATTCAGGGTCTCGGCGAAACACTTCTGTTTCGCCAAGTGTGTTTCGTCGTCTGGTGTTTCGTCAAAACATCAGTTACGTCACTTACACAAAGACAATAATACAGATTCTTAATAATATTATTGGTAACAAATTATTGACTTGGTATCCTAGTACTATTTGGCCGAAACCCACAGCCAATGCTTTTCGGTTGACCGCCCAACCCCACCAATCAAATAAGCTCTATATCTCACCACATGTCCTCATGTATGCTACTGATTTTGTTTTGATCTTGCAACCTACACCTCTAGATAATTACTAGCCGCCAAATTACACACAAAATTCCATAAAATCACATGAAATACCAGCATAGTGGCCGACAATTTGTTAACCACCTCAAGGTGTTATTGGACCAAATAACTTAATGGGTTTGGCAACTACACACAACAATTATAATATCAATTATCATCTGCAACATCAAGCCATGTTAATCACATATAATCGATTCAAAGTATAAAGACTCGACCGTATCCAGTTTCTTTTGATCTTTGCATTATTGTTATATACAAATCATTCTGTTTCAAACGTGCATCAGCATGCTAACAACCCTAACCATTATCATCATGCAAGTAAATCAACCGACTAGAATATAGCACTTAACACATATACGAGAATTGGAATACTTAAGATAATCAAACCACAATCGATTAAAACTAACCGGAAAGTATAAAACGATGATTTGGATCAATGAATAATCTTCTGTGGATACTAGGTTGCCGTCACCAGTCTCTAGGGTTTTTGTTTAGAATTGTACTCTAATAATAACTTAATCCACGTATTTTAAGTGATGGGGTGTTGGGGGCGGTCATGGTTAACAGAATGGGCTTAAGTCCATAAAACTTGGGCTTCAATCTATCAATTGGGGTGCGGCCCAAACTACACGTTTACACACATATACGCAAACACATATTCATCACATAGAGATTCAACATTCATTTCACTTATAATCCAACTTACAGTTACAAGTTAAACAAATCAAACAATTAAATAGTCAAAGTCAACAAAGTCAACGTGCATTGAATGCGAGTAGAGAATGTCGGAAATTCGAGTTGTCACATTATCCCCAACTTGAAAGAAATTTCATCCCGAAATTTAGCATGCAGTTACTGAGGAAGCTAGTAGTGTGACGTTGTTTACCTGTATCGTATCGCGGCTCCCCGAGCAGGTTTGCGAAGATTACTGGTTTTCTTGGGGTGTCACATTATCCCCCCGTTGATTTGGAATTTCGTCCCGAAATTCTGCATTGGTAGCTTCAGCCTCAGTAGTAGTTGCTTGGTTTCCGAATAACTGGGGATATTTGAGTTCCATTTGATCTTCGCGCTCCCAGGTGAACTCTGGGCCGCGGCGGGAGTTCCAACGAACTCGTACAAGAGGGATTCTCGTGTTCTTGAGGACCTTAACATCCCGGTCCGTGATTTCAACAGGTTCCTCGACGAAGTTCAACCGTTCGTCGATAGTGAGTTCCTTCAAGGGAACTACGTGGGTCTCATCTGACGTACATTTCTTCAGATTCGATACGTGAAAGACGTTGTGAACTGCATTGAGTTCAGGTGGTAAGTTCAATCTGTAAGCCACTTTGCCTATTTTCTCAATAACCTCGAAAGGTCCAACATATCGTGGATTTAGTTTGCCGCGTTTGCTAAAACGAACCACACCCTTCCAGGGTGAAACTTTAAGTAGTGCTCGATCCCCAACCTGGAATTCGAGTAGTTTCCTGTCTAAATCAGCGTATGCTTTCTGACGGTCGCGTGCTGCCGCCATGCGTTGTCGTATTTGTGCAATCTTTTCTGTAGTATCGACTACCATTTCTGGACCTGTGATTTGACTTTCTCCCACCTCTGCCCAACAGAGAGGTGACCGGCATTTACGCCCGTACAATGCCTCAAATGGAGCAGCTTTAATGCTGGTGTGGTAGCTGTTATTGTATGAAAATTCCACAAGTGGCAAATGTTTTTCCCAACTGTTGCCAAAATCAATTACGCACGCCCGAAGCATGTCTTCTAGAGTTTGAATCGTGCGCTCAGACTGCCCATCTGTCTGAGGGTGATAAGCTGTGCTCATGTCTAAACGAGAGCCAAAAGATTTATGCATTGCTTGCCACAGTTCTGAAGTAAAACGTGCATCTCGATCAGAGATGATAGAGGTTGGCACACCGTGCCTCGAGACCACTTCTTTTAAATAAATGTCTGCTAGTGTAGAGAACTTGTCTGTTTCTTTGATTGCCAAGAAGTGAGCAGACTTTGTGAGTCGATCCACGATCACCCAAATAGTATCATTTCCGCGCTGAGATCTAGGTAAGCCAGTAACAAAATCCATGGAAATTTGCTCCCATTTCCATTGTGGTATCTCAGGTTGTTGGAGTGGTCCTGACAGTTTCTGATATTCTGCCTTGACTCTCGCACAAGTCAAGCATTTGCTAACGTATGTGGCTATGTGGGCCTTCATGCTAGGCCACCAGTATGTAGTCTTAATATCGTGGTACATTTTATCCGAACCAGGGTGTACCGAGTAGCGAGACTTGTGAGCTTCATCCATTACCAGCTCGCGTAGGTTGCCGTACAGTGGAACCCAAATGCGTCCTGTGACATAATAAGCACCATCTTCCTTCTGTTCTAAGCGTTGCCTTGAGCCGCGTAGGGCTTCAGCCCTGACATTTTCTGGTTTCAATGCTTCTAACTGAGCATCTCGTATCTGGGAAGGAAGGCTAGACTGTATGGTGAGTTGTAAAGCTCGTACGCGCTTAGGCGCAGTGTCTTTTCGACTGAGGGCGTCAGCCACAACATTGGCTTTGCCTGGGTGGTACCTGATTGAGCATTCGTAGTCGTTTAGCAGTTCGACCCATCGTCGCTGTCGCATATTCAGCTCTTTCTGTTTGAATATATGTTCAAGGCTCCTGTGGTCAGTGTAGATAGCACATTTAGTGCCGTACAAGTAGTGTCGCCATATCTTAAGTGCAAAAACAACCGCTCCCAGCTCTAAATCATGCGTAGTGTAGTTTCGTTCGTGAATCTTAAGCTGGCGCGAAGCATAAGCAATAACTTTATCCCGCTGCATCAATACACATCCAAGACCTTGGATAGATGCGTCGCAGTAGACTACGAAATCGTCCATGCCTTCAGGCAGTGAAAGGATAGGTGCGCTACAGAGTCTATCCTTTAAGTGTTGGAATGCTGTTTCCTGTGCGTTACCCCAACGATAAACAACACCCTTCTGCGTCAACAGTGTAAGCGGCTGAGCGATCTTTGAGAAGTCTTTGATGAACCTTCTGTAGTAACCCGCCAAACCCAAGAATTGGCCTATTTCTGTCGGTGTGCGAGGTGCAGGCCAGTTCTTGATCGAATCCACCTTGGATGGATCTACATGAATCCCATCCTTGTTTACCACGTGGCCTAAGAAGTGGACTTCACGAAGCCAGAAGTCACATTTGGAAAACTTAGCGTATAGCTGTTCTGTTCGTAAAAGTTCCAGTATAAGTCGTAGGTGCTGCTCGTGTTCCTCCTGACTTTTCGAATAAATCAGAATGTCGTTGATGAAAACAATGACGAACTTGTCGAGATAGGGTTTGCACACCCTGTTCATAAGATCCATAAATACGGCAGGCGCGTTCGTTAGCCCGAATGGCATGACCATAAACTCGTAGTGACCGTAGCGTGTTCTAAACGCTGTCTTGGAGACGTCCTCATCCCGGACTCTCAGTTGGTGATATCCTGACCTTAAGTCTATTTTGGAGTAATAGCTCGACCCTTGCAGCTGGTCGAATAAATCATCTATGCGCGGAAGAGGATAACGATTCTTGATCGTCACCTTGTTGAGTTCACGGTAGCCTATACACATGCGGAAGGTACCGTCCTTCTTCTTTACAATTAGTACTAGAGCTCCCCAAGGCGAAGAGCTAGGACGTATGAAACCCTTTTCCAAGAGTTCTTGTAGTTGCTTAGACAGTTCTTCCAGTTCAGTTGGAGCTAAGCGATAAGGTGCTCGAGCTATAGGTGCTACTCCTGGAGCTTGTTACTATGAGTTACCAAAGGTTCTAATCCAACACGAGGAATGCGGATGATCTTTTCTTTGCAAAGAGTCCCTGCTCGATGTTGAGGTAGCCGATCCATACCAATATCGATGTCGAAACCATTACAACGTTGGGGTCATTCCTAATATCACCCTGACCAATCACGAACACTCGACCCCTGGCACCATTGCCGTCGTTATTTCCCCCATTGTTGCCTCCATTATTGTTCCTGTTTCCTTGGTCGTGGTTCTGATTCTGGTTCTGATTCAACTGTGGGCAGTGTCTTTTGAAGTGACCTTCAGCACCACCCTGATAACATCCCTTGTTACCCTTCTGTTGCTGCTGATTCTATAGATCTTGTGGCTGTTGTTGTTGGTTCTGGTTTGCAGGACGTGAGTTTCTACCGTCTTTGGCTCAATGACCAAGCTTGTTGCATCATTGACAATGATTTCGGTTGCACTGCCCGCTGTGGTGCAAGTTACATCGTTTACACTTAGGGTGGTTTTCCCTATATCCACCCTGCCTTTGGCTACTAAAAGGTTGCTGACCAGGACCTTGGTTGTCATCGATTTTTCACTGCTGTGCCTGGGACGGAATCGTAGTCGAACCCTTGCTAGAGGTTCCATCCCACTTTCATCCGTTGTTACTGAGGGTAGCAGAAGTAGTTGAAGTAGTAGTGGTAGTAGTATCGCTGATACGTTGAGGCAGCTTGTTCTGTCCCACTGCCTGGTCTGTGAGACGATGTGCAAGATGAGTAACATCTTGAATAGTAGCAAGTTTAGTCGTCTTCACATGGTTTTGAATTCCTGGTACTAAGCCTTTGAGGTACAGCTCAAAGTTCTTTATGGGAGGATCCACCATAGTTGACCACAAAATTGCCAGTTTGTTGGATCGTTATCGTGCACGCTTCTATCTCTGACCCCGTCATCTTCATGTTAAAGGACTCCACTTCCAACTTGTGGATGGCATCATAACTATTGTATTCGCGTTTGATAGGTTCCTTAAAATCATTCCATGGGGTGGCATTAGCAGCCGCCAGCCCCAGTATCGTAACTTGCGCGTTCCACCAAGTTTGCGCAGTGCCTTCGAGAATATCAGTGGCATATTTCACCTTACGAGCCTCAGGTCATTCGCACATTCGAAGGCCGCTTCGAGTTCCTCGAACTAATGGAGGAGTCCAACAGCTCCTTCAGTGTCGCTGAAAGTAGTAGGACGACAGTCCATAAAAGTCGTGTATGTGCACACAGGTGGCTGAGCGTGTTGACTTGTCGTGTGCGTAAGAGTAAGCATACTTGAGCACGAGCGTTGGTTTACGAGAGTAGGATCTAAAGATCCTAGAGTAAGTGGTGATGGCAGGTCACACCTCCTGCCTGGGCAGCTGCGAGTGCTGCAGTAACTTGTTCAGTGATCGAAGCCGCCAACTGGGCTTGAGTTAGGTTAGCGCGTCCACTCATGATCTTGTCATCAAGAAGAACATGAGTGAGAGAAGTTCGCGAATAGTGCGAAGAGAGTGAGCACACAAGTATTCTCAAGCAATAACGTATAGTAGGTTCTGTAATCTGAGCATACCACGAGCAAAGTTCTATGTAATTCTAGCAAGTAGGTAAAGTAACATGAATAGTAGTACCTATGATGTTGAGCCTTGCACGTGGAGCGAAGCGTCGTTGTGGATCGTTGAGAGCACTGTTCTGGTTATAGTCTGGTTTTAACAAAATCGTTTTCCCTTTATTAAAACCGAGTTCTCTATAACCAATGGCTCTGATACCAATCTGTCACACCCCCAAAATCCACCTGCGGAGTATCACCGCTTGGGAGCGTGACTGACCAGGATCATGCCACCAATCATATAGAACAATGTATAAAGTAAAAGTAATTGCAATTTAATTCCAAACAATCCATATGAGAGGTGTTCCAAAACATGAGTATGTTATCACAGTATAGCGGAAGCGTATGATTAAACCCATCATAATAAAGTATGAAATGTTATAAAGTCTAAACAAGTATTCAAAATCCATGCCCACAACGACTACGCCTCCCGTGCAAGCTCCATAAGTACCTAAGGTCCTGCAAGGCATGTAACAGAGGATCAACAACTAGTTGAGCGAGTTCACAGAAAGTAAATGCGTAATAGTAAGTTCGTATGTAACATGTGGCTCTACTGGGCCGATAGTACGTTCTATTAGTGGGGGCTTCCCAGGTTATATATTCCCTAGACCATTCGTAATCATAAGTATCCTTCCCAATCCGAGGATAGTAGTAAGTATAGGTTTACGCAGGTTTATGTAAGTGCCCTTCCCAACCGAGGACAGTACGTAGCGAGTACGTAGATTTAGCGCTGGCGTCCTTCCCAACCGAGGACGGTAGTACGTAGGTTTTAGCACTGGCGTCCTTCCCAATCCGAGGACGGTTGTACGTAAGTTTTACGTAGGTTTAGTGCTAGTGTCCTTCCCAATCCGAGGACAGTACGTAGGCTTTGCGTAGAATTTGGCACAGGCATCCTTCCCAACCGAGGACCGTGGTAAATAGTCTAGTGTTCATGTAAGTGCAGGTAATCGTTCAATCCCATTCCCAACCCAACTGGGGAATCCCATGCCTTGGTAAGAGTGTGAACTCACCTTGGTTTGCTCGGTATGCTAAGTATGTGCTCAAAGTAAATCAATCACATCCTAGAGTATGCACGTATACTTAATCAGTTTGTGTCCCAGTCGTTCACGTATAAGCATGTAATACATAATCACAATCATACAAGTTATGTTCACGTCTAACAGCAGTTAATTATTCCAGTTAAAAGTTAACAGAATTAACTCAAGTTACTGCACAGATCTCCTATTCGGCGAAACACAAGTCGGCGAAATACATGTTGACGAAACACATTCTGTTTCGTCATTCAGGGTCTCGGCGAAACACTTCTGTTTCGCCAAGTGTGTTTCGTCGTCTGGTGTTTCGTCAAAACATCAGTTACGTCACTTACACAAAGACAATAATACAGATTCTTAATAATATTATTGGTAACAAATTATTGACTTGGTATCCTAGTACTATTTGGCCGAAACCCACAGCCAATGCTTTTCGGTTGACCGCCCAACCCCACCAATCAAATAAGCTCTATATCTCACCACATGTCCTCATGTATGCTACTGATTTTGTTTTGATCTTGCAACCTACACCTCTAGATAATTACTAGCCGCCAAATTACACACAAAATTCCATAAAATCACATGAAATACCAGCATAGTGGCCGACAATTTGTTAACCACCTCAAGGTGTTATTGGACCAAATAACTTAATGGGTTTGGCAACTACACACAATAATTATAATATCAATTATCATCTGCAACATCAAGCCATGTTAATCACATATAATCGATTCAAAGTATAAAGACTCGACCGTATCCAGTTTCTTTTGATCTTTGCATTATTGTTATATACAAATCATTCTGTTTCAAACGTGCATCAGCATGCTAACAACCCTAACCATTATCATCATGCAAGTAAATCAACCGACTAGAATATAGCACTTAACACATATACGAGAATTGGAATACTTAAGATAATCAAACCACAATCGATTAAAACTAACCGGAAAGTATAAAACGATGATTTGGATCAATGAATAATCTTCTGTGGATACTAGGTTGCCGTCACCAGTCTCTAGGGTTTTTGTTTAGAATTGTACTCTAATAATAACTTAATCCACGTATTTTAAGTGATGGGGTGTTGGGGGCGGTCATGGTTAACAGAATGGGCTTAAGTCCATAAAACTTGGGCTTCAATCTATCAATTGGGGTGCGGCCCAAACTACACGTTTACACACATATACGCAAACACATATTCATCACATAGAGATTCAACATTCATTTCACTTATAATCCAACTTACAGTTACAAGTTAAACAAATCAAACAATTAAATAGTCAAAGTCAACAAAGTCAACGTGCATTGAATGCGAGTAGAGAATGTCGGAAATTCGAGTTGTCACATTTGTTCTCCAAGAGCTGAGCGAAGTCATTGATGTTTGTTGTAGCCAATGTGCCATTGTATTTCAATATTTCCAAGAAACTATTCCATTGAGGTGGCAATGCATCGGCAAACTTTGTGACTACCTCTGCTGGAGTTGTTACTACCCCATAATTACCCAATTCAGTCAGCAGATGATAGAATCGACTTGTCATATCTCCCAAAGATTCACTTTCCATACATGTGAACCCACCAAACTCCTTTTTGAGTAAGTCATGTCGCAATTGGCGTGACTTTTCATTTCCTAGACCCCTTGTCTTTAATGCATCCCACAATCGCTTTGACGTCTTGAAACTGACGAACTGATGATATATTTCCTTGCTCATCGTCTGAGTCAGAATAGCATATGCTTTCTTTTCTAGATCATATGCCTTTTTCTCGTCTTCATTAAGATCTGCAAATGTAGCGGCAGTTGAAGCGGCAACCTCAAGAGCTTCATTGAAATCTGTAGTAAAACATAACCACAATTCCGTGTTTTGCCCATTAACATACGTATGGAATCTATCTACCCATACAGGATATTCGTTTATGTGCATCAATTTCGGTGGACGATTTAGACTTCCGGTCTCGCTTTCACTTAGGAGTATACTTTGAATACTTTGATTTTGATTTGAAACAAACGCCCATTGACCAGTCGACATTTGATTCGCTTGCAAAGATGCAGGTGCGGGAGATTCAGCCCATGATGGTGACAAACCGGTGCTACGATACTTGCTTTCTGTATTAGATGTGGGTACAGGAGATTTAGCCCATGAGAGAGATAAACGTGTGTTTGTATACTTGCTCTCTACAGTTGACGGATTACCCCACCAATTCGGATTCATTTTTGATGTTTAATGACTAATACCTGAACAAATCACACAAATCAAACAGTTTAGAATGTTTTAAAAAGCTTCTGTTAATAAAATGAAAAGATATGTGATGAAAATAGGGGTTTTCGTCGCTGATATGTTTGATTTCGTCGCTGAAATGGTGATTTCGTTGCTGAAAGGGTGATTTCGTCGCTGAAAGGGTGATTTCGTCGTGAAAGGTGATTTCGTCGCTGAAAGGTGATTTCGTCGCGAAAAGTGATTTCGTCCAGACACTTCTGATTTCGTCAGGAAAAGTGATTTCGTCTAGACACTTCTGATTTCGTCGCTGATGTTTGACTGACACTTCTGATTTTGTCAGGAAAAGTGATTTCGTCCAGAATTAGTTGATTTCATCCAGAAACTACTGATTTCGTCCAGAATGATATATAAGACCTGTGATTTCGTCTGGATATGCTTGATACCAGCCCAAGGTGATTTTGTTGAGGGCTAGTGGACGAAAATGGGGTGTTTTCGTTGACAATATGTGAATGTATGGTGATTTCGTGGACAATAGGTGAAGGCAAATTAGATATTTATCAAACTAGATCAAATCTTATCCTTCTGACAACAAAGACTTCTTTTGCCGAAAGCACCTTACCTATCAGACTGTTCACCAACTACAAATGATGGTTTGTGTACACAAATTTCAACTTAAAATATTTTAATCACAAACACTTTGATATTTCATCAAACAAAGATCAAACACAATAATATTTGAAGAACACTTTGAAGATGGATGAACTTGATGAGTTTTCAGGTGACCGATAAATTTTCCGAACAACAATTTTAGCTAAAACTTTCAATAAAAACCCACAATAACATACAAGAATGTAATATAACAAGGTTTCCACTAAAACAAGAAGTAAAACATACTGATTTTCAAGGTTTTGAAAAAGTGTTTTTCAGAAAAATGATTTTCAACAAGAACATAAACTGAAATACACTTTCAAAATCTATCAAAACACAAGAAAATCGACTTGGTTTAAACAAGGAATCGAGCCAATGCTCTGATACCAATTGTAGGTCCACCCGGAGGATCGAGTAACCTATATTCCCTGTTTTCCGACAAACCCGAAAGTGCGGAATCCAAACGGGTAAGTTAAACCAAGTGACGAACACGTAAAACACAAGATTCACCGATTAACACTCCATTGTATTAATCTAGAAAACGGTTACAATACAATGTTTACAAGATGCTCTCATAAACTCTCAGTGTGTGTGTGTTTACAGTGTTCGCTCCGAAATCTATTCAGACTTCTCTCTTTGTGCTCTAAGTGTTTCCGTCTGTTGTGAGTGTATATATAGTAAAGCCATGACGAAAACAAGAGGCCCATGAAAACCCATCAACGAAATCAAAGATCTGGACGAAATCCCTTGATTTCGTCCCATGTGTTTTCGTCCCACAAGGTGATTTCACCACAAGGTGATTTCACCTAAAAGGGATTTCACCAAACAGGGTTTTCGTCACATGATGTTGGGCCAAGGGGTTTTCATCATGTTGGGCTTTGACTTGGGCTTTCATCATGGATTGGACTTCAAACAAACAGAAAACACACTATACTAAATGCAAACTGCACACACGCAGTTGCATCTACACAAACGTTACAAAGTAAATCGCATACCGAGTCAAGACAGGAGGATGTCTTGACTACGGTCTTCACTTCGTAGCCGAGTCGAACCGAGCCGAGCCGTATCCACATAATATGTATCAACAGTAATCATTTAAGAATCATCAAAACAACGTTTTTGGTTAAAATCCAGGTTTGATATCGATATCCAAACCTATGTTTTTTTTTTGTGTTGAAAATAGGTTTTTTTGGGAAACACAATACTTCACTTTTGAAAAACATCGTGAGTATGCATACCACCCCAAAACGACAAAGTAAAGAGTGGTACTCGAGCAAAATACAAGCGGTACTCGAAATGAAATCCCCAAGAACAACGTAGAAAGTTTAAAGCTTAAACGAAAAAATAGCAACTCTCAAGCGGTTCATTCCCAAGCTTGTGGAAAAATATTTATACTTCTTTATAACACTCAATAAATGTGTAGATAAGAAATTTTCAAGTAGACAAATGAAGCCGAAGTTTTTTCCAGGCTATAAAAGAGCACACAGCTTCCTCTCCTACCCTGGCAGCTCCTAAGGTAGGAGAAGTGTCAGTAAAGTTTTCAAAGAGCAAAATGTCAAAAAATGGTCTTCAACAAAGAAAATTTGGAAAACAACAGTATAGGGGGAGATTGTTGGGTCTTGAAATTGAGAATGAAGCTTCTCAAATTGAATATCATAACACCCATGAAGTTGAGAGTTTTGTAGATGATACAAGAATTTGATAACATTAGCCTAAAGAGGAGATTGTTGAGTCATAATAAGTAGTCTAATGTTATCACAAGTCAAAGTCAACGCTATCGAATCAAAGTCAACTCGCACAATCAACACAAGAAGATCAGACAGGATTTGGAGTGTGAAAGTTTAAGATAAGATTTATATAAGAGCTGCACTTGAATAAATATATTTTGTTAGACAAAATATATTTATTATTATTCTAGACCGGTAGGATCTGAGTTTACAAAGCTTGTGATTAAACAAATAAAACCAAACACTATTGTATATTAAAACAAATAAATAATCATAAGCAGAGAATTATGATCAAAGATTGTTTTTTAATGAATCAAAATATTACAAGTTACAATACAATTGACTCTACAAACTCCTCATCAACCTAATCACACAAAAAATTTGTTCATACAAAAGAGAATATAATGTGATGAAATAGATCTCAAACATATGAGATCTATTTATACTAAGTACAAATGGTATGTTCGTGATTGGTTGACATCACCTTGATAGTGACATCTTACATTCCTAACAGAAAAGTTTCCACAGATGTTTGCAAACATCTCTGGGAATCTAGTATCTGGTCTAATATACTAAACATCTGTTACGAAGCAAAATACTGTTACATTGATTAAACCGCTGATCTTCAAACCGTTGTTACTTCATATCAAACATCTGTTTGGCCTGAACAGATGTTTGGTCTTCTTCAACAAATCTTTGCTTTAACAGTACTTTGGTCTTGATCAGTGCTTGGCTCTTCTTCAATAGTGGTTTCCAAGGCTTGAACATATATTGGCTTGTCTTCAATAGATATTCTGATTAATGTTCAAGATTCACTATTTTTGGGAGGAGTCTTGTTCATTCTGCTGTTTATTTCTTAATACTTTGGTCATGTTTTGTCTTTTGAATATCATCTGTTCTTTTGTATGTCCAACAATCTCCCCCTAGAACAATGATGTCGTAACAGATGTTTATTTGATCAATCTTTATTCCTCATCAACTTCTCTCTAATTTGGGCTTTGAATTGTTTCTCAAATTCTTGCAGAGAGAGAGTCATATGGATCCCTTTTAAGTGGAAGACTTAGTAAGTCTTGCAGATCTTCAATTTTTAGGCTAGAGACACTATTCATTGAAGTGTTTTTCACTTCTCCATTAGCTCTGACTATAGTCAATTCATGGATTATCCTTTTAGATGACCACTTTAGAATTTTTAAGCTAGATGGATTTCGTGGGGCGTAAATTGTTTGATGAGGTGCGTGAAATTGTTTTCCCAAGACTTGCCAAGTAGTTCTTCTAGTTTGGCATCTAGATGCTGACACATTAACTCATTCTTGATCCCTTCTTTCTTTATTTCATCTTCATATTACTTTAAATCTTCTGCAGACATCTCCTTTTGCCTTTTGAGGTAGCTTTTGATAGCTGAGGAGACATTCTTTGCAATGGGAAGCTCTGAAGAGCTAACCAGAAAACTGATGGGTATATTCAAGTCTTCATAATTTAGCCTTTTTGGGGATTGGGGAATCTTAAGCTCTTAAGGCTTCGAGTTTCGTGTAGCTCTCTTTGATTGTTGGCTCATCCCATCTAGCCATTGATTGCATTTAGCCAAATTTGGCTGCCACCATCTCCTCCTTCATTCTTCTAAGTTCAAGAGCTTTTTGGCAAACATGATTTTTTACCTGCTCTCCAATTGGGAGGAATGTGTTTGATATCTAGATTGAGCTTTATCTTCTCAATCCTCATGATTTCATCTAGAAGGGCTTTTATATTCCATCTAGCGAATTGGCCTCTTGTGGCTGTGTAAGGCTTATTTTCATTATAAAATCCAAGTAATCTTCCCTTAATGATTTTCTAAGCTCAGGGTTGTTTACTGGTCTTTGTGAAGCCTTTTGACTAACATTTGTTGCAAAGTCTTCTAATCTGTTCACTTTTGTGAATTGTTCAGATAGGATTTGTTGTGCCTCCTTATCACACAACAATCCTTTCAGCCTATTTAATTTTTAACTACAAGTACTCTTTGACATTGGAAGGCTTTGGAAACCTTTTAAGGGATGGAAAGGTAAGTTGGCTGGTGTCAATTGTAGAGTAGAAAGATTGTATTTCTTTTGAAATATTTTCTAACTCTAATGGAACTAGTAAGGTGATAGATGGGTGTAATGATGGTGGAAGTTTGGTTGATGGTGGTTTTGTTGTGTTTGTTGATGGAGATGTAATGGTTAATGTTGTGGTGATTGTGGTAAATGGCTGAGATATGATGGATAATGTTGTGGTGGTAGTGGTTTTAATAGGTGATGCATCAGAAGTTTCTTCATGTATCATCATCTTGATAGATGATGTGTTGGTGTTTTTTATGGTGCTTATGGAAGCTTTGTGAATGTTTTCTTTTGATGATAAGTCCTTTAGGGGAGTTTTGTGTTGGTGGTAGTGTGGTTGTAACATCTGTTGTCACTTTTGTAGTGCCAACAGATGTTTGGGTAGTGGAAACAGTGGTTTGGATAGTTGGTAGTGGTTTTGTTGATGTAGTGCTTTTGGGAACATCTGTTGAGGAGCCTTGATTATCTTGAATTATCTTTCTTTCAATAATCTCTTGCACTATTATCTGTATGTTTGCCTCCCTTGTATCTCTGCTCTTTTTTTTTCAATGGCTTCTTATTTGGCCTTTTTCGCTTCAGAAGTATCCGACCCTTTTTCCGCTTTCTTTTACCATAGGGGGAGCTTTCTCGTGCTATCACTCTCCCCCTCCCCCTTTGGCATCATCTTTAATGGCCTTAAGCTCTGCTTGAATATCTTTGTACTTAGCATCCACCATGTTTCATATCAGCTCCATTTGCATGTTTTGATTTGCTTGTTCAATTTGCTTTTAAAGATGAAGATGCATTTGTGCATGCACCCATATTTACTTTGCAATTTCTGCATTGGATGGTGGAGGTCTTGAATTTTAGACCAAGGTCTTCATCATATCTTTGATCTCATCAACTGAAGACTCCAACTTAGATATTCTCTTATTCAATTCTTGATATTTTAACTCATCACCTAAGTTAATAGGATCATCTGAATTCCCATAAGAGGTGGTTGTACTTGGTTTTGAACCAAGTGCCCCTTTTTCTTGGTACTGGGGACTTCCAATTATTATAGAGTGTACTTGTAACACCTCGGAAATTTGTGTCGAATTATAAGTTGACACGTGTCCGCTTAACTCTCAATTATGCCACGTTGTTTGGCGAGAGGGACTAAATGTGTAAAATATAAGGAAGAATGTTGTGGAGGGACCATTTATGTCAACCTGCCAATTTTTGGCCTCTGAGTGATGCTTACGGACCGTAAGCCATATGTGCTTACGGACCGTAAGCTAAGAAAACCGTTGTTACTGGCAATCGATTACGGACCACAAGGCTTTAGTCCTTACGGTCCGTAAAGAAATCAAAACAGTGGGCGCTTTGAAGGCTTATAGACCGTAAGCCATCACCTCTTACAGTCCGTAAGGACTGCCACTGGCAGTTTTTGTTTGGAGGCCAAGGCTTTCTTCCCTTGTGATATCTATTTCGCGAACCTAAGCTCTTTTGCAGCTCTTGACACCTCAACAAACACCTGGAGACATCCTAGATCATGTCCTAACACCTGGATTGATCTTCTGCATCATCTTCCACTATAAATAGCAAATTAAGTATGCTCATTTCCTTGCTCATTCTTCATTCTTTTCTCTATCTGTTACTTAGAGTGTTACTGATAAAAAACGGAGCCTCCCTTTGAGTTCAAACTTTCTCTTGGATCACTAGTAAGTGTTCCATCCTTGCTCATTTCATTTTATAGGCTAGTATTTTGCCAAAAGTCAAGCAAATTTACTTTTGCTTTGACTTTCGGTTAAGACCATTATGGTCCAGCCATTGTTCGAATTGAACATGGCTATGTGATCGTATTAAGGTAGGTGTTAATCCCTTAAAAGGGCACCTCCTGGAAATCACGTTAAATTGATCAAATGACGGGTCAAAGTTATAGTAAAATAAAAGTCAAAAACGCAGTTTTCAGAAAACTTATAAATGTTTTAACACATCTTTTTTGACACCAAATTAGTTGGTAATTAATATTAGAACATGTCTAAGCATGTTCAGCCCGTCATTTCCAGCTTATAGCTCGGTTCGCAACCGAAAGTCAAACAGTTTAACTTCTGCTTTGACTTTCAATTTGACCCGAATTTGCCATGTTAGCTACTGATTTAAAGCTGCATGATGACCATATTTGTGTGTAGATAACCCTTTGTGGTTATACTACTTGATCATAATCTGTTGTTGGGTTTTTATACAACTTCATACATTATGCCTATTAATGCCGAAAATGCCCTTTTGCTGCATAGAATGTTTTTAAAATGCAATGTGCATACAATATGGATAACCTACTGATGTGGTAATATAATTATAATGTTTTGGCATAGTGAACTTGTTTATGACTAATACAATTACCCAATACTGCCTATGCGCGTACGGTTAGCTTATGTAACTTAGTTTACGTAAGTTAACCAAATTGGGTCAAACTCTTTCAATTTCTTTTATATTCTAAAATGTAATTATGTTTACCCATATTATACAAGTCTTAGTACTTGTGGGGGTTTATACTACATTCTATCAAGTCATCGCTTAATCTAGCGTACCGTACCATTTTCGTTATTTATAAGTTAACCGTTCCAAGTCTGTGACTTGAATAGGACCCGTTAACATTCTAACTAGTTATTATACCATTCATTCTAGACTAGGACGTCCAGTAGATTGCAACCTTGCTAATTTATTTGTTATATCGGCGGTGCTTATATACTTGTCTTGGATTGTAAGACTTTTAAGCCAGGTAAATACTCTTAACCTACTTTCCTAATACGGGCTTGGTATACGGTAAATTATTACCGCTTGGTCAGGTATAGGATCAATGTTGGATTGTGACTAAAAATCCGCATAACTCGTTTTAATCTATTTTGCCTGATAACTTAAACATTGCGGGTTAATGCGACCATGTCCTGGACATCCTCGGCTCATTTAATTGCAAATGGTCACGACTTAAGCACGGGGTGTAGGCATACACCCGACAGATGCTAATGCTGTCATAAAATATTTTCTTACCCATATTGGGGATACCCTTTATGGGTTAAAGTGGCGTGTCGGTTAATCATGTTATCGGTGTTTTGTACCGGCCCCATATGTATTGACAAGCATGTAAATCTGTATACAAGATATATTTATATTTTCCCAAGTTATTTATGAAAATACATGTGCCTAGTGCACTAAAAATGATTTTGAAATATTTTTAAAATGTGTCAGTTATTTGTATTTATCATTGAAAACTGACGTATCTTCAAAAGACTAAGCGCAGGTTGCAAGGATACATAAATAGGCTAGAAGTTGCCCGGTAAATGCTTAAGAGGAATTTGCAACTCCTTGCATTGAACCCTAGTAGTCTGTTTATGTAATCTTTTGTTATTTCTGATCCGCATATGGATCTTTTGAATACTTCCGTCTGTATAATTATTTTGAACATTCGGACGTTATAATTTGTAATAGTATTTTAAATCCCAAGACTTCCACTGTGTTATCTGTGTATTTGTACCAATCTCGTCACGTACCCCAAGTCCATGCCCACTGGGAAACATAGGGTGTGACAGGTTGGTATCAGAGCCAACGTTTGAGTGAATTAAACACTAGCCTTTTGTGTTTCATCTCAAACATCACAATAACATAATCCTTTGACTTTCTGAGTCTAAGCTTTGACCTAGAATTTACTCATATCATTATTAAGTTATATATTGTTTTTTTTTATATTTACACAGGTAATATGCTGTCGAAAAGAATCAAAGGACGAGGAAAAGGTCCAATGAGAGGAGGACCATCTGGACATATACCCTCTCGATCTCATAGCTCGGACCACCCACACAACTCAAGCGAGTCACATTCGTCTCAGTCTGCAAGACACTCTTTTTCACACCACTCGTCTCATTCTCACCATTCTTATTCTCACCACTCACATCAATCTCACCATTCCCACTCACATTCTTTTCATGGGTCATTCGACCCTAACAAGTTAATTAACACCCCATCTGCTAGCCAAAACCAACTAAGCCAGCAGAATCAACCGGATGACGACTCAGATCCGGTGGTGCCACCGTCTGGGTCTCATATGCACCCAATTGAACTCTCTAGTGATACTCCATCTTATGCAGGTTCACCATACCAAGGTCCTGATGAATGGGACCAATACTTTAACCAGTTCACATTTGTTTACACACCTCCTTATCAACCTCCACAAACGTCGTTGTTGCCTCCACCAGAGGACGAGCCGATGGAGCAAACACAACCGCCACCGCAACCTAGGAAGCGTGGTGCACGTATGTCTGTACGTGTGGGACAATGGATAGGTTCGCTTCCACCATTGCCCCAAACTTATCCTGCTATTCTTGAGGACCCATAAATGGGTGGGCCCTCAAATACTGAACCTGTTGTTGAGCCACTGCCACAATCATCTGCTCAACAACCACCCTTGGGTTTTGATAACCCTATCCCCACATATCCAGATGTGACTGGATACGATCCTTTAAAGCCTATTGCTCCAATGGATTATAATTATCTGGCACCATCATACGACCTTTATTTACAGGCATTCATGCATAATGCACTTTACCCTTCTCCTTTCCCTCCCGCATATGCAAATATTGGATATCAAAATTATGGATACCATTATCCTGTTGTGCCTCAGCCACCGCCACAACTCGAGGCCATTAATCAGGCCCTAGAGCGGGTAGAGCAGATTCAACGTCAGGCTGAAAAGAACGAAAAGAGGACCAATAAAATCTTCAAAAAGCTTACTATGATATGGAAGGGGAAGAAAGATGATTGAAGATTTTTATTTATATTTTATTGAAATTTATTTAATTTCCAACAGTCCCTGCATGGACACATTATTTCTTTTAAAGTCCCTATGTGGATACGTTATTTCTTTTAAAGTCCCTATGTGGACATGTTATTTCTTTTAAAGTGCATGCGTGGACATGTTATTTCTTTTAAAGTCCCTGCGTGGACACGTTATTTCCTTAAAGTCCCTTTAAGGGCAAGTGTCGTAACCTTTCTTATTTTAAAAGATAATTTGAGATTATCTTATTCATATTATCCTTTTAAAGTGATCATCTCGATATTTATTCAAACTTTATTGATCTGCTCAATATATCAACAAGATCTTCTTAATGGTTTTTTATTAGCCTTATGGCAAAGGCTATATTATTGGCAATTATAAATGGCAATTGTGGCTGTATAGCTCCCTGTGCAGAGATGGTGAACTATGTTCAAGCCATATAGCCTTTATGGTCAATAAGACCATGGCTATATATATATATATATATATATATATATATATATATATATTGGTTAAAGATCATTACAGAACACTAATTATTGCGAGAACAAAAAGAACAACTCTAAATCACCAAATTTTTAGATTCAAAGTTCATATTTTTTAAATTTTATGTTTCATACATTCATATCTGTATTATATATAAAAAAAAAACCATATATTTTTATCAACACATGGCCTACATACATGTAGGAAATTTAACCTACACATAGCCTACAGATATGTAGGTTATATAAAAACTGAAAGTTTTCTTTATTTTGTTTTGAATTTTAGTGTGAGAAACAATAAATCTTACATTTTCAAACTTTTTTATTTACTTTTTAGGGTTTTAGGATTGTAAAAATGAGCGATTCATTTTGTTCTGCGTGTTCTCGCAATATTTAGTGTTCTGCATAGAACATTCCCCTATATATATATTGTTAAACCATTAAGACATTCTTTCTGTAATAACATTCAAGTAATGTTAATATCTTGCAGTGTGACAATGAGGAATCACACTAGCTGATGTGTGGTAAAATATACATATTTTCCCCGTTTAAAGTGTATTATTTTTGTATAGTTTTTATTTGGTTTTAGTGTTATTTTATATTATTTTGTGTTTTGCCAGGTCCTGGTGCAAATAGAGCAAAAACGAGTAAAATGGAAATAATCAGCAAGTTGGGCATAGTGAGGTGCCAGTGACCGAAATAAAATTGCCGCTGAGTGGGTCGAGGCCACTATCTCTATTAATAATAACAACAACAACAATAATAATAATAATAATAATAATAATAATAAACTTTTGTCTTGATGTGGATGTAAATTACATCAGCTGATGTAATTGAAAGTATTGTTGTGAGAGTTGGGTTCGAGAGGAACAAAAAGAATTTGAAAGAAAGAATTTTATTCTTTCTTACTACAATGGGCCCCCCAAAAAGGAACAATCCAACATATGTTTATGACAACATGCAGTTGGGGAGTTATTGTTTTGTATTATTAGTGGGCTTTGAAACAATTATATTAGGATTAAAAAACCCTAGTGCATCCTAGTGGATGGGGAGGATATATATATATATATGAAGCGAGAGGCAAACGGCAGCCAGAGAATTTTGGAGGCATACCAGGCGGCAGCATCTTAGAGACGATCTGAGAGCACTTTGGAGCTGATTGAAGGTTTAGGAAGCTTCCGGTTCGAGTTTTGAGCATACTGGGTTCGTTAAACATTAGTTTTTTGGTTTCTATTCGCTTCGAACTATGACTTCAATTGTTTTCAGACCTTGTTCAGTTATTTTGTTGAATATTATGAGTAGCTAACTTGTTTAAACTACCTGGGTTTAGATGAACTTGATGATTGTAATGCGATTTTGACATGATTATGGTTATTTGATGTGATTTACATAACTTTGCTTTGTGATTGATCTTGATATTGCATGTTGGTGTGTTTTGATAGATTATTGGTTGATGAATTCAGTGGTTTAGGCACATAGAAATATCCCTTAGACTTAGAGTTTAATTTAAATCGTTGATCTTAGGGTTTTCGGTTTGAATATTGAGTTGAGAAATTGACCAATTCGATTAATAATTAAAATCAATATACTAAAACTTGCATCCTCATCTTGTGACTCGAAAGACGATTGAGGTGAGCTAGGTTATTAGCTAATCATTGGTGGGTAGATTGGGTGACCGATAGCTCGGGCTCGTTTATTACATCGTGGTTAAGGTTTCCTAGGATTTCAATCTTCAAGGTTTGGTTTGCGTTTTGAGAGTTTTGGGGGTAGAGTTACTTTCATTGCTTGATTCTCGTAGGATTTTGAATCGATAGGCCGAGCCGGTTTGTTCTAGCACTTCACATTTCGTCTTTATCTTTCGTTTGATACATCTCTACCGGGGGGGTTAATCGAGGGAGTAGGATATTTAACCATTGTCACTGTCAGAGTAGCATTGCATGATTCTAGGGATTAGAAACCTAGGTAGTCCTTGTCTCATATATATTTGATCAAACTTTGCTCTCGTGTTCGTGTTTGTTTCACGTTGTTTGTCGTGTCTGCCATATTCTTAGTCCTTTAGTTTAATTAGTTAAAATCACAAATCCAAAAGACAAATTAAAACCAGTTAATTAATTAGTTGAGTCAGAGTCTAGTTTAGTGTCGCTAGTATCTCGTGGGTTCGATACTCGGACTTCAATAGGTTTTACTACGTCCGATAGGTACACTTGCCTGTCAGTGGTCTAGCATTTAGAGAGTCTTAGTTTATAAATTTAAAACTAAGGTGTCTAGATTAGGTTAGGTTTAGTTTTTATAGACCACATTCAGCACATCAAGTTTTTGGCGCCGTTGCCGGGGACACTTAGGCGATTGCGTTATTAGCTTTGACTGATCTTATTTGTTTAATTGGTCTTTTTGTATATTGAGTCGTAGGTTAGTGTGTCTAGTCGTTTTTGTAGATATTTTTTTTCTTCTTTCGTTTTTCTTTTTTGTTGATCATTGTAACGCCCGACTTAATTAATCAAGATGTTAATAATAAAATACACATTTTAATGCTAAAATGTGACTTTACAAAAACTTTTCATACTAACATTCCCACATGTTTACAACATTTCAAAAACATATTTATAAGTGTTTACATAATTCATTTATAACTAAATAAATCAAGATTTGACGCGGAAGCTTCATTTAACGAGTGTTCGGTTCTTGCTCGTCGCTTGATCTTCATCCGGGCACTCTTGGCGATCATCTATGATCAAAACCAACTTAAAAGTTAGTTTTGATAGTTAAATAATAAGTTTAAACCAGTTACATGGGTCAACCAAACAAAATTTAACAATTTTCGGATTCAGGGGGGGCTAGACGCCCCACCTAGCCCCCTTTTTGACAGCTAGTTCTTATTATGTTGCTGCATATTCCCAGCATAACCCGATTTCACGGAAACGAGCATAACTCTCTCGTTTTTAATCCCTTTTACCTGACTCTTTTTCCTACACGTCCGTAATTCAATTCTCCATCTTATGAAGTTGAAATCCGACATCCGGCTAAATAAATTCTGAGACTTTTATGCCTTCGGCTTATTACCTTTTTACAAAATTTTGACCCGTTTTTGTTTAAAACGTCCAAACTTGTTTCTAATTAATCATAAAGCATATACCAAATTATTTAACTCAAAATCTCTATCTTGGTTTCATAACTTTTATGAATTACTCGACAAACACCCAAGTTACGCGCGTGATTCATTTTGACCCGTTTAGGGGATTTTTATGCATTAAAGCATCAAATCCGCTCTTCTCTTTTCCCACTTCGCGTTCCCATATATAAATTACTACTTATATTCCACCACAACTATTTTTTGTGGTGGATCTAACATAAGGGACCTATAATCCCAATTTTACCCTTTTGTTAGTCATTTTACAGAAAACCCCAAACTTAGGCATTTGATCCACAAAAGGCTTATACCGATAACTTTTATGTCCGTCGATATCTAGCATGATCATATTACATGTACTTAAACAATCCCCAAAGGTTGTTTAACCGATTTACCCACCACGGGCGTTTTGGTCAACTTTAGTCCTTCAATTTACGACAAAGGACTTACACCAAATTTTGACCAACATCGCACGTTTAACTATAAATTGTTTATGCGTACCTGGCTCGGGTCAACATGTGGACCCGTTTTAAGACCCTGTCTCTATAATATGCTAATTCATAAACCATTCATCCTGCGAGTATGAGACTCGACATACACTTTTTAGTCATAAATTGTCAAGTGGTATCAATATTATCATTTGACCCGGTTGGTCTAAACTACCAATGGTTTTGCGCTTAATTTTAAATGGTGTTTATCCTCCATTTCATTAGATAACTATCCTTGGATTTCTAACCATTTAGTTATGTCGCCTTAACCCATTTCTTATGCCTTAATCCTACATAGTTTATGTCCCATGGCGTCGTTAAGCTTTGACTTTTATCATACACACGTGATTAAAATCACCGGTTTACCCTCTTTACTTTCTTAGGCTTACTTATAAAGTAGTCATTCAAAACTTGTTTTAAATATGTCACTTCAATGACTATTTTGAGTTTTTCATCCTTTTACCAATAGTAATGGTTTTTCATCATCTTGGTATGTTCTGACCCGTATCAATTCGCGTCGGGAACCATACCTTGGATATTATCTTTATCATATAAATAACTTTTGAACACGCACATATGCTACAAAAAGGGTGTAAGTTCCACTTACCTCGCATCCGAACTACGCTTTTCCTTTCCTTCTTGATTCGTTTGACCCGCTCACTCATCAAGCCTCCACCTAGCTCGTTAGGCGTCAAACTATCATCATAATTCTTAAGATGGTTAGATTAGTCATTATCAATTATGACTACTCCTTCTAACGGGTCTTATGTCGACTTTATCACTCGATCAAATCATTGGTTAGTTTGACTTCCTAAAAGTCAATTGATCTATCAACATATTCAAATGCACATTTCACACGGCATTTCAACATTTTAGCTTCATTTAGGCATTTTAACAAACACCTAGTGGGCATAATTTCACTAAATCAAAAATCAAGTTTCATGACTAACTATTTAGCCAAGATTAAGCAATTTTTGCAAGTTTAATATATCTAGTATGCATAATAACATCTAGATTCACCTTATGTAAATAAATAACACTCAATTTATAATCAAATTTCTAGTGTTCTTCATCATTCTACAACACCCATTTAACACTTAGATGGGTGACCATGAATTTCACAATTATAAACATTAATTCAACAAACTATTGACTAGGGTTTACTCCTAGACATGATTTCATCCTAATTTCATCCAAGCATCAATCATGCAAGCCAAATTCTCGATTTTCTATGTTCACCAAGAATTCAAGATGGAACTAAATAACGAAAATTTGCATACCTTATGATCCCTTCATGGAGGTGATCACTAATTTGAGCTTAGATTTTGATTTGGACTTGATTTGCCCCTTCAATTTGTTGATTTTATGCTTGTTAGGGTTTGAGTAGGAGAGCCCCTTGGCTGCTGTGATTGTATCGACCAGAACACACACTTAGTGTGTGTGTTTTGGTGTAGGATTTTATTTAATCAAAACTAGTTTCCAGTTTTTCATATTTGGCCCCTCAACTTTTCCCCAAGTTGCATATAGTGTGTTTTAACCAAATTCTTTATTACTACATGACTTGTGACTAACTAGGTTATTTATTCCTAGTTATTTTATCTTGTTCATACTCCGTTTTATTTTAAGTCCCGTTAACTCGGGCCCTTTTATATACTTTGTTTTCTCAAAGTATTTTTCATCCTTTTAATAAATATTAGATTTATTTATTTAAATCCTAATATTCACCGGGTTTACTTAACCACCTATGGTATTTTACCCGTTCATTATTATTAACATGGTTTAATTACCAACCCCGATTTTGGGGTGTTACAAGTCTACCCCCTTAAAGAGGTTTCGTCCCCGAAACCTTTCTCATGTACTTTCTTAGTTTAAAATCACCTGAACCTTAGTTTCGGTGATTACTTGAGCATTGCTCTCATATAATAATGTTACCAAAAAGTATGGTAATGTGTTTTTGGTTTTAAGACATATACGCCTTTCACATGTAAGGCCTCGTAGGACATTACTCTCAGCTTGTATTTCTTATTCTGGTCACTTATCTAACCGAGTTGTCATCTGATTACTCGGTCGTATTTATCATTCAACAGGTTTACTTCTAACTAATTTTTATATTGACAAGCGCATTGCATAAGTCATAACACTATTTTGACTTTGAATGATTTTTACTGGCTAGACTGATTTATCGCCATCACTTTATACCCCGTCACTCGGTATATCATATTGCCATCTCGGCCTTTTGCCTGTTTCTGATTTCATATCTCGTAACTCACGTTACAACGTGGTTACATCCTATGTCACTTTTAGTGACCGTAATCACCTCACATCTTGTTTAAATTTATGTCGACTTTCCATTGTCGAAAATCTTTCTTTCGAATGTATCGTTTTAAACCTTTCAATGTTAAAACCTATATCCTTTAATTTTAACCAATCCGAGTTCGTCTCCTAATATTCATATTTGTTAAAATGTTGTTTCACTTAGCCTCATAGGCTATTTATTTAGATTTTCACCCATTTTAATGTGAGACCCTGACAGTTCGTTTCTTTTTATTTCTGATCCCGTAGATGATCTTTTATTCGTGTCTTTATCCGATGCACATATATGTACATATTTTGGTGTCAAGGCACCCCTTGTTATTCCTGAAATTGTTTATTTTCACTTTCGAATTTCAGTTGACCTTGACCGTAGTCCAAGCCTTCATTCATTTACTTTCGGACTAATCTTCCGAATTTATGACTCCTTACGTCATTTACATGTCAGTTTGTTATACTCCTATCGTTTCTGGGTTCATACTTATATTTCCTTGCAACCCATTACCCGGGTTCTCTTATCTTAGAGTTTTTAGCGCCAATAACCCCTTGCATAGGTTTATTAATATTTCGCGCTTTCATCTATTTGATTCACGCTTACTTACATCAGCAAGCGTTATTCTTTATTTAACTTGTTCGTTTGAAATTTCATCACTTGTGAACGTCAAACTTCATTCTTTATTCGACTCGTTCAACTTTAAAATAGTTGAACGTAGTTATCAAAATTTCTATTTACAAATTCTCATCGTCTTTTAGTCATGACTCATAATCCGAGTCTTTTGACTTTCTAATTCGCGTTCCCGTTTCTTGGTTTACGCATACTTTCAAAATCATACCCATCTATCGGGTATTTTGCCGAAGTCGCTTCCAAAGCAACCGTCCCGGTATCTATTAAAACTTTGTTTTAATTTTATTTGGTCGTCTTAGCGAAATCCATTGCTTTTATTCAGTTAAGTCTTTTATTCTTTATTTAATTCGTTTGACTTGTCCGTGTGAATTTCATCACTCGTGACAGTCAAACTTTTATCCTTATACTTTAGCATTACTATTAGTCGGTCTGTATTTTCATTTACTTTAATCTTTGTCCCTTCTCCCGGGCTCGTTATTCTAACGTAATACGCTCACGTCATCCGACTTGCATTTACGTTTACTATCAAACATCTTACTTGTTAGATTCATTTGGGTACCTTTTTTATTCGTCCCATTCACCCCGCCCTTACTACATCAGACGTAAATGTGTCCGCTATAAGAAGTCCATGGTATCATATGCCACTACCTACTTGGCCAGAGTAAGCGATTAACACATGACACGCATGGCCTTTCTATAGTTTTCACATCACGCCCTATGTAAGTAATGCCTCTATTTAGTTTTCTCGGAAATAATATCCTGGATAGGTATTCTATTCAGGTTTTCCAAGTTTCTAATTTACATATGCAACAATCATCCTCTACATGTTTGTTGCATATTGCTATTTGTGCGATTATATTTAAAAGCACGCACCTGGTATGTTTGCCCCGACGGGCGTTCCTTGCCATTAACCTTGTTCGCGGTCGTTACGCGATTTAGTCCTTGGCGAGCATGCTCCTCTTGTCATACTTCGGACTGTTCCTCTATCATATTCGTAATTTGTTTAACCCTTGTCATCTTTAAATGCAAGTGTCCTCCAATTAAAACATTCACAAAAGTTAGTAATGCCAACTTTACTAAACGCCCGTATCATAATACAAGGCTTTTCTACTATATGTGTCAACGCACAATTTGTTAGCTATATCTATCATTTAATTGGGGTAACGTGTATTACACGATAACCCTATATATTGTTTATAACAGTTTAACACACTAAACCATTAACGTAAATGCACTTACCGGATTTGCGATCAAGCCTCGAACCGAACACCCTTATTCTTTTAACCTTGAGCTCTGATTACCAACTTGTAACGCCCGACTTAATTAATCAAGATGTTAATAATAAAATACACATTTTAATGCTCAAATGTGACTTTATAAAAACTTTTCATACTAACATTCCCACATGTTTACAACATTTCAAAAACATATTTATAAGTGTTTACATAATTCATTTATAACTAAACAAATCAAGATTTGACGCGGAAGCTTCATTTAACGAGTGTTCGGTTCTTGCTCATCGCTTGATCTTCATCCGGGCACTCTTGGCGATCATCTATGATCAAAACCAACTTAAAAGTTAGTTTTGATAGTTAAATAATAAGTTTAAACCAGTTACATGGGTCAACCAAACAAAATTTAACAATTTTCGGATTCAGGGGGGGCTAGACGCCCCACCTAGCCCCCTTTTTGACAGCAAGTTCTTATTATGTTGCTGCATATTCCCAGCATAACCCGATTTCACGAAAACGAGCATAACTCTCTCGTTTTTAATCCGTTTTACCCGATTATTTTTCCTACACGTCCGTAATTCAATTCTCCATCTTATGAAGTTGAAATCCGACATCCGGCTTAATAAATTTTGAGACTTTTATGCCTTCGGCTTATTACCTTTTTACAAAATTTTGACCCGTTTGTGTTTAAAACCTCCAAACTTGTTTCTAATTAATCATAAAGCATATACCAAATTATTTAACTCAAAATCTCTATCTTGGTTTTATAACTTTTGTGAATTACGCTACAAACGCCCAAGTTACGCGCGTGATTCATTTTGACCCGTTTAGGGGATTTTTATGCATTAAAGCATCAAATCCGCTCTTCTCTTTTCCCACTTCGCGTTCCCATATATAAATTACTACTTATATTCCACCACAACTATTATTGTGGTGGATATAACATAAGGGACCTATAATCCCAATTTTACCCTTTTGTTAGTCATTTTACGGAAAACCCCAAACTTAGGCATTTGATCCACAAAAGGCTTATACCGATAACTTTTATGTCCGTCGATATCTAGCATGATCATATTACATGTACTTAAACAATCCCCAAAGGTTGTTTACCCGATTTACCCACCACGGGCGTTTTGGTCAACTTTAGTCCTTCAATTTACGACAAAGGACTTACACCAAATTTTGACCAACATCGCACGTTTAACTATAAATTGTTTATGCGTACCTGGCTCGGGTCAACATGTGGACCCGTTTTAAGACCCTGTCTCTATAATATGCTAATTCATAGCCTTGCTAATTCATAAACCATTCATCCTGCGAGCATGAGACTCGACATACACTTTTTAGTCATAAATTGTCAAATGGTATCAATATTATCATTTGACCCGGTTGGTCTAAACTACCAAAGGTTTTGTGCTTAATATTAAATGGTGTTTATCCACCATTTCATTAGATAACTATCCTTGGATTTCTATCCATTTAGTTATGTCGCCTTAACCCATTTCTTATGCGTTAATCCTACATAGTTTATGTCCCTTGGCGTCGTTTAAAGATTTAACTTTTATCACACACACGTGATTAAAATCACCGGTTTACCCTCTTTACTTTCTTAGGCTTACTTATAAAGTAGTCATTCAAAACTTGTTTTAAATATGTCACTTTAATGACTAGTTTGAGTTTTTCATCCTTTTACCAATAGTAATGGTTTTTCTTCATCTTGGTATGTTCTTACCCGTATCAATTCGCGTCGGGAACCATACCTTGGATATTATCTTTATCATATAAATAACTTTTGAACAAGCACATATGCTACAAAAAGGGTGTAAGTTCCACTTACCTCGCATCCGAACTACGCTTTTCCTTTCCTTCTTGATTCGTTTGACCCGCTCACTCATCAAGCCTCCACCTAGCTCGTTAGGCGTCAAACTATCATCATAATTCTTAAGATGGTTAGATTAGTCATTATCAATTATGACTACTCCATCTAACGGGTCTTATGTCGACTTTATCACTCGATCAAATCATTGGTTAGTTTGACTTCCTAAAAGTCAATTGATCTATCAACATATTCAAATGCACATTTCACACGGAATTTCAACATTTTAGCTTCATTTAGGCATTTTAACAAATACCTAGTGGGCATAATTTCACTAAATCAAAAATCAAGTTTCATGACTAACTATTTAGCCAAGATTAAGCAATTTTTGCAAGTTTAATATATCTAGTATGCATAATAACATCTAGATTCACCTTATGTAAATAAATAACACTCAATTTATAATCAAATTTCTAGTGTTCTTCATCATTCTACAACACCCATTTAACACTTAGATGGGTGACCATGAATTTCACAATTATAAACATTAATTCAACAAACTATTGACTAGGGTTTACTCCTAGACATGATTTCATCCTAATTTCATCCAAGCATCAATCATGCAAGCCAAATTCTCGATTTTCTATGTTCACCAAGAATTCAAGATGGAACTAAATAACGAAAATTTGCATACCTTATGATCCCTTCATGGAGGTGATCACTAATTTGAGCTTAGATTTTGATTTGGACTTGATTTGCCCCTTCAATTTGTTGATTTTATGCTTGTTAGGGTTTGAGTAGGAGAGCCCCTTGGCTCCTGTGATTGTATCGACCAGAACACACACTTAGTGTGTGTGTTTTGGTGTAGGATTTTATTTAATTAAAACTAGTTTCCAGTTTTTCATATTTGGCCCCTCAACTTTTCCCCAAGTTGCATATAGTGTGTTTTAACCAATTTATTTATTACTACAAGACTTGTGACTAACTAGGTTATTTATTCCTAGTTATTTTATCTTGTTCATACTCTGTTTTATTTTAAGTCCCGTTAACTCGGGCCCTTTTATATACTTTGTTATCTCAAAGTATTTTTCATCCTTTTAATAAATATTAGATTTATTTATTTAAATCCTAATATTCACCGGGTTTACTTAACCACCTACGGTATTTTACCCGTTCATTATTATTAACATGGTTTAATTACCAACCCCGATTTCGGGGTGTTACAATCATTTAGTTTTAATATCATGGTTTAATCTGTGGAGGGGACCATTACACTAAATATTGCCCAATTCAAACGGGGTACCCTCCCTGTGTTACGAAGTTTGCTGATGCAATTACAGGCTTCATTCAGAAAACTGAAACGGCAAAAGAGCAAGGGGATCAGAGATTTCCCGACATGCTCACCTTTTCTGAGCAAGCGCTAGTGTTACTGTAGCTATTGGTGGAAAATTGCAAGATTCAGCAAGTGGAGCCGTGTAACACCTCGAAAAATCACGTCCAATGAAGTATTGACACGTGTAATAAACCCTAATAAATCAAACCTTGAATTTAAGGGACTAATTTTTCGAAAAATCAAAAAACATTGATTATGAAAGAACTGGAAGTATTAACATACCTAAAATAAGTTTCTAAATAACCTTTTACGGTTTTATATTCACAAATGAGCCACTTGTTGATCGAGTGTAGCCGTTTGCGTAATTAATTGAAAGTTTGCGCAATAAAGGGTTAAAAGCGTCAACATATTAATTCTTATCTCTGAGTGACCTTTTAAAAAACCGAGAGCTACATGATATTTGATTATACTCCCGGGAATGCCAATCGTTGGCCGTCCAAGGCCTTTGTGCATTTAAGTGACGTTACGCGCAACTTTGCAAATATAAGGGGTTGAAAGTGTCAATATGTTTAATTACACCTCTGAATGACCTTTTAGCGAACCCGAAGCATCGTGATATTTAATAATACTCCCAAGAATTCTTAATATGGATTAAATAAGGCTTCAATGCTATCAAACGATGATATGCGCAAGTCTGCGCATTAGAGGGACTAATTGCGTTAAACTGCAAAAGTCTATAGAATCGTATAGTATCGAACCTTTCGGAATATGACCATAGGTTAAACATGCCCTAAATATTCTTTACATAGCTTAGAAATAGGCTTAGAGGTGTTTGGTGCACAAAAATAAACTTATTTGATCAACAGGGACTAAAAGCGTCAAAAAGTGCATAAGTGATTGGCATTAAAATATTTTATTAATCATTACGTTCTGAATATATCCGGACATCCAAAAATTTATGTAATTATTAAAATATTTTATTTTAGTGATTGCCATAAGAAATATCCATTCGTCGCTTAATTTGGATCGTTTTTGCGTTCGTTACGACTTCCGTCGTAATTAACCGAACAACGCAACCATACGACCAAACGAGCCGACATACGAGATATTTTTGAGCACATCTGAAGTTACCTATACTTTAACTTCATTTTAGAGCTTTGAAATGGGGTTAACGGGGCTTAAACGTGTCAAAAATGCATCGAAAACCAAGTTTTGGGGCTTCTGGGACTAAATCTGCCATTTTTGAAAATTGCTGACCTGCACAAGGCTTGCGGACCGTAAGCACATATCCATACGGTCCGTAAGGACCCCCCAGATCAGCAGAAATGTTTTCCCGCCTGTTCCAGCTGGATCCAGCCCTTGCACATGGTTTTTCTTCAATCCTTGGGCACCCATAGTATTGGAAAACATGGGGTAAGATGTGTACGGTCCAGATTGACGCTCGTTTATCAAGAAACGATCTTCACGGTCACCCGATATCTATAAATACCCCACTTCATTTCTTGCCAAACCCACACTTGATTTCTGAATTCTCTAAGTTGGAGACCTTGCTCTTCATACCTGAGAATTTAGGATCAAAACCTCCTTGCTTGGACCCTTTGTAAGTGTCCTTTCGTGCTTAGTTTAAATTTCTAGCGTTATAGCCGAAAAGTCAAGCGTTTTGATGAACGCTTTGACTTTTAAGCAGTTGAGCCGTTGTTCGTAATGAACATGGCTACGTGACCGTAATTAGTAGGTGTTAAACCCTCAAAAGGGCACCTCCTAATTACCACGTTTACTTAGTTTAATTGTCGGGTCAAATAAATGTCAAACGGGTTTGTTTTAAATAAAATTCATAACTATTAATATAGAGGTAAAAAAAAATCAGTTTTCTCACTTTAATAACTTGGAAAATATTAGTTGAACATGTCTAAGCATGTTCAACCCGACAATTCTAAGTATAGGCTCGGTTTGGAACCGAAAGTCGCAAAAGTTGACTTTTGCTTTGACTTTCAGTTCTGAACCGATTTAGCTTAGTTTAGATATGCCTTAGGATTCCTTTAGTACCAGGTTATAGGTTAGTGTAACCCTCTGAGGTTATACAACTTGGATCCTTAGTTATCCTATTCATTGCATGTTTCCGTTATATGCTTAAATGTTGACCATTATGCCCTTTTGATCCCAAACCTTTTGCAACTGATTTTATATGATAAATAAAATATTTTAAGCTTTTTGGGATGATAAAAATACCAGCTTTTCTTTAAAAACCCAGAAATCGCTTAAAATCGCCTTTTCACGCGTTTTAAGCGCATAGTATGTATAAAAACTATTTTAAATATATAATACTTGATACCTACTGATATTTTTAGTAAATCTATATACTTTAACAGTAAGCAAAAGTTTTAAACTCAGATTTCCAAATTTGACCTTTAAACCTTATGTGAAATTACCAAAATGCCCCTTCGGTGCATAGTTTGGTTATAAATGATAAAATTCACATATGTGTAATACCCTACTGATATAACTTATTAAATTAAGTATTTTTACTGATTAAATCAGATCTGAAACTCAGATTCATATTAAACCTCTTTTATAACCTTTTAAATGACCAAAATACCCCTACGGGGCATAAATTGGTTTTAAATTCGTTTTGGGCATAACGGAAGGTATCTTACTGATATCACAACATGTTTAAGGCATATTAACTTAGGAAACATGTATATGACTCTTATGGTTACCCGTTACGCATATTTCGCGTTCGGATCGGTTTATGTAACTAGTTTGCATAAATTGACCAAAACGGGTCAGACCTTATCTTTTTTTGCCTCAAAATCCAGAATGTGTTCAGAGTACCCATATTATACAAGTCTCCAAACTTGTCGGCTCTAAATCACACTCTATTCCGGTCTTCGCTTAATCATGCGTTTTGAACCGTAAACCTTTCCATAAAACTAACCGGTCTAAGTTTCAACTTAACTAAGACCCGTTAGGAATCTAATAGGTTAATAAAACCTTCGTTCCAGATTGAGAGCCCCAGTAGAAGTACTTGTGCTTGCTGATTAGAATATACGGCTGAGTATAAATTGCATTGCTAGCTCAGGTAAATAGTTTTAACTTATTTTCCCTTATACGGGCTTGGGATACGGTATTATAAAAATACCCCTTGGTCAGGTGTAGAAACCTTTTAATCGGAGATGATTAAATTGCATAATCCCGTTTTAATCTGTATTGATTGATAACAAATAACATTAGGGGTTAATGACTGTGTCATGGATAACACCTCCTGTTGCGTATGTAAAAGATATACTCACTCGTAAGGGTGTCTTCTTGTGAGATTATATTTGTGGTGTGTCTATTAATCATGATCGGTTTGTATAATCACCGGCCCTAAATGTTGGACAAACATGTAAATCGGATACAAGATTTTTATTAATAAAATTGTCCCAAGTTATAAAAAGTTTTTGTGCCTTGTGCATTCAAATCAATTTTCTTAAACATTTTCAAAATGAGTCAGTTAATTGTATTTACCAGTGTAAACTGACGTATTTTCCAAAAAGGTTAAATGGCAGGTACTGTACGTAATTGGCTGGGAGCTCAGGGCGTTAATAGGGAATCTTGCAAGTTCTAGATGCCTGAAGTCTGTTGAACAGTTTTCTTTTATTTGATCCGCCTGTGGATCTTTTACATACCGTTTGTAATACTTTGATATTTTCATTCGGTTGTAATATAATTATCTTTTGATTCCGCTGTGCATTTAAATTGTGTTGTTTGACTATGATGATATCGACTACGTCACGATACTCCCCACCGGGCCCACCGGTAATACGTGGAAATATCGGGGTGTGACAGGTTGGCATCAGAGCCAGGTTTGAGTGAATTAAACACTAGCCTTTTGTGTTTAATCTCAATGACACAGTAGCACATTCTTTGACCTTCTGAGTCTAGACTTAACATAGGAATACTCTCAATCCTAATCTGTAAATTATTGCTTCCAATTTTTATATATTGGATAAGTCGCCAAGCGAAGAGGCTGTATTAGAAATTTTCCACATCCGGAGCCTTGAAATGCTGAGCTTCGTATCGCGGCTAGAATGAAACGAGCATCCAGGGAGAGAACATTCAGAAGTAAAGTGAAGAAGAAAACTCCTTTTGCTAAAGATCGTTTCTTTAATAGTCCTTATAAGGACATATTTATCTTTCAGTCCCTACGAGGACAACATTATTCCTTTCAAGTCCCGACTAGGGCACATCTGTACTTTTATTTTTATATAGTGGAATGATTAAATTTAGATTTTCATTCTAAACATGAAAAATGAAATAAATGAAAAATAACATTCCTTTTATAAGATCTACCATTATAATAAAATGGCAAAATCAAAAAAGGACAAGACCTAGCCACGTGTTATTTTGAGACAGGGCCAAGATGGTAGTTCCTCAATTAGATTCAGATCCTTAATAAACATCTCAATTTAGGATTGTTCTGCGCTTAATATTAAAAAGAATCTTAAAGGTGAAACTTAGCCTACATGTCATTTCAGACATGGCCAAGATGGTGAAACCTATTCAAGAGATTCAGATCCTTGTTAACACCTAAGAACGTGTTAGCACTCTTGACAAATGTGATTCGAGAAAATCACAACAGTCATTCTTATATTGGATTCTAACAATTTTCTTATCTAGCCTAGTGATTTAGAAATCATGGCTTAAATCATCAAATAAAGATGATCATATTGTTAACACCTAAGAACGTGTTAGCATTCTTGACAAAAGTGATTCGAGAAAATCACAATAGTCATCCCTATATTGGAATTTTTCAAATTTCCTAATTTGGCCTAATGATCCAGAAATCATGGCTTATATCATTCTATAAGATGATCATATTATAAACATCCATTAGTGATGAAGTGCCTACGGGCTAAACTTGTTGTCCGATAAGACAACGACAGTGGTGGTCTTTGACCCCTGTCTAAAGATGTTGGACTACGTCCAAACATAATAATCGGTAGGATCCATACGATCTCGACTAATAGCATCTGAAAAGATGATCATACCATAAATATCCCTTAGAAGGGAAATGCCTACGGGCTATATCTATTGTCCTGAAAGACAAAAGACAGTTGTAGTCTTCGACTCTCTGTCAAGAAAAGTAACCAACTATGCTCAAACCTTAAATGCCTCGATCACAAACGATCATGGCTTATAAATTCGAAACTGTCCTCGTGACAAGGCCTGTTGTGCCATTTTAAATATCCTTAATGATTTATATACTAGGATAGATTATAATGAAAATACTAATATAATTAACAAATTAACCCATATGGTTTATATTACCATGGTTAATGAATCGTCAAAAATGAGGATTCCATAATACCCTTTGAATAAATCATTGTCAATATTTATGTAGCAATCAAGTTTCATGGCTGGATCAGAGGAGGTCAACAGCCACCCGAAGGAGAACAATGATACTACCAGAATTAATATAACTGGTACGGAACTGTAGGCATTAATAGATAATGCTGTTACTCGAGCTCTCGACAGACAGTATAATGAATCAAATGATACCCACTCTAAGACTCTATCTGTGGCTCGTAGTAAGCCCCCTTCTAAAACACATGAGTCAAGGGAGGACGATGTTCATCACTCATCAAATCAGAGGAGTGTTCCGTCTAGACAGGTTGTGCTTCATCAAGAGGCACCAGTTAAGACCTGCTCATATAAATATTTTGTGACATCAGCGGTTGTACGGAACAAGATGTTGTGAAATTTATTTCACAATCATTCAAAGGAGAAGCGTTGGCATGGTGGAGATCATTGCTCCAAGCCACGGGAAAGGTCCTACTCTATAACTTATCTTGGGATCAATTTGTTGCATTAATCAAGGAAAATTTTTACCCTCAGCATGAGGTAGAAAAGATAGAATCAGACTTCTTGACTCTGGTCATGAAGGATTTAGATTGCCTGGCATACGTGATAAGTTTTAACACTATGTCCCGCCTAGTTCCTTATTTAGTCACCCCTGAACCTAAACGCATAGCGCGTTTTATTGGAGGCTTAGCACCAGAGATAAAGGGGAATGTTAAAGCATCTAGGCCAACCACATATAGGTCCATGGTGGACTTATCCTTATCTCTCACCTTAGATGCAATCAGAAATAAGTCTGTTAAGGCTTCTGGTGAGGGAAAAAGGGAAAGAGAGGAGGAGAACTCTCATCGATCTGACAAGAAGAAATAGGGAAGTTTTAAGAACATGAAAGATTCTGAGTTTAGGAAAAACTCGAGTCAGTCTAATAACAGACCCAAATGCAATAACTGCAGAAAGCAACATTCTGGAAAATGTACAATCGACCCACGTTCTAAATTGTGTGGAATTTGCAAGACCAAGGGTCACAAAACTTTAGATTGCAAGGAGTTGAAGAACGCGGCATGTTACAATTGTAACGAGGAAGGGCACATCAAAACCAACTGCCCAAAACTTATAAAGGAGCATGGAGAGGCCAGGAAAACGAACGCGTGAGTCTTCCAGAGGAACGCCCAGGAGATGGTGCAGAATGATAACTATATAGCAGGTACCTTTCCTTATCAAGCAATTTACGCAGAAATTTATTTGATGATGGCACATATGATTCTATAATGAACGATAAAGGTTGAGAACTGTTGTCTTCGCCTGATTAGGACTCCGGTCATTTAACGTGAGGTAGAAATTGGCCGATGATACTTTAGAAAATGCTCCAACAAATCTTAGACAGATATTTTATATCTATTAGGAATCACTCTTTTCTGATATCCTTATGGCAAGCTTCCAAACTATCCCAATTCATCAATATATTAAAGACAGATGTGACATTTTGATCCCCTGTCAAAAAGATGATGGATTAGGTCCAAACCTTAAATGCCATTGATAGTCTTTTGTGACCTAGGCTAAGTATAACTGATATATATATATATAATTAAATAACGTTCATTAAGAATGTTAGTTCTATATTAGCCTGTATGGGTTATTGATACCATGGTTAGTATATGTTAAGGCCATCAGGATGATGAATAGCAGTTGTTGGATTGCAACTAAGAAATTGTTTTATTGGTGTTAGGAACCAATATCGAGTATGGCAAACTCAGATAAGACAGCCGTTGATCGTGTTATGGATGATGCGACACATGCCAATGATGCTACAATTGTGAACCTTAGAATTTCCAATGATGTTCTTCAAACTATGATAGAGGCAGCTGTTGGAAAAGCTGTTAAGAAGGTCGTGAAAAAGTTCAAGGAGCCCAATGCTACTTGCTCCAAATCCCATCCAAGACCACACTTCCTTACTCACAAGAAGGATCTCGTTCATGCCTCTAATGCAAAGGATGAACTAAAAAGGAAAAGGGAGGAAGATAACTCCAAGAGTTCTAAGAAAAAGAACAAATAAAAGTCCAACCAGAAACCTGTATGCAAGACTTGCAAGAAGCGCCATTACGGGAAATGCAGATTTGAGTCCCAACCTCTACATTGTGGGATCTGCAAGTCTAAAGGACATAAAACGTTGGACTGCAAGGACATGAAGAATGCAGTCTGCTTCGGCTGTAATGAGAAAGGCCACATCAAGACTACGTGCCCTAAATCTGTCAAAGAAAATGCGGCTAAGGAAGGAAAGCCTAAGAATGAAAGCGCCTAAAATACCTGAGCTAGTTCATAAATAATGGCATCAGGTACATTCCTTGACATTTATCAGTTATATAAATGCTAAGAGCTTTTATTTTGGTTCGGATACCAATAAATCCTTCATAAACTATAGGTATGGCAAGCTTTTAAAACCTTTCATAAGAACCCTAGATATTAAGCGTAAGGTAAAACTTACAGGCAAAACCATAGGAACCATTTCTTCTGTTCTTATCAGTAACCTCCAATTGTAAAAAATTCTAGAAGTATCCTCTCTCTAGAAGAAGTGCGTCAGAATATGTAGTTGATATTTATTGATCTCTATCGATTAAGAATACCAGATGGTATGACAAAAAGCGCCATATGAGGGCTGGTGTATCTTAATAAGTCCCATAGATTGCTTCCATGCCTGATCAGTATGGAGGTTTAATGCATGGAACCGCAAGGATATTCCAATGGTCATATGGTACTAAAGTCAACTAATGGTATTCAAAGAAGATATCCAGAATGGAATTGTCCAAGTAAATGTCTCCGATTAAGGAATTCGTGGACTCGTAACATAAATGTGTCACTTATCTGACACAGACTATGATAGATGAATTAGAGCCTGAGATTTGGAAAATCTCTGTAATCTCCTTGTACCTTGATTATCTTTTCCAAAGATTACCCTGTTTACCTCCTGAGGCGAGTAGAGTTAAGATTAGCATCCTGCTTTGGGCTGGAGTGTTGTAAAAACTCCATGTTGATTATGGAATAATCGAAACCCTGATTAAGTAACTTTTAAGATATAGGTTCATATAGCCTAACTCAGTATTCTGAGAGTTTGATATTGTTAAATAAGGAAGACGGTTCATTTTTCTTTTGCATTGATTACCGCATCCCTATTTAGGAAACAATTAAGAATCGCCATTAGCTGCCCAGGATCGTCGATCTGTTCGACTAGCTGTGAGGATTAGCTATTCCTTAAGATTGGTTTTAAGCGGTGGTTGGAATAACCAACTCACCAAAAAAATAAGCTTTTTTATAACAATTATTATGTAGGTATCAAGGCTACTCCTTTGGGGACCTTGTATAGATGGAATGTTAAACATCTATTATCAGAATAATAGATTAGTAAGTCCAATTATCAGGATCTGGAAGTTGCATTGGAAACAACAAATAGGATCATTCGAATTCATAATCATCTTAAAGATTGCCAGTAATCGGCATAAAATTGAGGATTTATAAAAGTCGCAACCTTCTTAAGTCCTTAATAAGGAATAAGGTTTAATCGAAAGTATCGCTCTAAGAAGGGTGTGCTAAATTTCAATTTCTCAGGGTAAGTTAAGCCCTGGATATATAGGAACATTCGGGAAATCGAATGCAACAAAGTTCAATAGCCTATAAGCTAAAACCTATATAAGGAGTTTAGTGGAGCTCACGAGACAACCCACACTGATGATTTAAGGGTATGTTTCACCAATAAGTTGAGACCCATTATAATAATAATAGATAGATTAATGAAACTTTATGGTTGGATGAGAAACCTGTATAGACTAAGAATCGACAGGTTAAGAAGCTCCAAAAGAGAGTATGTACCTATTGTATATAAGGGGTTGAAAGTGTCAATATGTTTAATTATACCTCTGAATGACCTTTTCGCGAACCCGAAACATCGTGATGTTTAATAATACTCCCAAGAATTCTTAATATGGATTAAATAAGGCTTCAATGCTATCAAACGATGATATGCGCAAGTTTGCGCATTAGAGGGACTAATTGCGTCAAACTGCAAAAGTCTATCGAATCGTATAGTATCGAACTTTCCGGAATATGATCATAGGTTCAAAATGCCCTAAATATCCTTTACATAACTTAGAAATAGGCTTAGAGGTGTTTGGTGCACAAAAATAAACTTATTTGATCAACAGGGACTAAAAGCGTCAAAAGTGCATAAGTTTGCATTTTCGCGCATATCTTACGTTCTGAATATACCCGGACATCCAAAAATTTATGTAATCATTAAAATATTTTATTTTAGTGATTGGAATAAGAAATATCCATTCGTCGCTTAATTTGGATCGTTTTTGCGTTCGTTACGACTTCCGTCGTAATTAACCGAACAACGCAACCGTACGACCAAACGAGCCGACATACGAGATATTTTTGAGCACATCTGAAGTTCCCTATACTTTAACTTCATTTTAGAGCTTTGAAATGGGGTTAACGGGGCTTAAACGTGTCAAAAATGCATCGAAAACCAAGTTTTGGGGCTTCTGGGACTAAATCTGCCATTTTTGAAAATTGCTGACCTGCACAAGGCTTGCGGACCGTAAGCACATATCCATACGGTCCGTAAGGACCCCCCCCAGATCAGCAGAAATGTTTTCCCGCCTGTTCCAGCTGGATCCAGCCCTTGCACATGGTTTTTCTTCAATCCTTGGGCACCCATAGTATTGGAAAACATGGGGTAAGATGTGTACGGTCCAGATTGACGCTCGTTTATCAAGAAACGATCTTCACGGTCACCCGATATCTATAAATACCCCACTTCATTTCTTGCCAAACCCACACTTGATTTCTGAATTCTCTAAGTTGGAGACCTTGCTCTTCATACCTGAGAATTTAGGATCAAAACCTCCTTGCTTGGACCCTTTGTAAGTGTCCTTTCGTGCTTAGTTTAAATTTCTAGCGTTATAGCCGAAAAGTCAAGCGTTTTGATGTACGCTTTGAATTTTAAGCGGTTGAGCCATTGTTCGTAATGAACATGGCTACGTGACCATAATTAGTAGGTGTTAAACCCTCAAAAGGGCACCTCCTAATTACCACGTTTACTTAGTTTAATTGTCGGGTCAAATAAATGTCAAACGGGTTTGTTTTAAATAAAATTCATAACTATTAATATAGAGGTCATAAAAATCAGTTTTCTCACTTTAATAACTTGGAAAATATTAGTTGAACATGTCTAAGCATGTTCAACCCGACAATTCTGAGTATAGGCTCGGTTTGCAACCGAAAGTCGCAAAAGTTGACTTTTGCTTTGACTTTCAGTTCTGACCCGATTTAGCTTAGTTTAGATATGCCTTAGGATTCCTTTAGGACCAGGTTATAGGTTAGTGTAACCCTCTGAGGTTATACAACTTGGATCCTTAGTTATCCTATTCATTGCATGTTTCCGTTATATGCTTAAATGTTGACCATTATGCCCTTTTGACCCCAAACCTTTTGCAACTGATTTTATATGATAAATAAAATATTTTAAGCTTTATGGGAATATAAAAATACCAGCTTTTCTTTAAAAACCCGGAAATCGCTTAAAATCGCCTTTTCACGCGTTTTAAGCGCATAGTATGTATAAAAACTATTTTAAATATATAATACTTGATACCTAAAATCTATATACTTTAACAGTAAGCAAAAGTTTTAAACTCAGATTTCCAAATTTGACCTTTAAACCTTATGTGAAATTACCAAAATGCCCCTTCGGTGCATAGTTTGGTTATAAATGATAAAATTCACATATGTGTAATACCCTACTGATATAACTTATTAAATTAAGTATTTTTACTGATTAAATCAGATCTGAAACTCAGATTCATATTAAACCTCTTTTATAACCTTTTAAATGACCAAAATACCCCTACGGGGCATAAATTGGTTTTAAATTCGTTTTGGGCATAACGGAAGGTATCTTACTGATATCACAACATGTTTAAGGCATATTAACTTAGGAAACATGTATATGACTCTTATGGTTACCCGTTACGCATATTTCGCGTTCGGATCGGTTTATGTAACTAGTTTGCATAAATTGACCAAAACGGGTCAGACCTTATCTTTTTTTGCCTCAAAATCCAGAATGTGTTCAGAGTATCCATATTATACAAATCTCCAAACTTGTCGGGTCTAAATCACATTCTATTCCGGTCTTCGCTTAATCATGCGTTTTGAACCGTAAACCTTTCCTTAAAACTAACCGGTCTAAGTTTCAACTTAACTAAGACCCGTTAGGAATCTAATAGGTTAATAAAACCTTCGTTCCAGATGAAGCAGTTGAAGAGCTTTAAGGCGACCCAGAGCTATCGGATATAGAGCCGGAGATGATAATGGACATTGAACTCCCACCTCCGATTCAACAGGTCGCTAATTCCAGCCATTGGTGTCCCACACCATGGAATATCGACGATAGTTTCTAGAGTGATGATGAGGGGGTAGTAGAAGAGGCCGAGTTAGAGATGGCTGACTACACCACCCCGATGGAAGAAGGTGCGCATCCTCCCCATAGTATGGACGATTATGAAGATGGTTGTTACCCCACTAACCCGATATGGGACATGTCTGACGCATCAGAAGTGGGAGATGATCATACTTTATCATGGGAGGAGGAGTTTGGTGACGAGTTGGGTGGTTTACAAACTCTCGTAGATGAAGAGCGATTTGACCCAGTAAGCGATTTGACTGAACTAGAAGCATTATTGATGGAGAAGCTGACTATGGAGTTCAAAGAGTCACCAAATTCAGCAGCGGAGCGAGCGGATAAGGAGTTTGATAGCCGGCCCATGGAGAATCCAGGAGATGGACGCCCACCACGATCAAAGACACAGGAGAAGGTGAAAAGGAGCCTGGACAGACCTTTTGCGGAGATTCGGGGATGGTGCCGAAGGAAGAAGGAGATGGAAGCGCCGAAGTCTACTCGACACCACTCTTCTCATTACATGCTTCGAATCTGTCACACCCCGAAATATCAGAGCATTGGCGTGACTGGACTGGTATCTTCATTGCACAGCGGAAGCAAATAAGCTAAGACTTTTAGTAATTGAACGCCCACTAAGTACTCGACTCCAGATGATTCTCCTATTCCAACCGTTCCATAATTTCTGAAAAGTAACCTGAGAAAGAAACATGCGAAAAATCAACATAAAGTTGAGCGAGTTCATAGTTTGTTTGTAAAAGATTTGAAATAAATCTTTTTGAATAAACCGGTTTTTGATGTATCGTTGAGAAAACGAATTTAAAATCATTTTCTTGTCATGTTATACAGAAACTTTGTATGAAAACATGGTATGTATCTTGTATAAATCAAGTTTTCATATATAAATCAAGTATTCATGTGTACACCACGTACTCATGTATAATTCAGGTTTTTCTTGAGTACCCCACGTACTTAAGTATAATTCCCGTTTTCTTGAGTACCCCACGTACTTCAAGTTATAAATCAAGTTTTTCTTGAGTACCCCACGTACTTCAAGTTATAAATCAAGTTTTTCTTGAGTACCCCACGTACTTCAAGTTATAAATCAAGTTTTTGTATGGTATGAATTTTATGTAAATAAAGTATTCCTGTAAGTATCAGGATTGTTAATGGGTTGCAAAGCCATTAACATGTGACACGACATAGGAAGTCACCAAACCTTAGGCATTTAATTGGTATATTCTGAGACACAAAAGCACTACTCGATTCTCGCCCTCACCGAGAGTGTGGCTGCCCGGCACCCGTTAGATCTAACCTTTTGTTCTGCGGTCTAGGTATATTGTTGATTAATGGTGCTTCTGTACCCTATTCGTGACACTATTTCTCATAACGCATCCTACTTGGTTCTCGTCCTCACCAAGCGTGTTTCTTGTTATCATTTCTCATAACGCATCCTACTTGGTTCTCGTCCTCACCAAGTGCGTTTCTTATTATCATTTCTCATAACGCATCCTACTTGGTTCTCGTCCTCACCAAGTGCGTTTCTTATTATCTTATATTTTCATACCATAACTCATGTATTTTTAAATTCTTGTATTTGTAGTTTCTCGTAGTTTAGAAAACTAGAACTCATGTGTGTATGCATATTTCGGAAAAAAAATACGCTTGTTTGGAAAAACCGGTATAAAACATAAGCTTTTCGTAAACCATTTGTGTTCTTTGTAACATGGTTTAGAAATATATAATTCTTGTATGCTTTGCAAAAAGTGCATGTCTTTCCACCCCGAAAACATTTACATAAATGTAAAACCATAAAAGGTGGGGTTATGAACTCACCTGAATATTCCTGTGCAAAGCTAGCTAATTACGACTTCGCGATGTCGTTTCCAAGACTTGTCTTGCTAGCGTGCATTCTACAATATTCCTAACACGGAATTTCTCATAAGTTTCTAAATCATGCGGTAACTAATCTACGTGTTACCGAGCTCTACCGAATCGTTAGTCGAACGATTTGACGGTAAATAGTTAACTTAATGAAAATGACTAAGTTAAATTGCCGCGAGAAGTCGTTTGAGTATGTAGGAATATTCGTATGAAAGTATTATATAATAAGCTTGTATTATATATATATTGCGTCTTGTATATTTTTGCCAAAATATATGTATATGCCGTTTCGGCGTTCGTAATAAATATAAAATATTATATTTATTCTATAAGAACTTCATCGAGTCGTTGAATAGATAGACTGTATCTATTTTGTAAAAGAATTCGTGTGTTTGAAATAAATATACATCTATATTTATTTTATAAAACAAGATCGTGTTGTTTGATACTTGAAATAAATATATAAGCTATATTTATTTTATAGAAGTTATACGAATTGACGACGTTCGAAATAAATATAACATTATATTTATTTGTAAAAGCGTTTGGAAATATCAAGGTTTGAAATATTATAGACTCGAATTCCATTAAGTGTCGTTTTTGAAACTGTAATACGTGTCGTGTTTACGAATTTTTCTTGAAAAACGGGCAGAGTTTCCTCTGTTTTTGGACGGCCCGACAACATAAGTTGTCTTTATATTTTCGAAATTCAATCAATACTTCAACAATAATTATGTATCATCAGTTTATATAAACGAAATAATAACTCAAACCAAGTTAACATTACTAATAACCCGTTGTTTAGTTCGGTTCGAGCTCGTTTCACGAAAGATAAACGCTATAAAAATAACAAACTAAACGTGCCGTTAATTTTTTTACCACGTCTTCACGCCGAAATGTCGAGCCGCCTGAACGAGTTGACCGGGTCAACTGAGTTGACCGGCTCAGTTGACTGAGTTGACTCGCTGGACCGAGTCCGAACCCAAACCGAGAAACGCACCAAATCTGACCGCGAACCGAAGCCGAACCAGGGCTGATGACCGCTTGACCTGCTGTTGACTGTTTGACCCAGGCCCGAGCCGAGTTAACTCGGTTTAACCGAGTCGACTCGAATCAAAAACCCGGACCGTTCGACCCGTGTTGAACCGTTCCGCGAGACCCGAACAAGACTCGAACCACCTGCCCGGATCTGAATCAAAATATGAGATGAAACAAAAGGAACCCGAACAAAAACTCGAAACTGAGCACGCATCTAAAGCCAAAACTGAACCAAAACTTACTTGAATACCCGAACTTGAACCAAATCGAACCCGGAACCGGTGAATCTTTGCCGGATAAAGACAATGTCTGGCGGTCAATGGCACCGACCGCCGGTTATTTCGCTCTTCTCAGCTTTCTCTCTCTTCTCGCCGCCTCTCTCTCTCTCTTCTTTCTCTCTCTCTCTCTTCTGTTCAGTCGCCGCCGCACCACCACCTCACGGTGGTGGTGGTGTTCCGTTCTGTCATCGGAAAGAAAGGGGGGGGGCTGCTTGTGTGCGTCGACTGACCAGAGAGGTGTTGGCCAGAGCTGCGATCTCCGGTGATCGGGTTATAGGAGAGTGAGAGACGGGGATTTGGTGTGCGGATGGACTCAAGAGATGGGTGTGCTTGTTTAGGGGAGAAGAGAGTTATCTCTGTGTTTGTTATGTGTGTGTAATTTTGAGTGTGATTTGGTTTGTTGTCTGTAATACATGAACGAGAGGGGGAGGGGTTTTATCCCAAATTGTATGGGTAATAACTAATGTAATTTACTTTAGTTTAGTGAATAAAGATCCAAAGAGATTTCACGAAGATTTGTAGGGATTTTATGTGTTTCAAATCTTTAACACAAATTTCTTGAGTAGATTTTTTTTTTTTTTTTTTTTTTTTTAGATCTTGGGCTTGGGCCCAGGGCTCACAAGTCCATCTCATGTGTAAGTGGCCCGTAATTCCTACGAGACTCGATATCGAAATCCATACTTCATATGCATAAAAATATTCGTGTAACATCCATATTTGTCGGTGTCGTCAGTATTTCGTACGGTTTCAGTCCGTTGTCATTTGATGTTTTGCAGATTCTACGCGAATCCTCATACGCGTACTGTATCTCACACCCCCAAAATCCACACGCGGAGTACCACCGCTTGGAGGCGTGACTTACCAGGATCCAGCCACCAATCATATTGAACATTGTAAGTAATAAATAAAAGTCATTCATCAATACGAAAGGTGTTCACAACCATAACATAGTTAAGTGTTTAGCGGAAGCATAATTAAGTAAACCCAACATAAGTTTAAATATTTCAAATGTTTAACATGGCACACAGCTGTCCATATCCCACAACGACTCCTCTTCACTCCCATGCAAGCTCCATAGATACCTAATGATCTGCAAGGCATGTAATAGGGAGTCAACAACAAAGTTGAGCGAGTTCACAGTTGGTTATTCAGTTATAGTGTTCGTATCGTAAATCGTAAGTTCGTTTAGTAATCATGTATCGTATGTAATGGTATCGCGGCCCTCTAGGCATGTTTGCGAAGTTTAGTGGGGGTTTCCCATATGTTCTCTAGACTAGGTATATTTGTATCGCGGCCCTCCAGGCATGTTTGCGAAGATTAAAGTATAGTTCGCGGCCATTCCAGGCATGTATGCGAAGATTGTTCTATTATCGCGGCCGATCCCGGCGTGTGTGCGAAGAGAAGTATATGTATCACTAGTCTAGCAGTATCTACCATTAACCTTTCTCTCCCGAGGCCTATGGCATGTAATTCCGATAATTCTTAAGCATAAATAATCAAACAACCCATTCCCAACCCCGGGAATCCCATGCCTTGGTAAGAGTGTGAACTCACCTTGGTTTGCTCGGTATGCTAAGTTAAGTGCTCACAAGAATTCAGTCAAGTCCTATAGTGCACGTATACTAAATCAGTTCATGTTCGTAAAGTTTCACATGTAACTATCATCAAAGTACAATCACAGAGTGTGCCTAGCAATTAGCATCTTGTACCATGTAAACAGTTAATCCAACTTATGCAATTCATGTTTCACATAAAGGCTTTCACAGTCCATTTTGATAAGGTTATACATTAACAGACTAACAGAAGTGTTTGTATGATTAATAGAGTTACATATTTAACAGGAATAATAAACTAACATTGTTAATTAACTAACAAAGTCAATAACCAATATAGGTATATAACGTTAACAGGGTTAATATCTTAACCAAGTTAATAGTCTAGTTGAGCCAATATACTAACGGGGTTAACAAAACTAATAAACTAACAGTTCATTGTTTACACGAAATCATATAAGACAAAATCATCAAATTGATGAAATCCCTTAACTAATGAAATCACTATGACCGAAATCACCCCTTGGGCCGAAAACACTAATTGAATTAATAACTAACTGAGTTATTTTAACTTAACTGATATAATAGTTAATCCACAGCAATTTGGGCCGAAAATACTATATGGGCCGAAATCACTTATGTGATTTCGTCCAGTTTATTATTGTGGGGGTGTTTTCATTGAGCATGTGTGTGACGAAATCACTAGGGTGCCGAAATCCCTTAGTGATTTCGTTGGTTTCCTCATCATCATCATTTACAGTAACTTAAACCCAGCAACTATAATCTCATTACAGTTTACTATTTCAACCAGCAATCATTCAATCAGAAGAATCGACATCAGCACAAAAGATTTTCAACAAGAACAGCAACAAGAACAGTTTCTATATTTCATACCCACATTACGAACCCACCAAATCAATAGCTTATAATCGATGCACTTAACCACAGAGATTAACGAAGGCCAGTTAATAACAGAGATTTTAACCCATTTGTTAAACAATCGATGTTCAATCGTATGCTCATACATATCTCAAGATAGCAGTAATACAGAATGTTAAATAAACAATCTATGGTGATTTCGATCAAACAAACAACAACAATGGCCGATTACTAACCTAAACCAAAGAGACAACAAAACCAAGTGATGTATATGTTCAAGGCTGCCGTCGGGTTTCAAAAGGAGAGAGAAACAATGTGATTAGGGTTTGCCAAATGAGAAACTTCTCCATGAAGGTTGTGATAAAATAAATATATACACTGGGCCTAAAGCCCATTTGCTGTTTTCGCCAGCACTTATGGACGAAAACACCATGTGTTTTCATCGGGGGGGGGGGGGGTGTTTTCATATGAGCAGGGGTGTTGGCCAAAGATCCATAATAAACTATACTATCCCAATTAACACAAATTACACTATTATCATATACTCAAATATAATATGCACCCCAATTATAAAATATCAAACGCAAAACTATTTAACGTTTTACAAATGTAAGCGTTGTGAAACAAACAAGTCGAGTAATAAACTACATAAACAATTAATGTGCAATTAATGCGAAGATGAAAATCTTGGAAACTCGAGTTGTCACATTATCCCCAACTTGAAAGAAATTTCGTCCCGAAATTTAGCACATGGTTACTGAGGAAGCTAGTTGTGTTGTGTAGTTTACTGGTTTTCCTGGGGTGTCACATCATCCCCCCGTTGATTTGGAATTTCATCCCGAAATTTTGTAGTCGCTTCAGCCTCAGTAGTAGTTGCATTGTTTTCGAACGACTGGGGATATTTGAGTTCCATTTGGTCTTCTCGTTCCCAGGTATACTCTGGGCCACGACGGGAGTTCCAACGAACTCGAACAAGAGGTATTCTGGTGTTCTTGAGGACCTTAACATCCCGGTCCGTAATTTCAACTGGTTCTTCGACGAAATGCAACCGTTCGTCGATAGTGAGCTCCTTCAAAGGAACTATGAGGGTCTCATCTGACAGACACTTCTTCAGATTCGACACGTGAAAGATGTTGTGAACTGCACTGAGTTCAGCTGGTAAGTTCAGTCTGTAGACCACTTTGCCTATTTTCTCAATGACTTCAAATGGTCCAACGTATCGTGGATTGAGTTTGCCCCTTTTGCCAAAATGAACAACACCCTTCCAGGGTGAAACTTTGAGTAGTGCTCGATCCCCAACCTGGAACTCGAGTAGTTTCCTGTCTTTATCGGCGTATGCTTTCTGACGGTCACGAGCTGCCGCCATGCGTTGTCGTATTTGAGCAATCTTTTCAATAGTATCAACTACCATTTCTGGACCTGTGATCTGATTGTCACCCACCTCTGCCCAACAAAGAGGTGATCGGCATTTACGCCCGTACAATGCCTCAAATGGAGCGGCTTTAATGCTGGTGTGGTAGCTGTTGTTGTACGAGAACTCCACTAATGGGAGATGTTTTTCCCAGCCGTTGCCGAAATCGATTACACATGCACGAAGCATGTCTTCTAAAGTTTGAATGGTGCGCTCAGACTGTCCATCCGTCTGAGGGTGATAAGCTGTGCTCATGTCTAAACGAGAGCCAAAAGATTTGTGCATTGCTTGCCATAGTTCTGAAGTAAAACGTGCGTCACGATCAGAGATAATGGAAGTTGGCACCCCGTGCCTTGAAACCACTTCTTTTAAGTAGATGTCTGCTAAGGTAGAGAACTTGTCTGTTTCCTTAATAGCCAGGAAGTGTGCAGACTTAGTGAGTTGATCCACGATCACCCAAATAGTATCATTCCCACGTTGAGATCTAGGCAGGCCAGTAACAAAATCCATGGAAATTTGCTCCCATTTCCATTGTGGTATCTCAGGTTGTTGGAGTGGGCCTGAAGGTTTCTGATATTCCGCTTTGACTCTCGCACAAGTCAAACACTTGCTAACGTAAATTGATATGTGGGCCTTCATGCTAGGCCACCAATATGTAGTTCTGAGGTCGTGGTACATCTTATCCGAACCAGGATGTACTGAGTAGCGAGACTTATGAGCTTCTTCCATTACAAGCTCGCGTAGGTTGCCTTAGTGTGGGACCCAAATGCGTCCTGTTACATAGTAGGCGCCGTCTGCCTTTTGTTCTAACCGTTGCCTTAAACCGCGTAGGGCTTCAGCCCTGACATTTTCTGGTTTCAATGCTTCTACTTGAGCATCTCGTATCTGAGAAGGAAGACTAGACCGAATAGTGAGTTGCAACGCTCGTACACACCTAGGTGTAGTATCCTTTCGACTGAGGGCGTCGGCCACCACATTGGCTTTGCCCGGATGGTACTTTATAGCATATTCGTAATCGTTCAGTAACTCGACCCATCGACGTTGTCGCGTGTTCAACTCTTTCTGCTTGAAGATATGCTCAAGACTCCTGTGATCGGTGTAGATGGTGCACTTGGTGCTGTACAGGTAATGTCGCCATATCTTGAGTGCAAAAACAACAGCTCCCAGCTCTAAATCATGTGTAGTGTAATTCCGTTCGTGAATCTTAAGTTGGCGCGAAGCATAAGCAATAACTTTATCCCGTTGCATCAACACACATCCAAGACCTTGGATGGATGCGTCGCAGTAGACTACAAAATCATCCGTGCCTTCAGGCAATGAGAGGATAGGTGCGCTACAGAGTCTATCCTTTAAGTGCTGAAACGCTGTTTCCTGTGTATTACCCCAACGGTAAGCAACACCTTTCTGTGTCAGTAGTGTAAGCGGCTGCGCAATCTTTGAGAAGTCTTTGATGAACCGTCTGTAATAACCCGCCAAACCCAAGAATTAGCGTATTTCGGTTGGTGTGCGAGGTGCAGGCCAGTTCTTGATCGAATCTACCTTGGATGGATCGACATGAATCCCATCCTTGTTCACCACGTGGCCTAGAAAGTGGACTTCACGAAGCCAGAAGTCGCATTTTGAAAACTTGGCGTACAGTTGTTCCGTTCGAAGGAGTTCCAAAATAAGTCGTAAATGCTGCTCGTGTTCCTCCTGATTCTTCGAATAGATCAGAATATCGTCAATGAAAACAATAACAAACTTGTCAAGATAAGGTTTGCACACCCTGTTCATAAGATCCATGAAAACCGCAGGTGCGTTCGTTAGCCCGAATGGCATGACCAAAAACTCGTAATGGCCGTAGCGAGTTCTGAATGCTGTTTTGGAGACGTCCTCATCCCAGACTCTCAATTGATGATAGCCTGACCTCAGGTCAATCTTCGAGTAATAGCTCGACCCTTGCAACTGGTCGAATAAGTCGTCGATGCGTGGAAGAGGATAGCGATTCTTTACGGTCACTTTGTTCAGTTCGCGGTAATCTATGCACATACGAAAGGTACCGTCTTTTTTCTTCACAAATAATACTGGAGCTCCCCAGGGCGAAGAGCTAGGACGTATGAAACCCTTTTCCAAGAGTTCTTGCAATTGCTTAGACAGTTCTTCCAGTTCAGTTGGAGCTAAGCGATAAGGCGCTCGAGCTATAGGTGCTGCTCCTGGAGCTAGCTCGATCTGAAATTCGACCTGGCGATGAGGTGGTAACCCAGGTAACTCTTCAGGAAACACTTGAGGAAAGTCGCGTACAACAGGAATATCCTCTAACTTCTTCTCTTTCATCGATGTATCTGTAACGAGTGCTAAAATAGCTGTGTGGCCCTTTCGCAAACACTTCTGTGCCTTCAAGAAGGAGATGATGCCACTCACGACACCACTCTTGTCGCCTTGAACCTCGAGAGGTTCTTTTCCAGTACGGGGAATGCGAATGATCTTCTCCTTGCATAGGATCTCTGCTTGTTGTTGAGATAACCAATCCATACCAATGACGATGTCGAAACTACTCAGAGTTATAGGAATGAGATCGATAGAGAAAGTCTGACCAGCGAGGATAAGATTACAACCCTGAACTATGTGTGTGGCCTCTAGACTTTTACCGTTAGCTAACTCTACGACATGTTTGGTGTTCAAAAGTGTTGGTGCGCGTTTAAGCATTTGACTAACTTTCAGAGACATATAACTGGTATCCGCACCCGAATCAAATAATACAGTAACATAAAAGTCGTCGAGAAGAAACTTACCCATAACCACATGAGGATCGTTCCTTGCATCACCCTGACCAATCACAAATGCACGACCCCTAGCACCATTGTCGTTGTTGTTTCCCCCATTGTTGTTCCCGTTGCCCTGATTGTTGTTGTTATTCTGGTTCTGGTTTAACTGGGGACAGTTTCGCTTGAAGTGGCCTTCAGCCCCACACTGAAAGCATGCCCTATTTCCTTGTTGTTGTTGCTGTGGCTGGTTTCGTGGAGCTGGTGGCTGTTGTTGCTGGTTCTGATTCGCAGGCCTTGAGCTCCTGCAATCTTTAGCTTCATGACCTACCCTTAGACATCTCTGACAGCGGCCTTTACGACACTGACCACTGTGGTGTCTGTTGCACTTGTTACACAGAGGGTGAATTCCCCGATATCCACTCTGCCCCTGACCACCAGACGATTGCTGACTTGGACTCTGGTAATCACTAGTCTTGCGCTGCTGCTGTGCTTGAGACTGTATGGTAGCTGAACCCTTGCTGGAATCCCCTTCCCATTTCCGCTTGTTGTCACTGGGAGTAGCAGGAGTAATTGGAGTGGTAGCGGTAGTAGTAGCGTTGATACGTTTAGGCAGCCTGTTCTGTTCCACTGCCTGATCGGTGAGGCGATGAGCTAACTTGACGATCTGTTGAATGGTGCCAAGATTCGCTGAGGTTACGTGACTTTGAATTTCCGGTACCAGACCCTTGAGATACAGTTCAATACGCTTAATGGGAGGGTCTACCATAGTAGGACACAGAATAGCCAACTCATTCGATCTTCTGGTGTACGCTTCAATTTCTGACCCCGTCATTTTCAAGTGGTAAAACTCTACCTCCAGCTTATTAATGTCATCACGGCTACAGTATTCCTCTTTGATCAATTCCTTAAAATCATTCCAGGGTGTGGCGTTAGCAACAGCCAACCCTAACATCTGAACTTGCGCATTCCACCAAGTCAGCGCAATGCCTTCTAGAGTACCAGTGGCGTACTTCACCCTGTGAGCCTCAGGGCATTCACACATTTCGAATACGGACTCGAGCTTTTCAAACCAATGGAGGAGTCCAACTGCTCCTTCCGTGCCACTAAAAGTAGTAGGACGACAGTCCATGAAAGTTTTAAAGGTGCAAACAGGTGGCTGAGCGTGCTGACCTGTTGTGTATAAGAACCAGGACAAGATTAAGTACAAGAGTTGGTTTAGGAGTGTAGGATCTAAAGATCCTAGTGTGAGTTACAACTGCAGGGTATACCTCCTGCTTGTGCGGCTGCAAGTGCCGCAGCAACTCGTTCATTAATAAGAGCCGTCAACTGGGCTTGTGTCATGTTGATACGTCCAGACATGATCTTCATAGCAAAGATAACATAAGTAAGAGAGGTTCGTGAATAGTGCGATGACAAAAGAGAGTGAGCACACAAGTATTCTCAAGCAATAGGAGTTATGTGTATCTAAGCATACCATGAGCAAAGTTCTATGTAATTCTAGCAAGTAGGCAATAAAACATATACCATATTACCTAGGATGTTGAGTCTTGCACGTGGAGCGAGGCGTCGTTGTGGATCGTTGAGCACTGTACTGGTTATAGTCTGGTTTTAATAAAAATGTTTTCCCCTTATTAAAACCGAGTTCTCTATAACCAATGGCTCTGATACCAATCTGTCACACCCCCAAAATCCACACGCGGAGTACCACCGCTTGGAGGCGTGACTGACCAGGATCCAGCCACCAATCATATTGAACATTGTAAGTAATAAATAAAAGTCATTCATCAATACGAAAGGTGTTCACAACCATAACATAGTTAAGTGTTTAGCGGAAGCATAATTAAGTAAACCCAACATAAGTTTAAATATTTCAAATGTTTAACATGGCACACAGCTGTCCATATCCCACAACGACTCCTCTTCACTCCCATGCAAGCTCCATAGATACCTAATGATCTGCAAGGCATGTAACAGGGAGTCAACAACAAAGTTGAGCGAGTTCACAGTTGGTTATTCAGTTATAGTGTTCGTATCGTAAATCGTAAGTTCGTTTAGTAATCATGTATCGTATGTAATGGTATCGCGGCCCTCTAGGCATGTTTGCGAAGTTTAGTGGGGGTTTCCCATATGTTCTCTAGACTAGGTATATTTGTATCGCGGCCCTCCAGGCATGTTTGCGAAGATTAAAGTATAGTTCGCGGCCATTCCAGGCATGTATGCGAAGATTGTTCTATTATCGCGGCCGATCCCGGCGTGTGTGCGAAGAGAAGTATATGTATCACTAGTCTAGCAGTATCTACCATTAACCTTTCTCTCCCGAGGCCTATGGCATGTAATTCCGATAATTCTTAAGCATAAATAATCAAACAACCCATTCCCAACCCCGGGAATCCCATGCCTTGGTAAGAGTGTGAACTCACCTTAGTTTGCTAGGTATGCTAAGTTAAGTGCTCACAAGAATTCAGTCAAGTCCTATAGTGCACGTATACTAAATCAGTTCATGTTCGTAAAGTTTCACATGTAACTATCATCAAAGTACAATCACAGAGTGTGCCTAGCAATTAGCATCTTGTACCATGTAAACAGTTAATCCAACTTATGCAATTCATGTTTCACATAAAGGCTTTCACAGTCCATTTTGACAAGGTTATACATTAACAGACTAACAGAAGTGTTTGTATGATTAACAGAGTTACATATTTAACAGGAATAATAAACTAACATTGTTAATTAACTAACAAAGTCAATAACCAATATAGTTATATAACGTTAACAGGGTTAATATCTTAACCAAGTTAATAGTCTAGTTGAGCCAATATACTAACGGGGTTAACAAAACTAATAAACTAACAGTTCATTGTTTACACGAAATCATATAAGACAAAATCATCAAATTGACAAAATCCCTTAACTAATGAAATCACTATGACCGAAATCACCCCTTGGGCCGAAAACACTAATTAAATTAATAACTAACTGAGTTATTTTAACTTAACTGATATAATAGTTAATCCACAGCAATTTGGGCCGAAAATACTATATGGGCTGAAATCACTTATGTGATTTCGTCCAGTTTATTATTGTGGGGGTGTTTTCGTTGAGCATGTGTGTGACGAAATCACTAGGGTGCCGAAATCCCTTAGTGATTTCGTGGGTTTCCTCATCATCATCATTTACAGTAACTTAAACCCAACAACTATAATCTCATTACAGTTTACTATTTCAACCAGTAATCGTTCAATCAGAAGAATCGACATCAGCACAAAAGATTTTCAACAAGAACAGCAACAAGAACAGTTTCTATATTTCATACCCACATTACGAACCCACCAAATCAGTAGCTTATAATCGATGCACTTAACCACAGAGATTAACGAAGGCCAGTTAATAACAGAGATTTTAACCCATTTGTTAAACAATCGATGTTCAATCGTATGCTCATACATATCTCAAGATAGCAGTAATACAGAATGTTAAATAAACAATCTATGGTGATTTCGATCAAACAAACAACAACAATGGCCGATTACTAACCTAAACCAAAGAGACAACAAAACCAAGTGATGTATATGTTCAAGGCTGTCGTCGGGTTTCAAAAGGAGAGAGAAACAATGTGATTAGGGTTTGCCAAATGAGAAACTTCTCCGTGAAGGTTGTGATAAAATAAATATATAGTTCCCCACTGGGCCTAAAGCCCATTTGCTGTTTTCGCCAGCACTTATGGGGGGGGGGGTGTTTTCATATGAGCAGGGGTGTTGGCCAAAGATCCATAATAAACTATACAATCCCAATTAACACAAATTACACTATTATCATATACTCAAATATAATATGCACCCCAATTATAAAATATCAAACGCAAAACTATTTAACGTTTTACAAATGTAAGCGTTGTGAAACAAACAAGTCGAGTAATAAACTACATAAACAATTAATGTGCAATTAATGCGAAGATGGAAATCTTGGAAACTCGAGTTGTCACACTGTATAGCTGAACAAACGTTTCTGGGCACTCCAAGGGCCTGGTTAAGTTAATTAGCGTCGTAAACACTATTTATTGTTACGTTAATCACCTGTTAATCACGTAATTAAGGGTGTAAATTACCGGTTGTCACAGAATTAGGTTTGGTCCAGGTATGTTTAAATATTGGTGGTCCGACCCATTCGAGAATTTTAAACGGTTTATAAATTCCGTTCTGAAAATATTAATAAACAATAAAGAAAGAGTGGAACTAAACGGGTTGGACCGGGTCCAGATCAAAGAAAAACCTCCTAATTAAATTCAAGTGTGGGGAGGTTTTGTAAAGTTTTGTAATTTTATATATTCGGGAGTTTGTAGAGTTTGTATAGTTAGTCATTTATTTTGTACCATGAGTCTAACTTGTAGTAGGTAATATAAAGTTGTACTATTAGGCACACGAAAGTTGAAATTATCAGCCAATGGGGCCCACTGAGCACCCGGGATAATACTTTCTAGTCCTATATAAGTCCAGCTTGTATTAGAGTTTCGGACACACCAGACATCATCTGATAGTCCAATTCTCTCTCTCTATTTTCAGTGTGTAATCATATGTAATCAAGTGAGCTTTCTGTATAAAAGCTTAAGTTTAAGTTGGTATTTCCGCCGTTTGTTAACAAAAAAAAAACCCTTGTTTTCAAAACGTACCACGATCCTCATCTGGTATCAGAGCAAGGATTAAGGTATAAATGGCTGGCTAAGTTTACTATCAAGATCTGCATGATCAAGAACTAAAGGTACTATTTATTAATTCATGTTACAACTTATTCAGACATATGTTTTAAATAATTATTCAAAAGATTCAAGCCTAAACGCAGAGAAGTAACCCATGGGAGGTGAAAGAGGCGTGTTAACCTTGAAGTGAGAAAAAAAAAAAAAAAAACTTTTATGTCTGAAAGGTTTGAAGCATCTATTAATGAGTGGTATTCAAGTTCACGAACTGCAGGTCTTGAATATTTAAATCTAGAATTTCCTAAATCTGTTTATCAAGCATCAATTGATAATATAAACTTTATATGTTTTCACCAGAAAAATCAAAAACATTGTACTTTTTCAGAAAATCCGCACCTAAACTATATTTCTGATAGTATAATTACTTTGCAAAACCAGCTAGAATTTAACTTTGATCGGTTAAGTCTACTCAGTCGTGTGTCTATTAAAAATTTCCACCAAATTTCTGAAACTCAAAATAAACAAGAGAGTCAGTTTAGAGAGATCCTCAAAAACCAAAACAAAATTACCACAAAAATACAACAGCTCGCAAAAGAGATTGAAGAAAGTAAACCATACACAAAATCAGAAAATCTCAACGACAAAATCAAAGAAGTTGAAAAACTTCTTCAGGAGGTCAAACACGTGCTCACTTCATGAGCTATAGAACGACAGAACAAACAGAGTCGTTCAAAGAAGCAGTCAAAGCCGTAGAAGCAATCGATCCACCAGCAATTGGATTTGCAAAAGTTGCCACTGGAACAGCTACCAACCAAGCAACTGTCATTAAACAAAACAATCTTCTGATACAACTTTTAACCAAAGTTGCAGAAGACGCCCAACAAAGCCGAGAAGAACTTGGAGAAATAAAAAGAAGCCTTACATCCTTACTTAAACAAAAGGAGCAAAGAGAAGACACAACAGAGGCTCTTGAAAAATTAAGTAAAGGGCTTGAAAGAATCAAGATAGGAGGAGATCCTCTTGTTCAAAAGAAGAAAGGCCCCTTTTATGTGTTTGAAGACCCAAAGAAGATCTTTGAACAAGAAAAGGCAAAATTATCAAAATGAACAGAGCAAGAAGCTTTCAGCTCCCAGTCAGAGCTGGTGAAGGAAGTAGCAGCACAATTCCTAACCAAGAAGATCAGATAAGAAGTTACCGAAGGTCAAGTAGATTCAGGCATGAAGCTCAACGAAGACTACCAAATACAATGCAAAGCAGACAATATAGAAGGAGCCTAGAAAGTCAAATTGACCCGGACCAAGAACTCCAGCTGTCACAAAGAAGACGAGCCAATATAGTACCTGCTGAAGTGCTATACGACTCAAGATGGTCGGAACCAAGACACAGAGTATATCAACACTACAGTGAAGAAAGAATCCTAGTAGTCGGTGAAAACCAACAGCTTGATATGGGGTTTATCAATGAAACCTCATATAGAGCTCTAAGGGACTCCGGAATGCAGCATATTCATCTGGGCATGGTAATGATAAGGGTACATGCTCTTCACAGAAGAGATGCTGGAACAAATGTACTTGTGGTTCTGAGAGATACAAGATGGAATGATGACAGAGCTATTATTGGAACCATGGAAGTTGACATGGGAAGAGGAACGCAGTTGGTATACATAGCACCAAACATGATGCTAAGTATACATGATTTTTATAATCACATTCAATTGGCTATCCAAACAAGAGGCTATGAAGAATGGAATAATGGAGAGTCAAATCTTCTAATTACAAGGGGCTTGATTGGAAGACTAACCAATACAAGTGTAACAGGCTTCAGATATAATGTTTAGAACGTTTCTGAATATTTAGCCTCAAATGGAGTCCAAGCAATTGCAGGAGAAGCATGGTCCACAGAAAGATTGCAAGGGCAAAAATGGATACTCAAACCAAGCAGAAAGCTAAAAGTGGGGAAGCCTGAGAAAGTAGATACTAGAACTAGAATAGATGGTTCTATATCTATGAAATTTTATGGCCATAGAGCATCATCAGCAAATGAAGAAACCATGTGGAACAGAGATGATCAGGAAGATTTCAGGGAAGATGAGGAAGAGCTAGCTGCAATGTATTTTGCAGAAAGCCTAGGAAGATTCCGCCATGACCATCAAGCTATTGAGCAGAACAGAAGTTACTATGCAGTCCGAGACTATTCAAAAAAGGGGAAGACTATGCAAAAGACAAACCAAGTCATAGAATCAGAAGAGCAGGAAGAACAAAGACACCAAGAAGAAGTAATCAAAACACAAAAAGCTAAACAAAGGTACTCAAGAGATAAAGGGTATGATACACTTGGAGAACCAAGTGGAAAATATGACTACATGGTCAAATATACACCACCAGCGGACACCGGAAAAATAGAAGACATCATCCCAACCGGATGGGGTGATAATGAGCCAATCAAGAAGACGAAGGAGGAAATAGTAGCAGTAGGCTACTCATCAAGTGAAGATGAAGAAAATAAGGATTTAAAAAATTTTCTTGAAGAAAATCCTTATTTCTCTTTAACAGAAGAAGAGCAAATCAATCAGTGTTACGAGGAATCTGCCAAAAATTATTGGAAATCACAGGAGGAATATTCAGAATCAAGTCAAGTAGATGAAAAGGTAGCATCCTATTTTAACAACCAAATGCAAGGTACAGAGCAATCTGTAGTGTCCTATTTGGAAGCTAAAATGCAAGGTACCTCTTCTTGTAGTCAACAGAGCGAGCTGAAAGATGAGCCGTCTGGTTTGACTAAAGAAGTTATTCACTCAGGATATACGATACAAGAAGACATAGATGAACTCGAATACCCAACATTAAGAAGAATGGTTAGTGAGTCAAGAAAAGAAGGTGGGTTTTCATCGGTAACATCAAGTTATAGACCACCACAAGAACCAGTCATGGGCCCGGTAACCTACCCTCCGGCCAGAATGAGGACCCAACAAACGAAACAAGATTCTGTGTTTGATGGAGCAAAAATCAGGGAAAGATCAGAAGCCATGACAAATGGCTTAGGATCCAATATGTGGAACCTCCCGTCGGCACAGACAAATCAAGGGGCTATGTTAGTCCTACCAATGGATATTGGAGCATATGAAGATACAATATCAAGATGGGAGTCGATTACTCTGAATTTGGTTGATGATCCAGGAAAGGTTTGGCCAAGCAATAGAGCCAAAATAAATTATATAGAAAATCTCCTTGGGGAGGACGAAAAGAAAGCATGGATCCAATGGCGAACAGCGTACATAGACGAATACAACACATTGGAAGGGATAGCAGATGATACGCAAAATATTTTATCCCACATTAGAAGAATATTTCTTCTACAAGACCCTTACCAAGGAAATACGGAAGAACAGGATAGGGCCTATAATGAAATAGAAAGGCTCTCGTGCAGAAATCTGAAAGATATATTTCTTTACCTGAATGATTTCAAAAGGCTGGCAGCACAGTCAGGAAGACTATACTTGTCTCCAGAACTATCAGACAAAGTCTTCAGAAAGATGCCCCCAATTATTGGGAAAGAATTGGAAGAAGCATGGAATGCAAAGTATCCGGGAAGTAATGTTAGTGTTATTCCAAGGATACATTTTTCATACCAATACCTCGCAGAAATCTGCAGAAAGGCAGCAGTTCAAAGGGAAATTAAAAATCTCCAGTTTTGTAGCAAAATCCCAATACCAGGCTATTATGAGAAAACAAAGAAATATGGCCTAAGATAATCAACAACCTACAAAGGAAAGCCGCATGCTTCCCATGTTAGGATATTTAAAACGAAGCATAAAGACAAAGAAAGAAAATGCAAATGCTTTATATGCGGAGAAGAAGGCCATTTTGCTCGAGAATGTAAAAGTAATAAAGGAAATATAGCAAGAGCAGCCGTCATGGAAAATTTAGACTTACCAGAGGAATGGGACGTGCTATCAGTTGATCAAGATGAACCAGAAAGCGATGCAATCTGTTCATTTTCTGAAGGAGAAGGAAAGTCTAAAGACTACATATCAAATGTTTTGTCTGGAAATTTCTTAGAAGAACTAGCAGGGGTATTGATCGAAGAAGAGAAATTAAGGAGAGAATGGAGGTTTAAAGTGAAACTCCAGGAACAACAAGAAAGCTGTGAACATGTACTGCTAACGAACCAAGAAAATGTCGCTAGCATAAATTGTTCATATTGCAAAGAGAAAACGACATCAAGAGCTAGAAGTAACTGTCTAAAGTGCCAAATAACGGCTTGCCCGTTATGTTCGGACTACTATCTAAGCTTCAAAGTAACCCCAAGACCAAAGGAGATGATTGGTTATGATAATAGGGATAGCCTTATTAAAGAACTTCTTCTTTATAATGCTTACCTTATTAAAGAAAATGAAAGCCTTAAAGGAAGACAAGTAGAAAAAGAAGAGTTGGACGAAATTCTTCAAGAAGAATTTGAACAACTCAAGCCTTTCCAAACAGCTGAAAATGATAAGAAGGAGGAGTTGCAAAGCAGCAAAGTCTTTGATGAAGATGGCGTAGAAATCATATACGAGGAAAAGGCTCTAAAAGCAAGTGGTGAACCAGAAAAGAAAACCAAAATATACAACAAATTGTATAATATGGTTATCACCTTCAACATACCAGGAGAAAAGGAATTTAGTCTAAGAGCAATCCTAGACACAGGAGCTACCTCATGCTGTGCAAATAGTGAAGTAATACCAAAAGGGCCCTCGAAGAAAGCCCGTACAGAATTAATTTTAAGGGTATAAACTCACAGCAAATTGCAGAAGAAAAATTGAAGCAAGGGCAGATGACCATAGCTGGTCATGTTTTTAGAATCCCATTCACTTTCTGCATGCCAATGAGAACTGATGATGGCATAGACATGCTTCTAGGATGCAATTTCATAAGAAGCATATATGGAGGAGTAAGAATTGAAGGAAATATTGTTACATTCTACAAAAAATGTAACCATGGTTAAAACAGAACAAGCTACAGAAGCAGCTAAATATGCCATTGAAGAACTATGCATGAATTATGAAGAATACCAGGCAATCCAAGAATCTGCATACTTCAACATAGGGCATACTAGTCCAGCGTTTCAAACAAAGTTTGGGAAACTCTTACAAAGGCTAGAAGACCAAGGATACATTGGTGAAGAACCCTTAAAGCACTGGCAGAAGAACAAAGTGAAGCGCAGAATTGATATAATCAATCCCGACATTACAATTCAGGATAAGACGCTAAAACACGTTACGCCAGCAATGAAAGATCAATTCAAGAAACATACTGACGCCCTGCTAAAACTAGGCGTAATCAGAAGAAGCAAAAGTCGTCATAGAACAATGGCGATAATGGTAAATTCTGGAACATCTATTGATCCAAAAACGGGAAAAGAAGTTAAAGGCAAAGAAAGAATGGTGTTTAATTACCGAACACTAAATGATAACACCTACAAGGATCAATATTCGTTACCAGGCATCAACACGATCATTCAAAGGGTAGGAAATGCAAAAATCTACTCTAAGTTTGATCTGAAAAGTGGTTTTCATCAGGTAGCTATGGCTGAGGAATCAATTCCATGGACAGCCTTTATAACTCCTGAAGGATTGTATGAATGGCTTGTAATGACGTTTGGTTTAAAGAATGCACCAGCCATTTTTCAGAGAAAGATGGATCACTGCTTTGAAGGCACAAAGGATTTTATAGCTGTATACATAGATGATATTCTTGTATTCTCAAAAACTGAAGCTGACCATGCAAAACATCTTGAAAGAATGCTGGAAATCTGTGAAGAAAATGGGCTAGTGCTAAGCGCAAATAAAATGAAGATAGCAGTGAGGGAAATTGAATTCCTTGGGGTAGTTATTGGAAATTCAACAATCAAGCTCCAACCACATATCATAAAGAAGATTGCAGAATTTAAGGATGAAGAGCTAAAGGAAAAGAAGGGATTAAGATCTTGGCTTGGGATCTTAAATTATGCTAGAAACTATATTCCAAACCTGGGAAAGTTGCTAGCACCTTTGTACGAAAAAACATCACCCCATGGTGATAAAAGAATGAAGGATTCGGATTGGAAACTGGCCAGGGAGATAAAATTGAAGGTTCAAGAGCTCCCAGATATGAAGATACCCCAAGCAGATTCTTATGTGATCATAGAAACAGACGGAAGCATGGAAGGATGGGGAGCGGTGTGTAAATGGAAGAAGAAAAAGAATGATGCAAGAAGGGAAGAACAAGTTTGTGCATACGCAAGTGGCAAATTCCCAGTGTAAAATCCACCATTGATGCTGAAATTTATGCGGCAATGGAGGGTTTAAAAGCCTTTAAAATTTACTACTTGGACAAAAAGGAAATCACCCTAAGAACAGATTGTCAAGCAATAATCAGTTTTTACAATAAGTCAACAAATAACAAACCATCAAGGGTCAGATGGTTGAACTTTACAGATTTTGTCACAGGATCTGGTGTTCAGATAAACTTTGAACACATTGATGGAAAGCAGAACATCCTTGCAGATAACTTGTCTAGAATTGCTAATCTTTTACAATCGCAGGAATGGACAGATTGCTCCAAAAATACTCAAGGTCTGATTCAGTGGAAGAATGCATACGAGGAAGTCAAGAATGGAAAACAAATGGGATACGACACCTCTATGGAGGACCAGCAACTGAATCTGCTATTACAGGGCCTAACCTTGCAAGAATTGAAGAATATGAAGAAATTACCAGCGAAGAAATGGCGCCAATCACAAACAAACCTTGGTTGCTTAATGACCCAAGAAACAACAGACGATGCCAATTATTCAACCAACAAAACAACAAGGCCCTTGGTGAGTTATCCTTCCTGGTGTCCATGGCAGAACTCAACCTGGCCCGGTACAAAGCCTACTCAACAAGGGATAATAGCTACAATGACAATAGGCCCAACAACGAAGCCCAACTCAGAAGACTCAAAAATGCAGTCCGCATCATCAAGGATGCAGCAAGTGGGACCATACTCTAGAAAATCCATGTGCACCAAAAGAAGCAAGGGAGCCTACCATAATAAAATATACATCAATAATTGCAGGTGTGACGAATGCAATGATGTAATTCTCATTAATGAACGCATCACTCTATGGGAAGGACACATTGCACAGTCTCGACTTTAATCAGTACTACCAACTTTGTCGTATAAGGAAATAAAAGGCCACTTTACTAAAGGAAGGGCCCGTGTGTGAAGACTTTAAGATAAAGTCTTTTGTATCATAGTGTGTAGTAGGTAATATAAAGTTGTACTATTAGGCACACGAAAGTTGAAATTATCAGCCAATGGGGCCCACTAGTTTTGAGTCGTTTTTTTTAGAGTCGGTACTGCTTTGGTTTTGCTTGTTTTTGTTAATGCAGGTTTGGATATGTACCACCCGTACTCACTCTCCATTCGGGTGATTTTGGAGCTGCTTTTCAAATTTCAAGGCATTTACCAAGTGTACTAGTCAGAGTCAAAGCCGGTCGCGACCAAAATGCTATACGATCGAGCTGGATTGGACGAGAGTTTCGGAAGCTTACGCATTATAAAACCAGCTAAGTCCTTTCCAATTATGCCCTTAGTCTTTTTATTTCTTATTTATTTTTAGTCTTTTGAGTCGGTTTCCATCTTACATTGAGGGCAATGTAGAGTTTAAGTGTGGGGATGGGAAACTGTCGTTTAGCTCCTAGTTAGTGAGTCTTGAGTCATAATAATAATAAAAAAATTAAAAAAATTTGAAAAAATTGAAAATACAAAAAAAGAGTTGGTTTTGGAGGTCCCGGTCCTTTAGCGCGTAAAAAACAAAAACCTTTTCAAAACGTCGGTCAAAAGCGGTATAATTGTCGAATTTACGAGTCAAGAGCACATGTTTCTTTAAGTTGCGGGATAGTAGGTTGACTGAATCGGTTTAATTGGGATGCCTAGGATAGTGGATGGAGCCGGAGAGTTAATTAGTTGTGCATTGTTGATATCGGTAGCCCTTATTTACCACATGATAGTGAGATTTGAGCCTTTACATGTTTCATATTAATATGTTCACTACTTTCATTTCATGTGTGTTTACCGACTTGTTGCATTACTTTAGAACTTGTGCGTTTTGATACAGTTTGGGACCTTCGCTTAGGATTTGGCATGGATATGATAGAGGCATTAGGATCACCCTATTTGTGTAGCCTTTGTGTTTGACCCGTTTCACCACTACCCTTAGATACACCACTTTCAGCCTAGCCATTCGTTTGTTACCCGTTTGTGATTTGATAGCCGGATCGTGTTACGTTATTATTATATTTGAAAAAAAAAAGAAAAACAATGAAAAAGAAAAAAAAAGAAAAAAAATACGAAAAAATAGAAAACATAAGAAAAGAAAAAGAAGAAAAAAATAGAATAAAGTTGTAGGTCAAAATGACCAATATGTTAGTATTTGTTTCGTGCTTATCCGGTTTATCGTGTGATTTCGTGTTTAGCCACTTTATCCCAAAAAAAAAACCCCTACCTTTAGCCCTTACCTACCCATTAAAGCCCTCTTGATCCATGTCGAGTTTTAACAAATAGGTGGAAATCTGATTGACGTACAAGCTTATGATAGTATGTTTCATAGTTCGGTTTTGAGAGTTCACTCGAAATTACATATTTATTAGCGGAGAGATGAGTGAAATTATGAGGGGTGTTGACCTTACATAATTGATTGCTTGAAGGTGAGAAAGCTTGATTAGGTAGTCCCGTTTTCATTTAAATATTATGATTCGTCACCTTTTGAACGTTGTAAGTCTTGCGAAACCGCTGTGTTTGATGATTTCGTAGTTCGCGTAATAACTTGTTTGAGACTTGCGTTATTGTTAAGTGTTAAAGTTGGACATGTTGCTTGTGATTTTGCTTAGGGACAAGCAAAAGGTTAAGTGTAGGGATATTTGATGTGTGGTAAAATATACATATTTTCCGCGTTTAAAGTGTATTATTTTTGTATAGTTTTTATTTGGTTTTAGTGTTATTTTATATTATTTTGTGTTTTGTCAGGTCCTGGAAATAATCAGCCAGTTGGGCAGAGTGAGGTGCCAGTGACCGAACTAAAATTGCCGCTGAGTGGGTCGAGGCCACTATCTCTATTAATAATAACAACAACAACAACAACAACAATAATAATAATAGTAGTAGTAATAGTAATAGTAATAAACTTTTGTCTTGATGTGGATGTAAATTACATCAGCTGATGTAATTGAAAGTATTGTTATGAGAGTTGGGTTCGAGAGGAACAAAAAGAATTTGAAGGAAAGAATTTTATTCTTTCTTACTACAATGGGCCGCCCAAAAAGGAACAATCCAACATATGTTTACGACAACATGCAGTTGGGGAGTTATTGTTTTGTATTATTAGTGGGCTTTGAAACAATTATATTGGGATTAAAAAACCCTAGTGCATCCTAGTGGATGGGGAGGATATATATATGAAGTGAGAGGCAAACGGCAGCCAGAGAATTTTGGAGGCATACCAAGCGGCAGCATCTTAGAGATGATCTGAGAGCACTTTGGAGCTGATTGAAGGTTTAGGAAGCTTCCGGTTCGAGTTTTGAGCATAGTGGGTTCGTTAAACATTAGTTTTTCGGTTTCTATTCGCTTCGAACTATGACTTCAATTGTTTTCAGACCTTGTTCAGTTATTTTGTTGAATATTATGAGTAGCTAACTTGTTTAAACTACCTGGGTTTAGATGAACTTGATAATTGTAATGCGATTTTGACATGATTATGGTTATTTGATGTGATTTACATAACTTTGCTTTGTGATTGATCTTGATATTGCATGTTGGTGTGTTTTGATTGATTATTGGCTGATGAATTCAGCGGTTTATGTCACGGCCCCAGACCCGGTTTGACCCGTTTCAGGAGCCGCGGGACAGAAATCCCGTGGTATTTATTTAACAGCGGAAGTTTCTTCAGGATCTTTTTAAAACTGAAATATTTCCCGATTATTTTATTTCACAATTCGGGATAAAACCCGGTAATTTACAATATTGAGATTTCACGGAGAAATCTTTTATTTTACAAAACATGTTTCTTTATTTTATACTGAGCCACTTCCTTAAGCTGATAGTGCTTCACGACACTTTTCCTGGATCACAACAGATCACCTGAAACATGTTTGAAAAAGGTTTTGTCAGCGGGAAATACTGAGTGAATCATTCTATTTGCATAAAACGACCTGTTTATATTTTACAGTATTAAGAGCGATTACAATGTCTCTATCTTTTTAATTAACTGACCAAGTTGTCACTTGACCGGACTTGTGACTGTGGACATATCACTTGCTGGGTCCTTTCACCCACAAGTGATAAATAATTAGTAGCTATGTGCACATCCCCCCACATACTAGCAGTAATTTCAGATTACATAGACTTAATCCCTGTAAATATAACCTTTGAAAATAAACATGCTTTTGTAAAGTAATTTGATAAAAAGAAAATGACCCACATTGCAGATTTAACAGAGCTTATTCTACTGATTAGCCTTGATAACCTAGTTTAAATAATCAAGCACACAAACTAGGTTAGTAACTTAATACAGCATTTACGATAACTCACGAGATTAAAACCTTCACAACGAATGACAAAGTGCGATACTTAAACATCCATCGATTTAACGACAAATGACAAAGCATAAACCCTAATGTGGGCAGCACTTAATCATCCATTGGATAGTTTAATCGATCGGACATTGAATCGTAGCAGCGATCGAGTTATTACCCTGAATTGTGGCAGCACTTCGTGATCAGTGTGTGTTTTTGTAGTAAACAGTGTCTAACTTTGTGTACGTAAAGAGTTTTAACGTCGAACTGAAGCCAGAAATCAAGTCCCAAGCCCCTGTATTTATACTTGAAATTGACATCTCCCGCGTGTCGCGGAAGATGTCCTGGATTCTGTCGCGACTCGCCTGGGGTACCAATCTACCCTAGGGTTGCCTTGTCACTAGTATAGGCCTATGGGACAATTTAATTAAATAAATATAACTTTTGATGAGAGTTGTTACATTCTCCCCACCTTAATAAAAATCTCGTCCTCGAGATTTACTGGAATAAGTGAGGATACATTCGCTTCATTTCTGATTCCAGCTCCCAAGTGTATTCAGCTCCTCTCTTTGAATCCCATCTGATTTTGACTAAAACTAGTCGTTTGTGTTTAAGAAACTTGATCTTTCGATCCTCAATTTGAAGATGTTTCTCAACAAATTTCAGCTTTTCGTTTACCTCTATATCTCGAAGAGGTACTACCAGTGATTCATCTGATAAGCATTTCTTGAGATTGGATACATGAAATACATTATGTACTCCAGATAATTCTTCTGGTAGTTCTAAACGATAAGCAACTGGTCCTATACGTTGGATCACTGAAAATGGTCCTACGTACCTTGGACTTAACTTTCCTTTCTTACCGAATCGAACAACTCCTTTCCAAGGGGAAACTTTTAATAGTACTTTGTCTCCTACTTGGAATTCAAGTGGCTTGAGCCGATTATCTGCATAACTCTTCTGACGATCGCGAGCCATCTTCAGTCTTTCCTTGATTTGAGTAATCTTATCAGTCGTCTCTTGCACTATTTCAGGACCTGACAATTGACTCTCTCCTATTTCTGCCCAACAAACTGGAGTTCTGCATTTTCTTCCGTACAATGCTTCAAATGGGGCAGTTTCAATACTTGAATGATAGCTATTGTTATAGGAGAATTCAATTAATGGTAAATGATCATCCCAATTTCCACCAAAATCTATTACACATGCTCGAAGCATGTCTTCTAGAGTTTGGATCGTCCTTTCACTTTGTCCGTCTGTTTGGGGATGATATGAAGTGCTTAGATTTAATCGAGTTCCCATAGCTTGCTGGAAACTTTTCCAGAAATGAGAAGTAAAACGACTATCCCTATCCGAAACAATGGAGAGTGGAACTCCATGTAAGGATACAACTTCATCTACATACAATTTTGCCAACCTTTCCATACTAAAGGTTTCTTTCATTGGTAAAAAGTGAGCTGATTTGGTTAATCGATCCACAATTACCCAAATCGCATCATTACCTTTTCTGGTTTTGGGTAACTTAGTAACAAAATCCATTGTTATAAGTTCCCATTTCCATACTGGCATTTCTAATTGTTGTAGTAACCCTGAAGGTTTCTGATGTTTTGCCTTAACTTGTGAACAAGTAAGACATTTAGAAACATATCGCGCTATATCCTTTTTCATTCCTATCCACCAGAAGTTCTTTCTTAAATCTTGGTACATCTTATTGTTTCCTGGGTGCATAGTATACCTAGATTTATGAGCTTCTTCTAAAATCTTAGGTCTTAAGTCTCCCTACTTAGGTACCCAAATTCTACTTTTGTGGAATCTCCAAACTCCATCTACTCCTTGTTCTAATTCCTTGATTCGTCCTTTCATTCCTTCAGCATCATCCTTGATTGCTGTAACTTGAACATTCTTCAATTGTTCCATTAAATCTATTTGTAGATTTAATCTGAGAGCACGAACTTGTCGTTGTTTCTCATAATACTTACGACTTAAAGCATCTGCAACTACATTTGCCTTTCCTTCGTGATACTGAATATCACAGTCGTAGTCACTTAGGATTTCCATCCATCTCCTTTGCCTCTTGTTTAACTCTTTTTGCCCAAATATATTTCTTAAACTTTTGTGGTCTGTGTAGATAGTAAATTTACTTCCGTAAAGATAATGTCTCCAAATCTTAAGGGCAAAAATTACGGCTCCTAATTCTAAATCATGAGTCGTATAGTTTTCTTCGTGCTTTTTCAATTGCCTTGAAGCATATGCAATCACCTTTTTGCATTGCATAAGCACACATCCATATCCTAGTTTTGAAGCATCACAATATACCTCAAAATCTTCAGTTCCTTCTGGTAAGGCTAAGATTGGTGCATTTGTTAATTTCTGCTTCAATATTCTAAAGGCTTCTTCTTGCTTAGGTCCCCATTCAAACTTAACCGCTTTACAGGTTAGCTTAGTTAATGGAACAACTATCTTGGAAAAATCCTTAATAAACAGTCCATAGTACCCAGCTAAACCTATAAAACTTCTAATTTCCATTGCTGTTTGTGGAACCTTCCATTTGGTAATTGCCTCTATCTTAGCAGGATCTACGTGAATACCTTCGTGATTCACCATGTGTCCTAAGAATTGCACTTCTTGTAACCAAAATTCACACTTCGAGAATTTGGCATAAAGCTTTTCTTTTCTTAACAAAGTTAAGAGTGCATGAAGGTGTTCACAATGCTCTGTATGACTTTTGGAATAAATAAGTATATCATCTATAAAAACAATTACAAATTTATCCAAATATGGTTTACAGATCCTATTCATCATGTCCATGAATGCAGCAGGTGCATTCGTTAACCCAAAGGGCATGACTGTAAACTCGTAATGACCATACCTAGTTCTGAAAGTACTCTTAGGTATGTCCTCTTCTTGTACCTTCAATTGATGATATCCGGAGTGTAAATCTATCTTAGAAAAATATCTAGCCCCCTGAAGTTGATCAAATAGATCATCAATCCTAGGTAATGGGTATCGATTCTTAATTGTAACCTTATTCAATTCTCTATAATCGATACACATTCTCATTGAACCATCCTTTTTCTTCACAAACAACACTGGCGCTCCCCAAGGGGATGAGCTAGGTTGTATGAATCCTTTACTTAGTAATTCATCTAATTGCTTTTTCAGTTCTAACATTTCTGTAGGTGCTAACCGATAAGGTGCCTTGGCTATCGGTGTAGTTCCTGGAATTAGATGAATCCTAAATTCTACTTCCCTATCTGGAGGTAATCCCGGTAAATCTTCTGGGAATATATCTGGATATTCTGAGACTACAGGAATTTCCTTAAGTTCTTTACCCTTAGTACTAATGATTACTGAAATCATATATACTATTCCTTGTTTTCGTTCATAATTAGCAACTTTCATTACTGATATGAACTTCATGGGCTTACATGGTTTATCTCCTGTAATCCTAATTACTTCTCCAGTGGGTGATTGAATTTCTATGGAATTCTGATCACACAATATTCGAGCATGGTTGGCTACTAACCAATCCATTCTTAATACAACATCAAATTCAGCTAATTTCATCGGTAATAGTTTTGCAGAGAATTTATGTCCTAAAAGTTCTATATTTTCTTCTTGCAAAACTTTATCTATTTTAACTGAATTTCCGTCTGCCGTTTCAACTGTAAAAATCTGCCTAATATTGGTTAAAGGTAAATTAAGAGCTTGGCAGAATGAAGTATTTATAAAACTTTGGTTTGCACCAGAGTCAAATAATACTTTGGCATAAATGTTGTGAACTAAGAACGTACCCGCTATCACATCTGGGATGAGTTCTGCTTCTTGAGTGGTTAGCTGGAATGCCCTGGCATTCTTCTTAATAGTTCCGTCGGTCGCCTTGGTTTTGTTGTCTGCTGGTTTGATTAATTTAGGACATTCTGTTTTGAAATGTCCTGCCTCTCCACAATTGTAACAAATTATGGATTTCTTCCTGCAATTTTCTTCACGATGCCCTACAGTTTTGCAAAAATTGCAATATACTTTGCATTTTCCAAAATGCTTCTTTTTGCAATTTTGACAGAACGGCAAAGTTGAAGATTGCCCTGTTCCTTTTCTCTTGAAGCTATTATTATTACCCGTATGAAATCCTTGGGTAATTTTATGAGCCAGTTCCTTCTTCCTGTTTTCATCTTGGGTGCGTACTAGTTCATCGGTTAGGGTATTAGCTAATTCCACAGTATCGTCAATAGTGCGAGGTCTCGCAGCTTTAACGATGTTGCGGATTTCACTAATCAGTCCCCAAATGTAGCGAGAAATGAGTACCGGTTCTGGCGAAGCCAGCGTTGGTACCACTCTAGCATATTCAAAGAATGTCGAAGTATAACCGCGACAATCTATACCCATCATCCGATGATTTAGGAACTTATTTGTCATTTGTTCCTTTTCATACTCGGGACATAATTTTCGTTCTACAAGACCCTTAAATTCTTCCCAATTCATGGCATAAGCTATTATTCTTCCTTTTGATTGTAACACAGTGTTCCACCATTCGAGTGCTCCTTCCTTGAAGAGATTTGATGCGTACATGACCTGATCATCTTTAGCACATTTACTTATTGCAATTACTGCTTCGGTTTTCTCTAACCAACGCAGTGATGCAGTTGCTCCTTCATTGCCTGCAAATTCCGTAGGTTTACAAGCAAGGAATTCTTTGAAAGTGCAACCAGGCGTTGCAGTTTTCATTTTCTTAGGAAATGGAGCTTGATGTGGTTCTGCATTATGATTGACATGATCATTGCCTCCGTTTACACTATTACTGAAGTTATCTTCAGAAATACGTTTACTAGGAACGATTTGTTGTGGTTCGATTGGATTCTTTACAGCAGCAACGATGGCTGGAATAGCATTGGCTATCCCTTGAGCAACAATATTTTCAATATCTTGTCTAGTCATATATTGATCTCCTGGATGTTGCTCAGACTGATTAACCTCATTTACTGGTTCGTTACCAATGTTTGCCATCTGATAATTAATTTTATATAAATAATTAGTATAAATATAAATATAATAAAACAGTTTGCACATAATCACATTAACATGTATAATAAAAAATTATTGATTTCACAAGTTTCATTTCTATATATTATATTATGCCTCGTACACACGATTATCATACAACGTTTTATTGTTAAGTTATTATACATACTGGTTATTATGATTATTTATTAACAAATATTCCTGCAAACTCTCATTATCTGGTTAGCTAATTTCTTAAAAACGACGCTCCCTTTCGTCATATTTCCAAGTAACTCTTTCTCCCACATCCCTAATCCGATTTCCTGCATCAATTAACTCTTCGCCCCAGAGGTGAAGTTCAGTCAGATTCTCCGGGCTCATAGTTGGGTATAGTGGAGGTTCTGGGTCAATTTGTGGGAAAAATGTATCAGGGCTGTTTAAAAGATTTTGGTATTGCCAATCAGTTGTCCATCATTCATCTAATTCTACTGGTAATGGTTGAGGTTGGACAATAGGATCTGGAATAGCAGGTTCCAGATTGATTGGAATTGGAACTTCTAGTGGGTAGCTAAAAAGATCTTCTTCAGTAAATATAAGGTTTGGATTAGCTGGTTCAAGGTTTCCATCGGCAGGTCCGATGAGGTCACTCATTACTAATTTATGATCTAAAAGTTCCCAGGGAGTCATTTTCTGTTTCTGTCTAGAACTTTCTCCGATTTCTCTTTCTGTTTGCTTAAAACTCTTCTCAGCTTCTATCTCTACTTGATTAACATTTTCCTCAATTTCTACCCCTTTTCCTTTGTCTTTTTGTTCTTCAGTTTTGGTAACCTTTCTTGTTGCTGCCTTTTTCCTTCGTACACGTCTCCAGCCCACAAATCTGCTTCTTTTCTTGGGTTTAGGTTTTGCCAGTGGTTTGGATTGAAATTCCATGGGTTCTTCTTTATCAGCGAAGTAACCAGTGAATTCCTTGGAAACTTCTATCTTAACGGGATAGAGGTTAAGATTTTCTAAACCTTCAGATATCTCATTCATGCTGTTTAGCATATATGCAAAATACATACCAAATGTTAAAATAGAATAACAAAATTTTATAGATAACCCGTAAATATTATTGCATACATAAAACAACTGACAAGTAATTTATACTACAATTTACTGTGAACTTATTTATTTACTGAATAAGATTTCTGGATTGAAAATAAAAATGCTAAAACTTGAGTTAGGGTATTTAGAGATTTGCATTTTCTGCTACTGTGGCTAACATATAAAGATTTGCCCATTTCTCATCTAATTTGTCCTCCCAAGGTGATTTATTGATTAAGTCCTGGGTTTCCTGTTTAACTTTCTTCTCTCGGTTTTTCCTTATTTCCTCCTGACTTTTCCTAATAATCAAACTTCTTTTATTAGGAGAAAGTGGTTCTTCATATTGTGCTTTACGGACAAATATTCCTTCTTCAGGAATTACATAAGGTTTTGTTTGGGATGAACTTCCCTTCTCGTTGGATGACTTATCTAGTTTAAGATAGATGTTTGACAGCTTTTGTTTACCCATACTGTATTTAACAAATAATCAGTTAATAAAACACATAATCACATAATTGGCAATCAGTAAAATTAAGTATTTCTAAATACTTAATAGGCTTAAATCTGTGGCTATGATACCACCTTATTTCTGTCACGGCCCCCGACCCGGTTTGACCCGTTTCAGGAGCCGCGGGACAGAAATCCCGTGGTATTTATTTAACAGCGGAAGTTTCTTCAGGATCTTTTTAAAACTGAAATATTTCCCGATTATTTTATTTTATAATTCGGGATAAAACCCGGTAATTTACAATATTGAGATTTCACGGAGAAATCTTTTATTTTACAAAACATGTTTCTTTATTTTATACTGAGCCACTTCCTTAAGCTGATAGTGCTTCACGGCACTTTTCCTGGATCACAACAGATCACCTGAAACATGTTTGAAAAAGGTTTTGTCAGCGGGAAATACTGAGTGAATCATTCTATTTGCATAAAACGACCTGTTTATATTTTACAGTATTAAGAGCGATTACAATGTCTCTATCTTTTTAATTAACTGACCCAGTTGTCACTTGACCGGACTTGTGACTGTGGACATATCATTTGCTGGGTCCTTTCACCCACAAGTGATAACTAATTAGTAGCTATGTGCACACCCCCCACATACTGGCAGTAATTTCAGATTACATAGACTTAATCCCTGTAAATATAACCTTTGAAAATAAACATGCTTTTGTAAAGTAATTTGATAAAAAGAGAATGACTCACATTGCAGATTTAACAGAGCTTATTCTACTGATTAGCCTTGATAACCTAGTTTAAATAATCAAGCACACAAACTAGGTTAGAAACTTAATACAGCATTTACGATAACTCACGAGATTAAAACCTTCACAACGAATGACAAAGTGCGATACTTAAACATCCATCGATTTAACGACAAATGACAAAGCATAAACCCTAATGTGGGCAGCACTTAAACATCCATTGGATAGTTTAATCGATCGGACATTGAATCGTAGCAGCGATCGAGTTATTACCCTGAATTGTGGCAGCACTTCGTGATCAGTGTGTGTTTTTGTAGTAAACAGTGTCTAACTTTGTGTACGTAAAGAGTTTTAACGTCGAACTGAAGCCAGAAATCAAGTCCCAAGCCCCTGTATTTATACTTGAAATTGACATCTCCCGCGTGTCGCGGAAGATGTCCTGGATTCTATCGCGACTCGCCTGGGGTACCAATCTACCCTAGGGTAGCCTTGTCACTAGTATAGGCCTGCTGAGTCGACATTTCGTTAATTCTCATTTTTGACAGCGTTTTCAGTAGATAACTATAACTAGGGTTTACCCCACCCCCTTAGTTTTAGGGGCCCTAATCCTGATTGCGAATGTTCTGAAAAATTTAGGGTTTGTGCATAATCACTTGGGTTTCTCAATTAGGGTTTCCTATGGGACAATTTAATTAAGGGGTTGTTTGGCTAAGCTTTTCAAAACTACTTATTTGCTTATTTGCTTTTCTAAAAAGCAAATAAGTCAATAAGCTGTTTTGAAAAGCTTTAAAATGGAGCTTTTCAAAATGACTTATTTTCTTATTTGCTTTTCAGAAAGCAAATAAGCAAATAAGTCATTTTGAAAAGCTTAGCCAAACAGCCCCTAAATAAATATAACTTTTGATGAGAGTTGTTACAGTTTAGGCACATAGAAATATCCCTTAGACTTAGAGTTTAATTTGAATCGTTGATCTTAGGGTTTTCGGTTTGAATATTGAGTTGAGAAATTGGCCAATTCGATTAATAATTAAAATCAATATACTAAAACTTGCATCCTCATCTTGTGACTCGAAAGACGATTGAGGTGAGCTAGGTTATTAGCTAATCATTGGTGGGTAGATTGAGTGACCGATAGCTCGGGCTCGTTTATTACATCGTGGTTAAGGTTTCCTAGGATTTCAATCTTCAAGGTTTGGTTTGCGTTTTGAGAGTTTTGGGGGTAGAGTTACTTTCATTTCTTGATTCTCGTAGGATTTGGTATCGATAGGTCGAGCCGGTTTGTTCTAGCACTTCACATTTCGTCTTTATCTTTCGTTTGATACATCTCTACCGGGGGGGGGGGGGGTTATTCGAGGGAGTAGGATATTTAACCATTGCCACTGTCAGAGTAGCATTGCATGATACTAGGGATTTGACACCTAGGTAGTCCTTGTCTCATATATATTTGATCAAACTTTGCTCTTATGTTCGTGTTCGTTTCACGTTGTTTGTCATGTTTGCCATCTTCTTAGTCCTTTATTTTAATTAGTTAAAACCACAAATTAAAACCAGTTAAGTAATTAGTTGAGTCAGAGTCTAGTTTAGCGTCGCTAGTGTCTCGTGGGTTCGATACTCGGACTTCATTAGGTTTTACTACGTACGATAGGTACACTTGCCTGTCAGTGGTCTAGCATTTAGAGAGTCTTAGTTTATAAATTTAAAACTAGGGTGTCTAGATTAGGTTAGGTTTAGTTTTTATAGACCACATTCAGCACATCACTAGCCATCAAGGTAGTGGACTATGTCCAAGCATCATAGCCTATATGATCGAATGAGATCATGGCTAATATCATCAATGCGATGATCATGTATCTTTAAACATCCTATGAGATGTCAAATGATTTACCTACGGGCTCCCTGTCACTTCAAAAATCCAGAATGTGTTTAGTTTACCCATATTATACAAGTCTTCATACTTGTCGGGTCTAAATCACATTCTAATCCGGTCTTCGCTTAATCTTGCGTTTTGAACCGTAAACCTTTCATTAAAACTAACCGGTCTAAGTTAAGACTTAAATAAGACCCGTTAGGAATCTAGTAGGTTATTAAAATCTTCGTTCCAGATTAACGAGCCCAGTAAAAGCTATTTGTACTTACTGATTGATATACGAATGGGATTAAAATTATATTTTGAGCTCAGGTAAATACTTTTAACTTATTTTCCGTTATACGGGCTTGGGATACGGTATTATAAAAATACCGCTTGGTCGGGTATGCAGTTGTTTAAATCGGATTGTCATTAATACATTTACATAACCCGTTTTAATCTGTTTTGTTTGGTGCAATGCCTTTGGGGGGTTAATGACCGTGTACTGGATATCCTCGGCTCATTCATTTGAAATGGCCACGACTTAAGCAAGGGGTGTAGGCATACACCTGATAGTTGCCCATGTAAAAAGGGTACCCCTCGTAAGGAAACTTCTTGTGGGTATTATACCAAGTGGTGTGTCTATTAATCTTAACCGGCTCTTCTAACCGGGTCCAAATGGACGACAAGCATGTAAAACTATATACAAGATTATTTTTAAATAATTGTCCCAAGTTAATAAAGAATATTTATGCCTTGTGCATTTAAATCAATTTTACAAACACTTTTCAAAAAGAGTCAGTTAATTGTATTTACCAGTGTAAACTGACGTATTTTCCAAAAGGTTAAGTGGAGGTACTACTCGTAATGGGTTGGCTACTCCTAGTATCAATTAAAGAGTCTTGCAAGCTTTTGATGCTTAAATCTGTTGAACAATGTTACTTGTTATTTTAGATCCGCCTGTGGATCACTTTACATTCCGTTTATAATATTTTATGTTACTTTCGAATCGGTTTGTAATATTATTACTTTTAGACTTCCGCTGTGCATTAAACTGTGATTATTGACCATGATGATATCAACTACGTCACGATACTCCCCACCGGGCCCACTGGTAATACGTGGAAATATCAGGGTGTGACAGGTTGGTATCAGAGCCAACATTGAGTGAATTAAACACTAGCCTTTTGTGTTTAATCTCAATGACACAGTTTGCACATTCCTTGACCTCCGAGTCTAGGCTAACGACATAGGACTAATCCTAACCTTATTGTTTTCTTTTGTTGGTTTCTTTTGTTTGTTTTGACAGGAACAAGACAATGCCACCAAGATTTAGAATAAGAGGTGGACGAGGCAAGGCGCCGATCACCGCTCCAAACGACCACGAAGCCGGGCCTTCTTACCGGCGAACTCCTTCAGCAACCATGAGCTCTATTCCTCAAGAAGACTGGAGAGCATATTTAGAACCCGCGAGTCATTCTGTCTCGCTTAGCTCTTCGCCCAATGATTCTCACCACTCCTACTTTCCATTGCAGCGGTCAAGTTTACACCGGGCTTTTCAGGACCCGAACCCTTTCTTCCGGAGCCGGTTCAACCCGGCGAACGTGAGTGAAGAACCAATGGGCCATAACCCATTGGGACCAGAAGACCACTTTCCTGGAGCCTAGGAGATGGATATGGACAAGGATCCAGAACCTGCCGAGCCACCAACTGGGACGCCCACGCATCCCATCGAGATTTCTGACAGATCATTTTTTCATGGTTCACCATATAGAGGCCCCGATTCATTTGCTCAATGGTGGAGCAATTATCACTGGGAATACACACCTTCCCACCACTCCTCACCACACCAACAGGTCCCCTCTGAGGACCCGCATTTTGTGGAGGTTACGCCACCGCCACCGGTAGAGCAGTAGCTGCCTCCGGAACCACCGAGGCGAAGAAGAACAGGTGCACGAAACTCCGTGCGAGGAGGGGATTTCCATTTCAGCACCCCTCAACACTCTAGTGGCAGCCACTACCCAACACTATATGAAGACCCGCAAATGGGTGGGCCTTCAAACCCAGTTTCAGAAGTCGACTCTGCGCCAGTAGCACCACCACCACCACCACACATGGGTTATGATAACCCAATTCCTTCATACGCCGGTGCAGCGGCGTATAACCCTTTTGAGCAGCCATCTTATCCTGGCTACAACTACTACAATGCCCCTGCCGTCGACCCGTATCTCGAGGCGGCCAACTACAATGCTCTCCATCCAGAAGGGCCTTACGCATCTTTGTACCAGTCTGGGTACCAAGCATATGGGTATCAATACCCACCACCTCCTCAACCTCTGCAGCAGCAACCGCCGCAGCTGCCACAGATCCAACCACCACAGCAACAGGAAATCCTTTAGAGGTTGAACCAGGTGAAACGAGAGGTTCAGGAGGAGCGTAGAAGCGGCCGGGGGCTACTTAAGGGTTTGGCAGACCTAATCAATGGGAAGAAGAAAAGGGATTATTGAAATTCCTTATTTATTTATTTTTTAATTTTTAATTTCAATCAAGTCCCTACGTGGACATTTTTATTTATGTAATAGGTCCCTGCGAGGACTAGTATTTCTTATTTTAGTCCCTGAGTGGACAATGTTATTTCTTTTAAGTCCCGTTTAGGGCAATTATGTACTTCTTTTAAATTTCTTGGAATATTTTATTTAAATTTCATTTGTCATCATATGCATGAATATAATATATGAAATAAATCAAAATATCATTCCTTTTTGTAATTGATCTGCCATTAAATATTAAATGGAATCTTAAAGGTATGACCTAGCCCACATGTCATTTTAGACATGGCCATGATGGTAAAACCTATTTAAAAGATTCAAATCCTTGTTAACTTCTGAAAACATGTTAGCACTCCTGGCAGATGTGATTCGGTAAAGTCACACATGTCATCCTTATATTGGATTCTTCCAGACTCCTTAATTAGCCTAATGATTTAGAAATCATGGGTTTAAATCATCAATTAAGAAAATTATATATGAAATATCCATTAGTGATGAAGTGCCTACGGGCCATAATAATTGTCAAATAAGACAAAAGACAGTTGTAGTCTACGACTCCCTGTCAATAAAAGGTAATGAACTACATTCAAACCTTAATGCCTCGATTCTATGAAATCATGGCTTAAAATTGTCCTTGTGCCACTTTAATATCTTTGATGATTATAACTAAGGATAAATTATAATGAAAATCCTAAATGATTATGATTAACAAATTAACCAAATATGGTCTATGTTTACCATGGTTAATGAGTCATCAAAAAAATGATGATTCCATAAATAACCTCTGAATAAAATATTGTTAATTGTTTTGTAGCAATCAAGCTACATGGCTGAATCGGAGGAGGTTAACAGTCACCCGAGAGAGAATAATGATACCACCAGAATTAATGTAGTTGGTGCAGATCTTCAGGCATTGATAGACAATGATGTTGTTACTAGGGCACTTGACAGACAGTTCAAGGAATCAAGTGGTGCACGCTCTAAGACTCAATCTGTGGCTCATAGTAAGCCCCCTTCTAAAACACACGAGTCAAAGGATGACGATGCTCGTCACTCGTCAAATCAGCAAAGTGTCCCGTCTAAGAAGATTGTGTTCAATCAAGAGCCACGTGTTAAGACCTGCTCTTACAAATATTTGGTCTCCTGCAAGCCCAGAGACTTCACAGGGGAGAAATGAGCCATTGACTGTATGACATGGCTCGATGAGATGGATACAGTGGTTGATATTAGTGGATGTGCAGAGCAAGATATTGTGATGTCTGTGTCACAATCGTTTGAAGGAGAAGCGTTAGCTTGGTGGAGGTCCCTAATCCAAGCTACAGGGAAGATCCTGTTATATAACTTGACATGGGATCAGTTTGTTGCTCTAATCAAGGAAAATTTCTGTCCTCAACATGAAGTTGAGAAAATTGAGACTGACTTCTTGACCTTGGTCATGAAGAATTTAGATTGTCAGCCGTATCTTACGAGTTTCAACACCATGTCTCGTTTGGTTCCTTATTTGGTCACACCGGAATCAAAACGTATAGCCTGCTTTATTGGAGGTTTTGCTCCGGAAATCAAAGCAACTGTGAAAGTATCTAGACCTACTACCTTTAGGTCAGTGGCTGATCTGTCCTTATCTCTTACTCTCGATGCGGTTAGGCAGAGATCGCACAAGAATTCTGAAGAAGGGAAAAGGAAACGTGAGGATGAAAAATCACGCCGTTCTGATAAGAAACATAAGGGAAACTCTGAGTACAAGAAGGGTTTCGGGTTTAAAAAGGATAGCCAGCAGACGGGTGAGAAACCAAAATGTAAAACATGTCAGAAACGTCACTTTGGAAGGTGTAGGTTGGAGTTGAAATCACAATCGCAGTCACAATCAAAGACTTTTGGATGTGGAATCTGCAAGTCCAAAGAACATAAGACTTTGGATTGCAAGAAGTTAAAAGATGCGACTTGTTACAACTGTAACGAGAAGGGGCATATCAAGACTAACTGCCCAAAGTATGCAAAGAAACCTGAGGAGGTTAAGAAGACCAACGCTCAGGTTTTTCAAATGAATGCTCAAGAGGCCATTCAGAACGACAACGTGATAACAGGTACCTTTCTTATCAATGATGTTTATGCTAGAGTATTGTTTGATTCGGGTGCACACAAGTCTTTTGTAGACAATAAGTTTTGTAAATTGTTAAATCTGCCTGTTAAGACTCTAAGCATAAAGTATGAAGTAGAACTGGCCGATGGGACTATAGAGACTACCTCAACAGTTCTAGATGGATGTTTTATATCCATTAGGAATCACTGTTTTCCATTGTCCATGCTTCCGTTGAAATTAGCAGGATTCGATATAGTGATAGGTATGGATTGGTTATCTCATAACCAAGCCCAGATTGTATGTGATAAGAAGCAAGTAGTTATCAAGACTCTTTATGGTGAGCCACTTACGATTCAAGGAGATACTCAATATGGATTGCCTAAGAAAGTGTCTATGCTTAAGGCATCAAAGTGTATGAAGAGAGGTTGGGTCATTTATATGGCACAGGTAACCATTCATGAACCAAAGCCCAAGATTGAAGACATCACCGTTTTCTCTGAATAATTAGATGTTTTTCCTGAGGAACTACCTGGACTACCTCCGGATAGGCAAGTGGAATTTAGAATCGATATCATTCCTGGAGCAGCACCAATTGCAAGAGCACCTTATCGGTTGGCACCAACTAAAATGAAAGAGTTAAGGACTCAGTTGGATGATTTATTGGCAAAAGGTTTTATTCGACCTAGCTCGTCCCCTTGGGGAGCTCCGATTCTATTTGTGAAGAAAAAGGATGGATCGATGCGTCTATGCATCGATTATCGCGAGCTAAACAAGGTTACAATCAAGAACATATATCCGTTACCCAGGATCGATGATCTATTCGGTCAGCTTCAAGGAGCAAGTTACTTTTCAAAGATTGATCTAAGATCGGGTTATCACCAGTTGAAGGTCAGAGACGAAGATGTGCATAAGACTGCATTCAGAACTCGTTATGGTCACTATGAATTCTTAGTGATGCCTTTTGGACTCACTAATGCACCTGCAACGTTCATGGATCTCATGAATCGCGTTTGCAAGCCATACTTGGACAAGTTTGTCATTGTCTTCATTGATGACATTCTCATTTATTCAAAGAATTAAGCCGATCATGAAAGACATCTCCGGGGTATCCTTAAACTTCTACAGTAAGAGAAACTTTACGCCAAATTTCCAAAATGTGAGTTTTGGCTTCTTGAAGTCCAATTTCTTGGACATGTTGTAAGTGAGCGTGGTATCCAGGTGGATCCCGCTAAGATTGAAGCGATTATGAATTGGCAAGAGCTGAAGACTCCTATAGAGATACGCAGCTTCTTGGGTCTAGCAGGTTATTACAGGCGTTTTATAGGGAACTTTTCAAGGATTGCCGCACCTTTGACTTCGTTGACCCGCAAGAATGTCAAGTTTGATTGGGGTCCCAAGCAGCAAGAATCCTTTGATATTCTTAAACAAAAGTTGAGCAATGCTCCAGTGTTGACATTGCCAGAAGGGATTGAAGAGTTTGTGGTTTATTGTGATGCATCGCACACCGGTATGGGATGTGTGCTTATGTAGAGGGGCAAGGTTATTGCCTATGCCTCACGTCCATTAAAGGTGCATGAGAAGAACTACACCACCCATGATTTGGAATTGGGTGCAGTTGTATTTGCACTAAAGCTTTGGAGGCATTACTTATATGGAACCAAGTGTGTGATCTATTCTGATCATAAAAACCTTCAACATCTGTTTAACCAAAAGGATCTTAACATGAGACAGCGTCGATGGATGGAGACACTGAACGACTATGATTGTGAGATACGAGATCATCCTGGCAAGGCGAATGTAGTTGTTGATGCCTTGAGCAGAAAGGAAAGGGTTAAGCCTATTAGAATCAATGCCAAGAGCTTTGAATTAAAGAACAGCTTGAATGAAAAGTTGTTAGCCGCTCAAAAGGAAGCCGTATTAGAAGCTAACTACCCGAATGAGAAGTTAGGAGTGATTGCCGATCAATTATCATACGGCAAAGATGGAATCCTAAGATTTAATGGTCGAATATGGGTTCCAATTTATGGAGGACTTAGAGATGTAATTCTTCAAGAAGCTCATAGTTCTAAATATTTGGTCCATCCTGGCAGTGATAAGATGTACCAGGATTTAAAGGCAAATTATTGGTGGATAGGTTTGAAGAAATCTATAGCCACTTATGTGGCTAAATGTCTGACGTGCGTGCAAGTTAAAGCAGAGCATCAAAAGTCGTCAGGTTTACTACAGCAGCCTGAACTTCCCACTTGCAAATGGGAAATTGTAACCATGGATTTTATCACTAAGTTACCAAAGACAAAGCACGGAAATGATACTATTTGGGTTATAGTTGATAGATTGACCAAGTCGGCCCACTTCTTGCCAATTAAAGAAACTCACAGCTCCGACAAGCTAGCTCAGCTGTACGTGGATAAGATAGTATCTCTCCACGGAGTGCCAGTATCTATTATCTCCGATAGGGATACAAGATACACGTCTCACTTTTGGAAAAGCTTTCAGCAATCCTTAGGCACTCGTTTAAACTTCAACACAGCATATCATCCTCAGACGGATGGGCAAAGTGAACGTACAATACAAACGCTTGAGGATATGCTACGAGCTTGTGTTATTGATTTAGGAGGAAGTTGGGATGACCATCTTCCGTTGATTGAATTTTCATACAACAATAGCTATCATTCAAGTATCCAAGCTGCGCCTTTTGAGGCATTGTACAGAAGGAAGTGTAGAACGCCAGTTTGTTGGGCGGAAGTTGGCGATGTCCAACTATCAGGACCTGATATAGTCCTAGAGACGACGGACAAGATTGTTCAGATCCATGTGCGTCTCAAAGCTGCAAGGGATAGGTAGAAAAGCTACGCAGATAAAAGGCGTAAACCTCTGAAATTCGAGGTAGGTGATAAAGTGCTACTTAAGGTATCACCTTGGAAAGGGGTGATGCGTTTTGGCAAGAAGGGCAAGCTGAGCCCAAGATACATAGGACCATTCGAGATCATCGAATGTGTCAGAACTGTAGCCTACAAGCTTAATCTTCCAGAAGAACTCAGTGGAATCCACAATGTGTTCCACATTTGCAACTTGAAGAAATGTCTAGCCGATGAATCGCTAGTCATGTCGCATAAGGAAGTACAGATAGATGAGAGTTTGAAGTTCGTTGAAAAACCTTTGTCGATCGAGGATCGACAGGTTAAGAAACTTCGAAGAAAGCATGTGCCGATTGTGAAGGTAAAGTGGGATGCCCGTAGAGGCCCAGAGTACACGTGGGAGGTTGAATCCACGATGAAACATAAATATCCTCATTTATTTTAGTAAATCTCGAGGTCGAGATTTATTTTAAGGGGGTGATGATGTAACACCTCTCAAAAATCATGACCAATATTATAAAGACACGTGTCATAAACTTTAAATGTGTCATAAACCCGGATCATGTTAAAAGATGACCGGAGGGATTAAAAGTGTCAACATGTTAAATTATTACCTCTGAGTGACCTTTTAATGTTTCCAATGCTTGGTAAAACATTAATATGTTTTCATAAATATCTGATAAAGATTTCAAAGGCATCCGGATTAAATATTTTGAGGAATAGTTCAACTATCAAGAATATGATCATGTGAGTATACACGGCAATTTTTCTCCTCATGGCCTCTTTCAAAGATTCCAAGACTTTATTATGCATAACAACACTTCCAAGGACTTTTCAGGACTGATCAAGGGGACCCTCCTGCGGATAATGACCATAGATTCGAGTTATGATAGGTTGCATGGTCAAATGTTAAAATTCTCAAACTTTTGTCTCTGATGGAAGGCTTACGGACCGCAAAGATCTTGCCTTACAGTCCGTAAGATAGCTTAACTGGGCGATGAAATTTGAAAACCGGTTACGGACCGTAAATCCTAGGCTTACGGCCCGTAAAGACTGTAACTGGGTAGTAAAAATGGACAGCTGCGGGTTGTCTCCTTCTACACCCCTTTTCTCGAAACCAGCTGCTTGTTAACGGTTTTGGAATACCTCTAGACACTTGTATGCATCAGATTTTACCTGGGGGACACCTGCATTGATCTTAGACAATCCAAAGTCCTATATAAGGGGCATGTTTTGGAGCTTCATAACTTGCTCACTTCAAGTTTTCAAACTTACAAACTTCTCTGGAGCATCCTAGCTGAGAAGGAAGCTCTCTTAGTGAATATTTTCGTGCTAAGGACTATTGTAAGTGTTCTTAGCTTCCCTAATTAAGATTTTATTAGCTTAATGACCAAAAGTCAAAGCTATCGTAATTAAGCTTTGACTTAGTGATTAATCACTAATGGTCCAGCCATTTTTCGAATTGAAATTGGCTATGAGTTGGTAATTATGTAGGTAATAAACCCTTAAAAGGGCACCCACTGATTATCACTCTAACTTGGTCAATTGTCGGGTCAAACTTATCAATAAAAAGTCAACAGAAGCAATTTTACAAATAAATTCATAACTAATAATGCAGAGGTTATGGAACGTGTTTTAACACTAAAATAACTTGGTAAATAATACAAGAACATGTTTAGGCATGTTCAACCCGACAATTCTGAGTTTAGACTCGGTTCGTAACCGAAAGTCGCAAAAGTAGACTTTTGCTTTGACTTTCAGTTCTGACCCGATTTAGCTTGTTTTAGATATGCCTTAAGGTTCCTTTAGACCATTTTACATGTTAGTATAACCCTCTGAGATTATACTATATGGTTCCTTTGAAATCCGATTCATTTGCATGTTTCCGTTAAATGCTTAAATGTTGACCATAATGCCCTTTTGATGTTAAAACGAGATTTTTGAAAATGTGAGTGCAAAAAAACCTTTATTTCTGATATTTAAGTATGTCCTAAAAGTTTGACATTAGTTTATGGTCTAAAATGAGAGTTATGCTCGATATTGTAAAATGAAAGCTTTTTATTAATTAAATGGCATTTTTGATATAAATCCTATTTAAACCCAAATTTTGACACCAAACCTTTTATCCACTGATGTAATATAATATTTAGGTATTTTTGGAAAATTTTATTAAATTTTAAAATGATCATAACATAGAGTTCTTGCATAGGCTCGGTAATTGACGATAATACCCTTTTTGCTAATAAAATGAGTTTTGCACATCCTTTACATGTCAAACCTTTTTCTACTGACTTTTTATATTAAATAAGTTATTGTAAACAGTAGAGGTTGTTCAAAATCTCAGATTTCCATAATCAACCCGAATATCGTCAAATACCGACTTTTATGCGATTTAGGGACATAGTATGGTTTAAAACCATATTTGGCACCTAAGACTTGTTACCTACTGATGTTATGAGCAAATTTTTATACTTTAACAGTAAGTAAAAGTTTTGAATTTAGATTTCCAAATGTAACCCTTAAAGCACATGTGAAATGACCAAAATGCCCCTACGGTGCATAGTTTGGCCATAAATGATAAATTTCACATATATATGATATCTTACTGATATAACTTATTAAAAATAAATACTTTTACTGATTATTTTAGACCAGAAACTCAGATTATTATTTTACCTCTTTTATGAGCTTTGAAATGACCAAAATACCCCTACGGGGCATAAATTGGTTTTAAATTCGTTTTGGGCATAATGGAAGGTATCCTACTGATATCACAACATATTTGAAGCATATTAACTTGTGGAACCTGTTCATGACTCATTTGGTTACCCGTTATGCATTTTTTGCTTTCGGTGCGGTTTGTGTAACTAGTTTGCATAAATTGACCGAAACGGGTCAAACCTTATCATTTTTACTTCAAAAATCCAGAATGTTTTTAGTTTACCCATATTATAAAAGTCTTCATACTTGTCGGGTCTAAATCACATTCTAATCCGATCTTCGCTTAATCTTACGTTTTGAACCGTAAACCTTCATTAAAACTAACTTGTCTAAGTTAAGACTTAAATTGTAACACCTCGTAATTCACGACCAATGTAATGAAGACACATGTCATGGACTTGAACGTTTAATAGATTGATATTGAGGGACTAAGGTTGTCAAACAAGGTAAATATGTTAATAAAGGGATCCAAAGCGTCAACATGCCGTTCTTGTGCCTCTGATTGACCTCACACGGCGTTCGTATTCTTTAAAGAATGAATTAACGAACATTGGAAAGCGTTTGTGCTTAAAATAAGGATATTGTGAAACATAAGGGTTAAAAGTGTCAACATATTGAAAGATACCTCTGAATGACCTTTAACGAACCCAAAAACATTGTAAATAAATTAATATTTCGTTCACAAGAATATTAGATATTGATCTTATGAAGTTCCGATGAATACAAGACATTTTGGGTGATCGTACAACTACCCGGAAGCTTAACGGAGTTAGTATATAACTCAAGGTCCTTAAAAGTTAACTTTAGGGGTTCATATTGCAATAATAAGAGTTATACAAAGTTTAAATGGACCAGGGACCAAAAGTGCAACAATTGAAACATTTTTCCCGGTTTCTAGGTTTGTCGAGGGCTGCGTAAAGGTCCTCTTAACCTTTACGTGGGCCGCGTAGAAGTTGCCAGCTCCCATTCTTTGGACAGATGCCTGTAACAGCTGCTGCACTGCCTTAACATACCATTTTTCGATCCCAGGGGCTGCACCAACGGTTTTATCATGCATAGGGACACATGGGACCATCAGAAAACATCTGTAGACTTAGTTGGAATGATCCTGTAGGATCGTTTGAATGACCAAACCGAGTCATTCATAAGAGTTCTAATCAATACGAAAGGCGGAAACAAACGTATCTACTTTGAATCAGCTTGATTTACACACAGAATCACTTTAATTGTCTTGTATATTGATTTGACACGATTACAGATCAAATGACACTTCAGCAGCACTTCGGCTCTGGAATCAGCAACTATTACAAACAAAATGACAAGGTAGCTATATATAGGATAGGCATTTTGCATGGAATGGACAAGATCCATTTCGTGCGAAATAGCTCTTGCCATTTCGTGCAGAATGGTCCATCGACATTAGAACCCTATTATATAGCCTGCCGAGCTCCATTCTATCTAATCTAGACACAAGACTCGCTACAAGACGAAGTCGACAGACATATGCACCAGCAGACTCCCCCTTGGATGTTGACGAAGTCTTCGGTGTCAAGTCTTTAGTATGACCAGTCTTCAGTCTTGATCAGTCTACATGCTCTTTCCAAAGTATCTAACATTGTAAGTTTCCTTCAATCTTTTCTCTTCTTCTATCAGCAGCTAATCTCCCCTTTGGATGTTGATCTAATCTTCAATCTCCTATTTCTCTCACTCATTCCTAGAATCTTAATCCTGGCTCTATCTTTAACAAACTTTCAGGATCAGAAACTGGCTCTTGCATCTTTAGACTCCCCTTTGCTAGCAGACTCCCCCTTAAGTTGTTCTGGGATCGCAATCTGACATAGCTTTTGTTCTAGAATCGAAACCTGGCTCAAATTCTGCTCAGGTTTTATGCTCGAGGACCTGCACAAATCTCTACCCAACAGTAAATTTCACAATGATTTAACAAATTTAGAAAAACACTTGTAGATATTATTCAACATGATTTTACATTTTTATCTATGATGACCACTTGTAAGAAAAACCATTCAAAATTTGGTTTCAACTGAATGAACCATTTAATCTATTCAAAATCAATTTTCATTTCAAACAATCTCTCCCAAACCTTTTGTTCATCATGTTTAGCACTCGGAATTTTGAAAATCAGCTTTCCAACATCAGTTGTCGAAAATAAAATGAAATAAAATCTTTTTGTACTTTTCAAAATTTTATGCTAAAACATACTGAAGAAAAAAAGTAACAAAATATTTACAGACAATATTTTTGTGAGTTTGTGTAAGAGGATCATATCAGTTTATGAGACAAATCACAAGCACCATTGAGCTTTAAAACACTTTAAGTTCTAAACGATTCACATAGATTGACGATATTGTTGTCCTCTTAAACTCAATTTAAAACTTTCGAAATGCTTACTGATACGTTAAGATATATTAATTTTTGCACTAAATTCTTATGGACCCCACGATCTCAGCATATCCCCTCATTATGCAATACACTGACTCAAGTAATGCCTTTAAGCTTTCATCAACTGTGATATGTGCGAAAACAACACAGAATGTTTAAACATTAACAATCAGGTCGATCTTTCGATACGCAGAGAAAGTCCAATGTTTAAACAAAATAAGAAATAAAAACAAGTTGAATATGTTTAGATCTTAACCACCAGTTCGATATTCACATATACGCAGAGGTGATCCAAGATTTAAACGAAACACCAAGAAAAATAAAGCAGAATGTTTAGGCACTAACATCCATTTCAATACTGACGTATACATAGAGGATGTCCAATGCTTAAACAAAAATAAAGAAATCAAACAAGTTAAAATCTTTGCAAAATGAAATGCACAATCACAGTGACTTTTTCAGCAAGTTGTGAAAGTTCACAAACTGACCAATTTTTATGCTCTTTTAGCATTCAGCGATTACTGAGTAGGTACACAGTCACGAAGGATAAAAACTAAGTACTATGCTTTCAACCGTGTTTCCCACTAGAACTAGGCTTTTTCATTTAAGTTTGTATCGTTATCACAAATCTACTAGTCTAGCTAAGCCTATCGTCACGTCTTTAGTGAGACCGTTTATCACATTTTAACTTTCCATTTCTTTAGCGTACTGTGACAGTCTAACTGATGTACTATCATTTCCTCTTTTTCACAACAAAACTCATTTTTGATTTTTCGATGTTTTTGACCTTTTAGATTTTATCATGTTTTTGGATTTTTCAAATTTTCAAAATTTCTAAAATTTTTTACTCCCCCTAAAATCTAAAATATGTTTCAATTTTTGATTTTACGGGAAAATTTGAAAATAAAAGCAGTAAACTGTACAAGGTAAAGTAACAAACTGATGTGAATTCCTTCAAATCGCCATCCACTTGGCATAAACAATCAGAACTCCCCCTGACAACAAACTATTTTCACATTATGATTTCAAAACACTTAAGTTTGTTTTAATCAAATGGTTTTTCCGGAAAATTAGTTTGTGGGGTTTCATCACTTTGTTTTTTCAATCACTTGTAAAATCACTTGAATAAAAGTTAAATCAAGTTCAACTTAATGACCTTGATTAACCACTTGCAGGTACTTATCACAATACCACTTGTAAATCGGAATATGACATTTTTCAATTTTGAGAAAGATGCCGATTCATGCTCCACGATTACCAACTTGGGAGCTCCGACAAGTCAGGATTTTTAAGTAGAGAACACTATCACCCAAGCCTGACCAGCCTTGGGTGATTGTGTGTCACACCCCCAAAAATCCACACGCGGAGTACCACCGCTTGGAGGCGTGACATGACCAGGATCGAGCCACCAATCATATTGAACAACGAAATTAAGTAAGTAAAACCAACCATAATACAATTGGTGACCATAAGACAGTAACCAGTTTTAAGTTAACAGCGGAAGCATAAAACGTAAGTTCAAAACACAAGTTCATAGTTCATAAGTTTTAAGACCCAAAACATAAGTTCCATAAGTTTATAAAGTTTAATTAATAAGCATGGGACATAACAGTCTGCATCCCACAACAACCTCCTCCTCGTGCAAGCTCCATAAGCGTCTAGCGACCTGTAAGGCATGTAACAACGAGTCAACAACAAAGTTGAGTGAGTTCACGTTTGGTTGTTTAGTTTTAAGTTGTTTCTGAAAAACGTGGTTTGACTTTCGTTGGCTTATGTGTCGTGGGGGTTACCCCATAGTTGAAAGTATGTTTAACCAGTTCCTTTTATTACCCAAACCATATCCATAATCAGTGGGGGCTTCCCCATGTGAACTACTAGACGGTATGATATCGACTACTACGAACGATAGTTGTGCCCTACATCAGTGTCTATCATCACTGGCAGTTTGCCATAGTCCATTAGTACACGCCCGTTCGGACGACACGGTGTGAGGTTTGTTAAACCAAATAGCGCTATTAACTAATGACCCGCTCGCCATCGGCCTCGGCGATTAAGTCGATATATAATGAGGGACTTAATGATAGAGTTTTGTCTAGTAAGTTTTAAGGGCGTTGTCCTACCCAAGGAGGACGAACGTACGTATCCTACCCAAGGAGAATACGCAGAATTTATTATTGGCATCCTACCTATGGAGGATGGCCGTACATATCCTACCCAAGGAGGATATGTAGATCCCGTTTTAATTCTTTAACCCATTCCCAAACCACCGGGAATCCCATGCCTTAGAAAGTGTGTGAACTCACCTCGGTTGCTCGGTTTGACTCTCAAAAATAGCTAACAGTCAAGGTCGGTCAATCACGTCCTAGTATGATTACCACTTAGTTTATTAGTGACTTCAAATAAGCACAAAGTTCCTACATGCATCTACCACATAACATGCATTCACTTTAACGGTTCATGCCCATATAAACTTCCCATCTATTCCCGTTCATAAATAAACATAGGATATTGCACATATCACTTTCATTGACATATAACATGTTAGGTCATTTACAGATAACATACCCGATATTTAGACACGCAAATTACTACTTATGTCGTTTCAGCTTTTATATTCAAAACTAGGCTGTTTTTGGGGATTTTAATAAAATAGTTAACTTGATCCAAAAATTCCCAACTTTTTACAGAACGTCTTAAACGATCCAAATATTATTGTGTAAAAATACTGGGATCCAATTCATCACCAATATTTTATAAAAATTAATTTTCCGGACTGCAATCAGATTCATCTTCTTCTGACTGCAGTCCACGGAATAATTTGTTTAAAATTCATCGAGAGTCCGATTTACGAAATTCCAGTGGGAGAATTACAAATACATCAGTGGTCATCTACTGTAAAAATTTGATGAGCTGATTCAACATAGATTTCCAGTTATGACTAAAAACATATCGCCCATTTACTGCAGTAAAAACTCAGCTTTAGCTGCTGTTACAAAAAAGGGTCTTTAAAAATAGTAAACCAAGTCCAAAAATTATGATTCCAGTGCCATTAGAACCGTATTTCAAAATACATAAATCTAGACTTCAGAAAATACATTTTCTGCTTTATTAAAGTCCGGTTACAGCCAACTGAAGTTGGCTGTAAATACCAACCAGCTTTCTGTTTCTAGTTCCCTACTTTCTAACGCATGTTCGATTGATTCCGTTATCATGTTTAGTGATTAACAACGACCTTTAACATCAATATTAACAAGTAAATCAGCAAGTAATCAGCACATATCAAAACAACTTCATACTAACATTATTACATCATGTTTCATCTTTTTAATGTTCTTGTTTCTTTAGTGATTTGAACATACTAAACATACTACGACTTGTAACCAAGAATCAAGATGACCAAAGGGGCACAAGGAACTTACTACTAGCACAAATCTAGGGTAGTATCTAGTGAAGAAGATGATGAGAAAAATATGATGAACAAGCAAGAACAAGGCTCCTTTGAAGCACCACAAGATGCAAGCTCCTATAACCCTTCTTCTATACTTGAATGAGACTTGAAAATGGATGAAGGTGGTGGTTTAGTGGTGGTGATGGTGGCGGTTTGGGGTGAGCCGAAAGAGGGAGAGGAGAGATGAGTGAGAGAATGTATTTTGTGAAGTGATATGTAATCTATCATGCCATGCTTTATAAGGATTGATCTAATATCTTGGCAAGATCTTCAAGCAATCAATCCAATAAACAAATAGAATATAATCTAGGACAAGATTATGGCATGGTGTAAAATATTGTGGGTCCCCTTGGGGTGACCGTATTCGGTTGGGGGGGTGGGGGGTTGGTTGCAAGTTTTGTAACTAAGTTGCAATTCCAAGTTAGATCTCAAGTGTATGCTTATATGTGTTATTTACTAGAGAAGTTAGTGGGTGTTAGGGTGTTCGGGGATCATGCCTAGTCAAAAATAAATACAACAATGTTTTTGACAAATATTTGGTGTCCCGGGTAATGTCCGGTTGTTCGGTTTGATACCGGTTCGTTAAAGTGTTTAATTATTCCGTAAAGTGTCTATTATATATATTTTTGTAACACTTTTAATTCCTAACATATAGGAGAATATTCAGGACCATTTAGTCAAGTTTTCTGCACAAGCCTAGTACGTTAACAAACACATGTAAGTATGACACAGTAATCAGGAAATAGTTATGTAATTCAACACAGTCACCAAGCACTTTAATTAACATAAATGAATCGTACGGATACATGGAATTATGAGGGTTGTCACATTCTCCCCCTGTTAAGAAAATTTCGTCCCAAAATTTAGTGCGTGGTTACTTAGGAAGCTAGTTAAGTTACGGTGTTTATTGGCTTTTCCTGGGGTGTCACATCATCCCCCCGTTGGTTTGGAATTTCGTCCCGAAATTCTGCAGTAGCTTCAGCCTCAGTAGTTGTTGCACTTTTCTTAAACAACTGGGGATACTTGAGTTTCATTCGGTCTTCTCATTCCCAGGTATACTCTGGGCCACGACAGGAATTCCAACGAACTCGGACGAGAGGTATCCTGGTACGCTTGAGAATCTTAACATCTCGATCAGTAATCTCTACTGGTTCCTCGACGAATCGCAACTAGTCGTCGATTGTGAGCTCCTTTAAGGGAACTATAAGGGTCTCATCTGACAGACACTTCTTCAGATTCGACACATGGAATACGTTGTGAACTCCGCTGAGTTCTTCAGGTAGGTTCAACTTGTAGGCGACATTGCCAATCTTCTCAATGATTTCGAACGGTCCGACATAACGCGGATTAAGTTTGCCTCATTTGCCAAAACGAACTACACCTTTCCAAGGCGAGACTTTGAGTAGCACTCGGTCCCTAACCTGGAACTCGAGTGGCTTTCTACGCTTATTAACATAGCTTTTCTGACGGTCACGAGCTGCCGCCATTCGTTGCCGTATCTGAGCAATTCTCTCGGTTGTATCTACTACAAGTTCTGGGCCAGTGATTTGACTGTCGCCAACCTCTGCCCAAGAAAGAGGTGATCGGCATTTCCATCCGTACAACGCCTCGAACGGAGCGGACTGGATGCTGGTGTGGTAGTTGTTGTTATATGAAAACTCAACTAGCGGGAGGTGCTTTGCCTAGCCATTACCAAAATAGATTACACATGCCCTAAGCATGTCTTCAAGGGTCTGGATGGTGTGTTCAGATTGCCCATCCGTTTGTGGATGATAAGTGGTGCTCATATCTAAACGAGAGCCGAAGGACTTGTGCATAGCTTGCCACAGTTCAGAAGTAAAACGCGAGTCTCGATCAGAAATGATGGAGGTTGGCACTCCGTGCCTTGATACTACTCCCTTTAAGTAGATGTCTGCTAGGGTAGAAAACTTATCCGTTTCTTTGATAGCCAGAAAATGTGCAGACTTGGTCAGTCGGTCCACAATCACCCAAATGGTGTCGTTTCCGCGTTGAGATCTAGGCAGGCCAGTAACGAAATCCATGGAAATTTGCTCCCATTTCCATTTCAGTATTTCTGGTTGTTGAAGTAGGCCTGATGGTTTCTGATATTCAGTCTTGACTCTTGCACAAGTCAAACATTTACTGACGTAGGTTGCTATGTGGGCTTTCATACCCGGCCACCAATATGTAGCCTTGAGATCATGGTACATCTTATCCGAACCAAGATGTACTGAATAACGAGACTTGTGTGCTTCATCCATCACAAGCTCGCGTAAGTTTCCATAAAGTGGAACCCAGATGCGTCCGTTTACATAGTAGGCGCCGTCTTCCTTTCGTTCTAACCGCTGCCTCGACACTCGTAAGGACTCAGACCTGATGTTCTCTGCTTTCAATGCTTCAACCTGAGCATCGCGAATTTGAGCGGGAAGGTTAGATTGGATGGTAAGCTGTAAAGCACGTACACGCTTAGGTATAGTATCCTTTCGACTGAGGGCGTCGACCACCACATTGGCCTTGCCCGGATGGTATTTGATCGCACATTCGTAATCATTCAAGAGTTCGACCCATCGACGCTGTCGCATGTTTAACTCCTTTGGTTTGAAGATATGCTCGAGACTCCTGTGATCGGTGTAAATGGTGCACTTGGAACCGTACAGGTAATGTCTCCATATCTTAAGTGCGAACACAACTGCTCCCAACTCCAAGTCGTGCGTAGTGTAATTCCTTTCGTGAACTTTAAGTTGGCGCGATGCGTAGGCAATGACCTTATCACGTTGCATCAACACGCAACCAAGTCCTTGGATGGAAGCGTCGCAATAAACCACAAAGTCATCTGTGCCTTCAGGCAATGAGAGGATAGGCGCGCTACAAAGTCTGTCTTTTAAGTGCTGAAATGCGGACTCATGTGCATCACCCCAACGATAGGTGACATCCTTCTGAGTCAGTGAAGTGAGAGGTTGCGCAATCTTTGAGAAATCCTTGATAAACCTTCTGTAATAACCCGCCAAACCCAAGAATTGGCGGATTTCTGTTGGTGTACGAGGTGCAGGCCAGTTCTTGATCGAATCAATCTTGGATGGATCAACATGAATCCCATCCTTGTTTACTACGTGGCCTAGAAAGTGGACTTCGCGAGCCAGAATTCACATTTTGAAAATTTGGCATACAGTTGTTCTGCTCGAAGGAGTTCTAGCATAAGTCGTAGATGCTGCTCGTGTTCCTCCTGACTCTTGGAATAGATCAAGATGTCGTCGATGAATACAATAACAAACTTATCCAGGTAGGGTTTGCATACTCGGTTCATGAGATCCATGAAGACCGCCGGTGCATTCGTTAATCCGAAAGGCATAACCAGAAACTCGTAAAGGCCGTAACGAGTTCTGAATGCTGTTTTGGAGACGTCCTCCTCTCGGACTCTCAGCTGATGGTATCCCGATATCAAATCAATCTTAGAGTAATAGCTCGACCCTTGCAACTGGTCGAACAAGTCGTCAATACGTGGAAGAGGATAATGATTCTTCACGGTCACCTTGTTGAGCTCGCGGTAGTCAATACACATTCTGAAGGTACCATCTTTCTTCTTCATAAACAAGAGTGGATCTCCCCAGGGCGAAGAGCTAGGATGTATGAAACCATTTTCCAAGAGTTCTTGTAATTGCGTGGACAGTTATTCAAGTTCTGACGGAGCAAGTCGATAAGGTGCACGAGCTATTGGTGCTGCTCCAGGGGCTAGCTCGATTTAAAACTTGACTTGTCGATCAGGCGGAAGACCAGGTAATTCCTCAGGAAATACCTCAGGAAAGTCGCGTACAATAGGTATGTCTTCTATCTTCCTTTCTTCCATTGATGTGTCAGAAACAAGAGCTAGAATAGCAGTGTGGCCCTTTCGCAAACACTTCTGGGCCTTAAGGAAAGAGATGATGCCTACAATAGCACCACTCTTGTCGCCATGAATCATGAGAGGTTCTTCACCAGAACGAGGAATGCGGACGATTTTCTCCTTGCAAATAATCTCCGCTTGATGGTGAGATAGCCAATCCATCCCAATAACGACGTCGAAACTACCAAGTACAATAGGGATAAGATCGATAGAGAAGGTCTGACCAGCTAAAACGAGGTTACAGTCCTTAACTATACGTGTGGCTTCAAGACTTTTACCGTTTGCTAGTTCTACCGTGTGTTTGGTGTTCAAAAGTGTTGGAGTGCGCTTAAGCATTTGACTAACTTTTAAGGACACATAACTAGTATCGGCACCCGAATCAAATAAAACAGTAACAAAGAAATCATCCAGAAGAAACTTACCCATCACAACGTTGGGATCGTTCCTTGCATCACCTTGACCTAGCACGAAAACACGTCCCCTGACGCCATTGCCATTATTGTTACCCCCGTTGTTGCCTCCATTGTTGTTCCCGTTTCCTTGGTTATTGTTGTTCTGATTCTGGTTCAGCTGAGGACAGTTCCTCTTAAAGTGGCCTTCAGCGCCACACTGAAAGCATCCTTTATTGCCCTGCTGTTGCTGCTGCGGGTGGTTCTGTGGAGCTTGTTGTTGCTGTTGGAGATTCTGATTTGCTGGTCTTGCGCTCCTGCAATCCTTTGCTTCATGACCAAATTTGTTACACCTCAGACAGCGACCCTTGTGGCACTGCCCGCTATGATGTTTGTTGCACCGGTTGCACTTGGGGTGGTTCCCTCGGTATCCACCCTGTCCTTGATTACCAGAAGACTGCTGACCAGGACTCTGGTAGTCATCAGTCTTTCGCTGCTAAGACTGAACTGAAGTAGAACCCTTACTGGAATTCCCATCCCATTTTCGCTTGTTATCATTGGGAGCGTCAGTGGTAGTAGCGCTAATACGCTTGGGCAGCTTGTTCTGCTCAACTGCCTGATCGGTGAGACGATGGGCCAACTTAATGATTTATTGAATGGTACCTAGGTTAGCTGAAGTCACGTGACTCTGAATCTCTGGTACCAGACCCTTGAGGTACATCTCAATACGTTTGATGGGAGGGTCTACCATAGTAGGACACAAGATGGCCAGCTCGTTTGACCTCTTCGTATACGCCTCAATCTCAGACCCTGTCATCTTCAGATTGAAAAATTCCACCTCTAGCTTGTGGATGTCGTCACGACTACAGTACTCTTCTTTAATCAGCTCTTTGAAACCGTTCCATGGGGTGGCATTAGCAACCGCCAGCCCTAGCAGTTGAACCTGTGCTTTCCACCAGGTTAACACTGCACCTTCGAGTGTTCCAGAAGCATATTTCACCCTACGATCTTCTAGGCATTCACACATCTCGAAAACAGACTCAAGCTTCTCGAACCAGTGAAGAAGACCTACAACTCCTTCTGTGCCGCTGAAAGTACTAGGTCGGGAATCCATGAACGTTTTGAATGTACATACTGGAGGTTGAGCATGTTGACCTATTGCACGAGAATAAAAGACAACGTTAAGCACAAGAGTTGGTTCGCGGGAGTAGGATCTAAACATCCTAAGATAGGTCGAAATGGCAGGTTATACCTCCTGCTGGAATTGCTGCGAGTGCCTCAGCCACTCGTTCGTTGATTAGAGCCGTCAGCTGGGCTTGTGTCAAGTTCAGGCGTCCACTCATGATCTTCACATCGAAGGAAACACAAGTAAGAAGTGGTGTCGAGAATGTGCGTAAGTGTGGAGTGACCGAAGAGAGCAAACACACAGGGTTTCAAGCAATAGTTGTTACACTAACTAAGCATACCATGATCAACTGCGCTGCTTAAACTAGCAGGCAGGCAATACAAACATAAACCATATTATCTATAGTGTTGAGTCTTGCACGTGGAGCGAAGCGTCGTTGTGGATCGTTGAGCACTGTACAGGTTATAGTCTGGTTTTATCAAAAAGCTTTTCCCCTTTTTTTAAAACCAAGTTCGCTATAACCATTGGCTCTGGTACCAATCTGTCACACCACCAAAAATCCACACGCGGAGTACCACCGCTTGGAGGCGTGTCATGACCAGGATCGAGCCACCAATCATATTGAACAACAAAATTAAGTAAGTAAAACCAACCATAATACAATTGGTGACCATAAGACAGTAACCAGTTTTAAGTTAACAGTGGAAGCATAAAACGTAAGTTCAAAACATAAGTTCATAGTTCATAAGTTTTAAGACCCAAAACATAAGTTCCATAAGTTTATAAAGTTTAATTAATAAGCATGGGACATAACAGTCCGCATCCCACAACAACCTCCTCCTCGTGCAAGCTCCATAAGCGTCTAGCGACCTGTAAGGCATGTAACAACGAGTCAACAACAAAGTTGAGTGAGTTCACGTTTGGTTGTTTAGTTTTAAGTAGTTTCTGAAAAACGTGGTTTGACTTTCGTTGGCTTATGTGCCGTGGGGGTTACCCCATAGGTGAAAGTATGTTTAACCAGTTCCTTTTTATTACCCAAACCATATCCATAATCATTGGGGGCTTCCCCATGTGAACTACTAGGCGGTATGATATCGACTACTATGAACGATAGTTTTGCCCTACATCAGTGTCTATCATCACTGACAGTTTGCCATAGTCCATTAGTACACGCCCGTTCGGACGACACGGTGTGAGGTTTGTTAAACCTAATAGCGCTATTAACTAATGACCCGCTCGCCATCGGCCTCGGCGATTAAGTCGATATATAATGAGGGACTTAATGATAGAGTTTTGTCTAGTAAGTTTTAAGGGTGTTGTCCTACCCAAGGAGGACGAATGTACGTATCCTACACAAGGAGAATACGCAGAATTTATTATTGGCTTCCTACCTATGGAGGATGGCCGTACTTATCCTACCCAAGGAGGATATGTAGATCCCGTTTTAATTCTTTAACCCATTCCCAAACCACCGGGAATCCCATGCCTTAGAAAGTGTGTGAACTCACCTCGGTTGCTCGGTTTGACTCTCAAAAATAGCTAATAGTCTAGGTCGGTCAATCACGTCCTAGTATGATTACCACTTAGTTTATTAGTAACTTCAAATAAGCACAAAGTTCCTACACGCATCTACCACATAACATGCATTCACTTTAACGGTTCATGCCCATATAAACTTCCCATCTATTCCCATTCATAAATAAACATACGATATTGCACATATCACTTTCATTGATATATAACATGTTAGGTCATTCACAGATAACATACCCGACATTTAGACACGCAAATTACTACTTATGTCATTTCAGCTTTTATATTCAAAACTGGGCTGCTTTCGGGGATTTTAATAAAATAGTTAACTTGTTCCAAAAATTCCCAATTTTTACAGAATGTCTTAAACTATCCATGTATTATTGTGTAAAAATATCAGGATCCAATTCATCACTAATATTTTATAAAAATTCATTTTCCGGACTGCAATCAGATTTATCTTTTTCTGACTGCAGTCCACGGAATAATTTGTTTAAAATTCATAGAGAGTCCAATTTACGAAATTCCAGTTGGAGAATTACAAATACATCAGTGGTCATCTACTATACAAATTTCATGAGCTGATTCAACATATATTTCCAGTTATGACTAAAAACATATCGCCCATTTACTGCAGTAAAAACTCAGCTTTAGCTGCTGTTACAAAAAGGGTCTTTAAAAATAGTAAACGAAGTCCAAAAATTATGATTCCAGTGCCATTAGAACCGTATTTCATAATACATAAATCTAGACTTCAGAAAATACATTTTCTGCTTTATTAAGGTCCGGTTACAGCCAACTGAAGTTGGTTGTAAATACCAACCAGCTTTCTGTTTTTAGTTCCCTACTTTCTAACGCATGTTTGATTGATTCCGTTATCATGTTTAGTGATTAACAACGACCTTTAACATCAATATTAACAAGTAAATTAGCAAGTAATCAGCACTTATCAAAACAACTTCATACTAACATTATTACATCATGTTTCATCTTTTTAATGTTCTTGTTTCTTTAGTGATTTGAACATACTAAACATACTACGACTTGTAACCAAGAATCAAGATGACCAAAGGGGCACAAGGAACTTACTACTAGCACAAAGCTAGGGTAGTATCTAGTGAAGAAGATGATGAGAAAAAGATGATGAACAAGCAAGAACAAGGCTCCTTTGAAGCACCACAAGATGCAAGCTCCTATAACCCTTCTTCTATACTTGAATGAGACTTGAAAATGGATGAAAGTGGTGGTTTAGTGGTGGTGATGGTGGCAGTTTGGGGTGAGCCAAAAGAGGGAGAGGAGAGATGAGTGAGAGAGTGTATTTTGTGAAGTGATATGTAATCTATCATGCCATGCTTTATAAGGATTGATCTAATATCTTGGCAAGATCTTCAAGCAATCAATCCAATAAACAAATAGAATATAATCTAGGACAAGATTATGGCATGGTGTAAAATATTGTGGGTCCCCTTGGGGTGACCGAATTCGGTTGGGGGGGGGGGGGGTTGGTTGCAAGTTTTGTAACTAAGTTGCAATTCCAAGTTAGATCTCAAGTGTATGCTTATATGTGTTATTTACTAGAGAAATTAGTGGGTGTTAGGGTGTTCGGGGATCATGCCTAGTCAAAAATAAATACAACAATGTTTTTGACAAATATTTGGTGTCCCAGGTAATGTCCGGTTGTTCGGTTTGATACCGGTTCGTTAAAGTGTTTAATTATTCCGTAAAGTCTCTATTATATATATTTTTGTAACACTTTTAATTCCTATGTGACACCCTGACTCGGAGGCGGAAACGTCAAGGGCATCACGAAACTTGATAGAATGCAAAATGAGCACATGGTGATTAAATTAAAGTTGTAATATAATTAAGTTGATTGATAGGATTGCATTCACATCCAACTAGTACAATACAACACATTGTTCACATAATGGTCCTTGTTTTTATTTAAAGCTAAGGCACTTGTCTTGAGCAATCCTATGTGATCCATGAGTAAAGCTAGCTTCAAACATCAACACCTGAAACATATGTTAAAATAAACGGGTCAACAAACGGTTGAGTGAGTTCATAGGTTTTGGTTAGTTTGGTAATAAACAAATAATTTGATAATGAAATAAAATGTTTAATAATGTGGCATTTGATGTATCTTAGCAAAAGAGTAATACAAGTATACTTGGTGTAACATTCAAACCTTGCAGACGTAAACACGGATCTATCATTCAAACTTCTGAAATTTGCAACAATGTGAACAACAACAACAACAATGGTGTTAAGCAACAAATGTCAACAACAACAACAATGGTGTTAAGCAACAAGTATCAAGCAATTGCAAGAAACAATCAAGTTAGCCACAACAATGAAAATGAGTTTGTATCACATTATTACATATGTTTCACCCCGAAAATATTGTAAAACAGAAAATGGGGACTATGAACTCACCTTGCTTGTGAATCAAATTCCAAACAAGTATATAGATGAGAGTTTGCAGGAACAAGTCTTTCCACGCTACTCTATAAACAAGCATGAAACAACACATATGGAACATAGCATTAACAAGGGCAACACTGTGATTTTGTATAAACGGGTGACAAGGTTTTGTGTTGTACGATTTGACAATCTGTTTGGGGAGCACTTGGTAATTTGATGAATTTGAGAAAGGTTTATATAATTACTAGATTATACGAATAACAAGTCAAATATTATTATTTGTATATTTTTAAACAAATAATATGTATAAATAAATAATTATACTTTAAGTACATTTATATATATATATATATATATATCTTATAAAAATTATGTAAACAGCTTGTATAATTTAAGAGTTTTAAAATATATAATTCAAAAGTCCAAGTTTTAAATTTCAGAAAGTATAAATTATATTCAGTATTATCAAAACATATGTATTTTTAGAATAATGTGATAATTATACAAATTAATTATCTAATAATTAATTTAGTGTAGAATAATTAAAACAAATATAAATCAGATTAAAAATAATTGTCATGGCATAAAATAAATATTTTAAATAAACAGTTTAATTAAATGTTAAAATGAAATGACAGAATGATTGTATAAATAATTACCTAAATAATTATTTAAAATAGAAAAATTAGAAATAATATTTTTAAATAATGACATGCAATAATACAGATTTAAAATAAATATTATGGCCTTCGATAAATTTTACATAATATTCTGGAATTAAAAGATTAATTTCACAAAAACTGATTGTATAAAGTTTATTATATAAAAATAACATGAAAAATAATTAAACATGGTTTCTGATTTTTTTATAATTTCAGTAGAACATGCACAATAATATAAAAAATAATTTCAGGCCAAAATCATTTAATTACCTAATTAAAATAATTAAGCCTAATTAAGTGATTTATATGATTTAATTAATGTAAATAAGTGATTTGTTAAACCAAGCACTTTAATTAACATATATGAATCGTACGGATACATGGAATTAACAGGGTTGTCACATTCTCCTCCTGTTAAGAAAATTTCATCCCGAAATTTAGTGCGTGGTTACTGAGGAAGCTAGTTAAGTTGCGGTGTTTACTGGCTTTTCCTGGGGTGTCACATTGTGAGTTCTTTTCACTCAGTGGGTAACACCACCTCTTTGATTCATAAAATTCTTTTTCTCCTTTTACCTTTCCGTCAACCATCTTCCCAAAAATATATTTCACTTTTCCATTAAAAGCTTTTTTCAGCATCAAATTCTTCTTTACCAGGGAAGAATTGATCTGAAATTTCAATCTTTCCAACTTTTAACTTCAAGTTTTCTTTTGACAATGGTGGAAAGTTTTCATCGTTCATTTCTGGAACGGAATTCTCATCATTTTTTACAACAAATAACTCCTCTGACTTTGACAAGTCAGATTCATTGTCAGAACTAGTTTCAGATTTAACAACCCATTTTTGTTTGTTCAAATCGACTCTTATTTTGTAAAAACGTTTCGAACTTTCACCAACTTCGAAAATCGAATTTTTGAACACTTTGAATTTTTATGTTGGTTGTTTTGTTTTATCAACACATTTTTCTTTTATCTTTGAGTTAGAGGAAACTCCCTGTTTTATGTAGATTGGCTTTGGGCAATTCCAAGCGATGTGTCCAACCTCTTGACATTTGAAACAGGTTCTTCTTTCAACACTCTTCTCAGATTCATTCACCATATTCTTTTTCTTTTCAGCAAGAAACTCTTTGTTTGACTGTCTCTAGAATGTTTTGTTCTCTTCTTCTTCTAAGCTTGTTCCTGAAACAAATTTAGTTTTTTATTTATAAGTTTTCTCATTTTTATAATTTTCCGGGAGAATGAAACCTAATCCCTTCTTTTTGAAATTACTGTTATGGTTTGGCTTCTTTCGATAACCTGAACCAGAACTGTAACCCTTTTTCTTGTTTAACCTTTGTTGAACTCTTGAGGTGTAAGGTTTAGGTTTTTCAACAAGATTTACACCTTTTATTTCAGAAATATTAATTTCTGTTAATTTGAAAACCTTGTTAATCATTTTAGTTTTAACACCTCTTATTGGAAATTCTTCATCAGAAAATAATTTGTCAGAATCATTCAAAGTATATGCAACTTTGAATGTTTCGTCATTCAATTTATTTTTCGACATCAGAAATTCTTTATTGTAAACCCTTTTAACCGGTGAACTCGGACTCTTGTCTGATGAACTCAAACTTTCAGATTTAGACTCCGACTTTGACTCTTCATCCATATCCAACACGTGATCGACCACTTTCTTTAATAACTCAGACTCATGATCAGTGTCAAACGTTGTGAATGTGACGTCAATGTTGTCTGGTAACTCATCAATGGTTTCAGAATTTAACTTTATGTTGACTGCCTTTTTTAATTGTTCCTCATTTGGCTTTCTGGGAGAATAACTTTCCCAGATTGGAGGCGGACACTTGTTATACTTGACACTTTGTTTCTTAGCAGTATCCGTATCTTCCAACTTTTTATCTTGAAAAGCTTCAAGACCTGCAATAGTAGGATAAACTCTATCAATCAAATAATCACAAGTTTTATTACTCAGCAGCAATCGTTTGATTCTTTCATTTTCAATCTTTTCGAGTTCCAAATCCTGCTTCAGCTTTGCACAGTCTTCGATATACTCATTGATGACCTTCTGCTTAGTCATTAACGTTGAACTCATAATCGTTGAAGCAGCTCCCATTTCTAGGTTTGTCTTGTTCAAATTATCAACCATTCTATTCAAATTATCAACCATTCTATTCAGCACATCATATGATTCATTTACATACTTCACATCAAACAACAATTTTTCTTTCAACTCTTATAGCTCACTATACTTCTTGTCTTTTTCTTTACAATGTTTGCATGGTTCCAAACATTTCAGACAAGGTTTTGTGACCTTAACAATTTTTTCAACTTCGACAATCTTTTCAACTTCAACAATTCTTTCAACTTCGATGATTTTTTCAACTATTTTCTCTACTTCAACAATTTTTTCAACCATTGGTTCTTCATCAAATTCTACTTTTACCTCACACTCTTCATCTTCGACCTTTTCTGTCGAAATTTCTTCAACTTTTGCTTTTTCAGCTTCCATTTTTGTTTTTTCTTCAGCAATTCTTCTTGCTTCCAACTCTCTATTCATTCTAGCAGTCTTCTTCTCATTCAACATCTCGATCTTATCTGAAAAAAAACAAATTAAAACTGAATGAGTCTAAACTTTTTCTAGCATTATTAATGTACTCTTCCTCATCATCAGTGTCTTCATCACTTTCAGATGATCTGAAAATCTTCGTTCTTTTTGGCTTAGATTTGACTGCTTCTTCTTCCAAGATTTGAGCAACAAATGCTGAATCAGCCGGAACGTATTTGTCCCAGCTAAATCCCTCTGCCAATCTTTCATCATCTTGATTTACTAGATAAGCTTTCTTCTTTCCATCTTCAATAGCATGAGATGATGACGATTGTTGAGCAACTTGATGATAAATTGCTTTTCGTTGGTAATCATTGTTTCCAAACGGATCTTGTCTTCCGGTTGCTTCTTTGTTTATACACTCTCGTTTAAAATGCCCCTTTTCTCGGCAACGAAAACAAGTAACCTTTGATTTATCAAACCCTAATGGAGATGTAGCAGCATCACGAAGATCATCTCTACCCGTGATTTGTTTGAATTTTTCTGCTCTTCTTACAGCACTGGCTAAACACCACTTGAGTTCCATCAACTCAAGTTCCTCAGGATCAATCTGGTCATAATCCTCCTTAGTAAGCATCGGATTTCCAATTCTTCCAGAAACTAAGCTTTCATAAGATTCTAACATAGCGACAAGTGATGCCATGTGTTGCTTAGCTATGTCTGGAGAGAAATTTTGACCATTTTGAATATTCAATGTAACATTGCATTGCATTGCAGATTTGTTGAACTTTGTCGTTGAGAACTTGGTGTTGAGAAATTCGGATCAAAACTTGAATAAGATGAAGAATATCCACCACTCTGAGTTGTAGTGCTAACATTTGTTCCAGAAGTCCCATCAGCACTAAAAGCAGTCTGAATCTTCGGACTTGGAGTAGTCTCAACTCTGCTTCCTTTATAGTATAAACTTTCATCTTGTTGAGCATTTGGATTATTCATGATAGCAGTTTTCTGAACATCCAATTCATGTTCTTCAATCTTTTGAATGAACTTACTCAAATTCATACTTTCAAATTTTCTCATATGTTTCAAAATCAACAAATATGTTCCCCATTTATTCTGTGGTAGTGAATCAGCAAGCTTATCAACCCATTCATCGTCTTCTTTCTTGATCTCCAATCTTCTCATTTCCTGAACAAGATGACAATATCTATCGATAGTCTTCTTAGTAGTCTCATCTTCAAAAGCTACAAACATATCAAATGATTTCTTTAGTAATGCACGTTTATTTTTTTATCATATCAGCACTTCCCTTAAACTTGTTAATCAACGCTAACCAAATTGATCTAGCAGTATCCTCATGTTGAAGCAAAACAAAAATATCTTCTTTTACTGCTTGTTGGAGAATACTAATCATCATTTTTTCACTGGTGTATTTCAATTTCTCCTCCGCTGAATAATCACTTAAAGATTTTTCATTCCCACGTTCATCTTTCGGTTTAACGTAATCTTTATCCAACGAAACCCATGCATCAAATTTATAAGCTTGCACCCATGTTTCAAAACGATTTTGCCATCCTTTAAAATCCTCGATATACATAAGCTTTGGGGGCTTTTGAGACATTCCTGTTTCATTTTCGATTTCAACAGTTTCGGCAACTGTAATTGGAGCAACTGGGGTAGTAAACGCATTGTAAAACTCTTCTTCCATGTTTCGGTAAAAAATTCACAATAACACAATGTTCAAGCGAAATGGAGATTCAAACGAAATGGTATCTCAAACGAACTGACTTTGATGCGAAATGGACTTTGGTACGAAATGATCTTTGGTGCGAAATGGGACAAATTCAAGTGAAATGGTTCTCTAACAGACCATTTCGTGCGAAATGGGGGTTCCTTTCAAGCGAATTGGCAATTTTCAAGCGAAATGAAGATCCATTTCGTGCGAAATGATGTCTCTATGGTCCAATTCGTGCGAAATGATGAAATATAACCCAATCCGTGCGAAATGAGATGCTGATGTCACTCAATCGGTCAAATATTTGTCAAATTGATCAGGTTTTAGGTTGATTTTAGGTCTAATTCTTTCAAGGATTGTTTAAAACAGAGCTTCGCTTGTTATATGTGAAATTCAATCCATTTTAACCGTAAAATCTTGTTTAATTTTGAAAAAAATGTGAAGAAAAATGAGTAGAAGTCAGAAATTTTGGTGAAATCAGGCTGATTTGGTAAGAACTGTTCCTCCTGAGCTCTGATACCACTTGTAGGATCGTTTGAATGACCAAACCGAGTCATTCAGAAGAGTTCTAATCAATACGAAAGGCGGAAACAAACGTATCGACTTTGAATTAGCTTGATTTACACACATAATCACTTTAATTGTCTTATATATTGATTTGACACGATTACAGATCAAATGACACTTCAGCAGCACTTCGGCTCTGGAATCAGCAACTATTACAAACGAAATGACAAGGCAGCTATATATTGGAGAGGCATTTCACATGGAATGGACAAGATCCATTTCGTGCGAAATGGACAATGTCCATTTCTTGTAAAATGGCTCTTGCCATTTCGTGCGGAATGGTCCATCAACACTAGAACCCTATTATCTAGACTACCGAGTTCCATTCTTTCTAATCTAGACACAAGACTCGATACAAGATGAAGTCGACAGACATATGCACCAACAGATCCCATGCAATCGAATTCACTATATAATGAGTTCTTGGTTGCAACATTTTGCATGCACTTGGAAATTCATTCTAACTTAATTTCTGGAGCCTCCTGGAGCTCAAGATCATTCCCTAAGGGTCATTAGTCGTGCTTAGTACTTCAGTAAGCTTCCTTGACCTCTTTAATTCGCGTTTTATTAGTTTAAAGGCCTAAAGTCAAACCCGTCGTAATTAAGGTTTGACTTAGTGATTAATCACTAATGGTCCAATCAATTCTCAAATTGAAAGTACCTTTGAGTTGGTAATTGTGTGGGTAATAAACCCTTAAAAGGGCACCCTCTGATTCCCACTCTAACTAGGTCAATTGTCGGGTCAAACTTAATTATAAAAAGTCAACAGAAAACTATTTTCGAATAAACACATAATTAACAATGTAGAAGCCATGAAACATGTTTTATCACTTGTATAACTTGGTAATTAATCTAAGAACATGTCTAAGCATGTTCAACCCGACAATTTTGAGTTTAGGCTCGGTTCGGAACCGAAAGTCGCAAAAGTAGACTTTTGCTTTGACTTTCAGTTCTGACCCAATGTAGCATATTTTAGAAATGCCTTAGAGCTCTATTAGGACCAGGTTATAGGTTAGTGTAACCTTCTGAGGTTATAGAACTTGGTTCCTTAGTTGTCCGAATCATTTGCATGTTTCCGTTATATGCCTAAATGTGGACCATTATGCCCTTTTGACTATAAAACGAGATTTTTGAAAATGTGAGAGGACAAAAACCTTTATTACTGATTTATAGACTTTTCCTAAAAATTTGACATCAGTTTGAGGTCTAGATTAGGAGTTATGCTCAATATCGTAATTAAGAAGCTTGTTATTAATTAAACGGCGTAATTAGCATAAAGCCTATCTAAACCCAAATTTTGACACCAAACTTTTTACCCACTGATGTAATATAATATTTTGGGATTTTTAAAGATTTTTATTTATTTTTAAGCTGAGCATAACATAGGGTTCTTGCTATAATTCGGTAATTGTCGGTTATACCCTTTTCTTGAATAAAATGAGTTTTACATAATATTTTGACACCAAACTTTTTGCTACTGATTTTATATAATAAATAAAACATTTTGAACTTTATAAACTGATCAAAAACTCAGATTTCTTATTTAAACCCGAAAATCGCTTAAAACCGACTTTTACGCGTTTTAAGCGCATAGTATGGGTTAAAACTATTTTTAACATATAAGACTTAATACCTACTGATGTTTTAAGTAAATTTTTATAATTAAATAGTAAGAAAAAGTTTTGAACTCAGAATTCTATTTTTGACATTTAAAGCTTATGTGAAATTACCAAAATGCCCCTACGGTGCATAGTTTGGTTATAAAAGATAAATTTCACATATATGCAATACCCTACTGTTATGACTTATAAAAATAAATATTTTTACTGGTTATATCAGACTTGAAACTCAGATTAATATTTAAACTCTTTTATAAGCTTTAAAATGACCAAAATACCCCTACGAGGCATAATTTGAGTTTAAATCCATTTTGGGCATAATGGAAGGTATCCTACAGATATCACAACATATTTAGGGCATATTAACTTAGGAAACCTGTTCATGACTCATTTGTTTGCCCGTTATGCATTTTTCACGCTCGGTACGGTTTATGTAACTAGTTTGCATAAATTAGCCGAAACGGGTCAAACCTTATCATTTTTATCTCAAAATCCAGGATTTGTTTAGTTTACCCATATTATACAAGTATACAAACTTGTCGGGTCTAAACCACATTCTAATCCGGTCTTCGCTTAATCGTGCGTTTTGAACCGTATATCTTCTTTTAAAACTAACCGGTCTAAGTTTAGGCTTAATTAAGACCCGTTAGGAATCTAATAGGTTATTAAAACCTTCGTTCGAGATTAGGAGACCAGTAAAAGATACTTGCACTCGCTAATTGAGATTTATACTTGCTCAGGTAAATAATTTTAACTTATTTTCCATTATACGGGCTTGGGATACGGTATTACAATAATACCGCTTGGTCGGGTATGTAATTGTTTAAATCAGATTATGATTAATATAATTGCATAACTCATTTTAATATGTTTGTTTGGTATACGGCTTTTGGGGGTTAATGACCATGTCCTGGATATCCTCGGCTCATTCATTTGAAATGGCCACGACTTAAGCACGGGGTGTAGGCATACACCTGACAGTTGCACATGTAAAAAGGGTACCCCACTCGTAAGGAAATTTCTTGTGGGTATTATACCAAGTGGTGTGTCTATTAATCTTAACCGGGTCTAAATGGACGACAAACATGTAAAACTGTATACAAGATTATTTTTAAATAATTATCCCAAGTTAATAAAGAATATTTATGCCTTGTGCATTTAAATCAATTTTACAAACACTTTTAAAAAAGAGTCAGTTAATTGTATTTACTAGTATAAACTGACGTATTTTCCAAAAGGTTAAGTGCAGGTACTACTCGTAATGGGCTGGCTACTCCTAGTATCAATTAAAGAGTCTTGCAAGCTTTTGATGCTTAAATCTGTTGAACAATGTTTCTTGTTATTTTAGATCCGCCTGTGGATCACTTTACATTCCGTTTGTAATATTTTAATTAACTTTCGAATCGGTTTGTAATATTATTACTTTTAGACTTTCGCTGTGCATTAAACTGTGATTATTGACCATGATGATATCAACTACGTCACGATACTCCCCACCGGGCCCACCGGTAATACGTGGAAATATCGGGGTGTGACATAATGCGACCATGTCCTAGATATCCCGGCTCATTTAATTGCAAATGGCCACGACTTAAGCACGGGGGGTAGGCATATACCTGACAGATGCTAATGTTGTCATAAAATGTTTTCTTACCCATATTGGGGATACCCTTTATGTTTTAAAGTGGTGTGTCGGTTAATCATGTTATCGGTGTTTTGTACCGGGCCCCATATGTATTGACAAGCATGTAAAACTGTATGCAATATATATTTATATTTTCCCAAGTTATTTATGAAAATACATGTGCCTAGTGCCCTCAAAAAATGATTTTGAAATATTTTTGAATTGTGTCAGTTATTTGTATTTACCAATGAAAACTAACGTATCTTCAAAAGACTAAGCGCAAGTTGCAAGCATACGTAAATAGTCTAGAAGTTTCCCGGTAAATGCTTAAGAGGAATTTGCAACTCCTTGCATTGAAGCCTAGTAGACTGTTTATGTAATCTTTCGTTATTTCTGATCCGTCTGTGGTTCTTTTGAATACTTTAGTCTGTATAATTATTTTAAACATTCAGACATTATAATTTGTAATAGTATTTTAAATCCCAAGACTTCCGCTGTGTTATCTGTGTATCAGTACCAATCTCGTCACGTACCCAAAGTCCGGGCCCACCTGGAAATGCAGGGTGTGACGGTACTATTGTAGACTCAACAGTTGTTGCCTTTAAGGAGGTCTTAGTTATGTAACCATTGTCCAATTGTGAGATTGTTAACTCTAGGATTGTAGTGGCCACCTCACTTGAATACCTACAAGTGTCTCTTGAACCTCCTCAGCTTGTGGGATAGCAATAATATTTGAATTAGCCCTGGTCACTTGTTATGGCATACTCTCAGTGATTTGTTGTTGAGAGAAACTTGGTTTGCACAAGTCAGATTTATCAATTGCATCAAGCAATGATTGTAATGTTGGTGGTATTGTTTTTGTGGGTGCTGGAGTGAAAAGAGAAGTAGCCTTAGGACATGGGCTTGAGAAGAGATATTCAAGTGAATCATCTTCCTCTTGACTTGGTTCCTCTGTGCTTACAACATTATCCTTTTGTGAGGATAAATGAGGAGTATGGCTAGGTGGAGATGTTTGCATATGTTGTGAGGAAGTAACAACAGATATTTATTGCTTTTGTGTTACAGCGGGTATCTCTGGCATCTCAACCCCTAGAGACACCTTCCTTTTGGTTTTTCTTTTGGATTTTGGGATAGGAATGGAAGTGGATTGTGTGGAAATTTCTGATGTTTTAACATATGTTTCTTAGTTTTGTAAAACCTTTTCTTCGAAGGCATTTTCTTAACCTTTTGAGGCCATCTTGCGTGTAAATATTTCATTTGAAAGGCTATTTATTTCAAGGGTTGCACGTTGTTCAAAACTTTCTTGTTTTAAAACCTTTCGAAAGTAAAAACTTAACAGCCTTGGATATAAGAGAAAAAGATTGCCAGTTTGCCTTTTGATTTCTTTTATGTATACCAACATATCCATAAACAATGTTTGGGATAGCTTGTAATATGTGTTTGTCAGTATAGCATATCTCAAATACTGTCTTTTTAGTGGTATTTCATTAAAAACGTGGTCTTAGCAAACAAGCAAATCAAAATTGTTTGGAAAAAGATTTTCATTTCAGGTGAGAAATGGGGGTTGAAAAGTGTTCCACCCAATAGTTGAGCACCATATCCCCTTTCTATGAACACATTTTGTAAGTCATTTTTCTGGATAGTTTCCCTACCGGCCATGTCGTTTAGATTGAAGTTTGTGGAAATGGATTCTAGGTATATTTGGATTTGTTCTCCTTTAACCGTTGAGGTGATGGTGATGGGCTTTTTGTTTCTTAGTAGGACATCTACATTTGCCCAAAATTCACGAAGGGTAGCAAGGTGTATTGGTGTGTTGATGGTGAGTATGGTATGGTATTTGGATGATGTAAGAATGTCGATGATTGAATGAAACTTTGTATTCTTGTCATGTTTGACAAGATACGGTAGGTGGTTATGGGAAGATTTGAGAATGAGAGCTATGGATGAGAATTTTGTGAAAATCTTTTGAAAATATTTTGAACAAATATTCTTTTAAATGAATGAAAGCGATGAATTTTAATTGCGATTTCTGAGTTTCTCTCTTTTTTAAATGCTTTTGATTTGATGAATTTTGGTAAAGTAAAAACTATGTTGAAAAAGGGTTTTTATAGGGTTTATGGAACAGTGATTATGATGTGGCCAATGGTTACGTGTTGGGTGACGTGGCAGTCCTTTATTTATCAAGATAAAGCTCTGTTTTAACATGGATCGAGTCCCATCTGAGTAAACCCTTTGCTAAAGGAATGAAAAGTCTATTTTGCCAAAGGTCTATTTTGAAACCTCTGTTGGTTATCAATAGACGTTTGGATGTATAAACTAGTGGTTTGTGCATCTGTTTGACTTTTGGTTAATAGATGGATGGAAACACATGTTTGAAACCTCTATTTGGTTAAAGCAGAGTTTTTGAAGAGAACAGTGGTTGTTTCTGCAAGAACACTGGTTATGTTTGACATTTTTAGTCAAATAGTGGATAAAAAATCTGTGGTTCTATGTTGCAAGCAGTGGTTAACAAAGGTTAAATAGAGTTTTGAACCCTTGAAACATATGTTTCACTCTTTTGAACAGAGTTTTTGTTTTTGGTGATTTTTAACAATGTTTTCATGATTTTAAAATAGAAATTTGGTTTCTCAAAGCACCATTTTAAAGTTTTTATTTTAAAGAAAATCTTTTTGGTGAATTTTCAGAAAATATTTTCATGTTTTATTTGAATGGAGATAAGTGCTAGGGAATCCTCTGTTTGCACTTTTAAAATGCCAACAGATGTTCCCTCCAGATAGTGGAAATGTGTCAATTTGTAGAAAATCCAAAGCATTATCTACCTTGGATTTAGTCTTTTCTTCCACTGTATTATCTCTTTGGGTATATTCTTTTGGGTTGAGTAGTTTTTAAACTAACTTAAACAATTGTTTTTGACCCTCTACAAGTGCTTTTTCACTTAGGTCAATTGTTGTTTGACCATTACCAATGAGTTGATCATATCCATGAGGATGCCTATTTATCCTTGGCTTCTTGGCATGTGCACAGATTTATTATACCTATAAGGTACATTGTGACATGGTGGTTGCCCATATCCTCTGGGTATGTGTTTGAAGGAGGTGCATCTGAAACTTGAATATCTCTCTGAATAGGATATTGGTTCAAGGATTGTGTGACAGGTGTTTGTCCAGACACAAATCTTTTGGGAAGTGGTTGTGATTTCTTTTTGAAAGGTCAAACTTCCCTTTTGATAGCCATTTTTCCTTTTGACCTATTTTGGTTGATGTCATAGGGTTTTAGGAATGAGCATTGTTGAGTCACATGATTGATTTTCCCAAAGATGGTGCACCCAGATGCTGACTCACCAATATTGTTTCCTCTGTTGATATCATATGCTTTTAACTTAAAACAGTCTTTTGCCATATGATTTGTCTTTTCACAAAAGTCACAAAACAATTATGTGGTCTTATCTTTCCTATTGCCTTTGTCTCTCTTTTCAGCAACAAATGTTTTAACATTTGTTTGGGACTTGGTGATAGGAATGATTTTTATCTTGGGTGGCTTGAGACCATCTTGGTCAGTGAAATCAACTAGTTTGAAATTTTCAAGCACATCACATTTATGAGACCATGTGGGTTTAGATTTATATTTTCGTTTTTCAGCATGAAAGGAACCTTTTTTTTGCAAGAGTGATTTTTAATCACTTGATTCTGTGATCTTGATTTATTCACCATTTGATTTGGTTGGTATGATCTCAACCATTTCAGAGTCAATGGAAGTGTTGTAGGGTTGCTCATTATCATGTTTGTAGAACCCAATTCCAAACTTCACATTGCTTTTGATTTGTTTTTCAAGAAGTATCTCCTAACCATTGTAAGATTCTACCCATTTTCCATAGGTAATCTGAGTGGATTCTAACTGCTTTTTGCACGTCAGTATCAAAAAAGATGCTTTTTGCCACTTTGATATTCTCTATCATAGTTTGGAGTTGGTCCTTGGTTATGGTTGTTTCATGTTTGAGACTGCTGATTTCACCAATAGTTGTGTTCTTTTGCCTCTCCTGATATACATTCAATTTCCATAAAACAAACGTTTGCACGTTTATCACAGTCATTTTCCATTAATACAAAACTTTGATCAGTTATATTTTCTGACAAGCTGCTCTAATCAACATAGCCTTGTGTGAAAAAGCTTTGTTCATTAGGCTCTATAGTTGTAGGAGCATGAGAAACTTGTGGTGCTTAAACTTGTGCAACAGGCACTTGAACATACTACCTGAGGAGCAGGAGTTGCTTGAACATAATGCACAGGCACAAGGTTTATGATTTGTGCAAAATGGGCAGTGTTTTGTACACTTGGTCCAGGGGTAGTTTGGGTATTTTGATAAAATTGTTGTTTTGTGTTAGATTGAGGTATTTGGTTAGGATATGTGATTAATGGTGTAGAGGTATTTGATTGACTTACGCACTCTCTTGTAAAGTGACCTAATCTATTACACTTGAAACATTTGATTTTAGATTCATCTAACCATACCTTTGACCTCCCACTTAACCCTGGATATGTCCGACCAGTCCTTTTGTAAAAAGTGCTTCCTCTTAGACTTAGTAGTGCCACTTGGTGCAATATGTCCATTTCCTCAAGGTTTGTTGTGTCTATATGCTTCAGATCATCAATGACAAACGGAAAACTATCAGGACCATGACCATCATCTTTAGCTGTGAATGCACACTTTCTAGTTTCCTGGAGCTTCTTTTTCTAGATAAGCTCTCTCTCAAATGTTAAGAGCTTTCCATGAAGCTGAGTCATGGTCATGTCCTTAAAGTCAGGGGTTGTTCTCATCACTATGGCTATAGTGTACCACTTCTCATGAAGAGATCTTAAAAATCGGTTACTTAAAGTTGATTTAGGAAAGTTTTCTATGTGCGACTTTTGGCTTGAGCGAGTGGCGTTTATTGGCCACATTGTATCGATAGATGGTACCACGATGGATCCATCAAAGGTCGAAGCTATCACGAAATGGCCCAGACCAACTTCAGTTACCGAAGTTCAAAGTTTTCTTGGTCTAGCGGGTTATTATCGACGTTTCATGGAGGGATTTTCTATTTTGGCCTTACCACTCACTCAACTCTTAAGGAAAGAGTTTTGAGGCATTGATGCAGAAGCTAGTGTATGCTCCTATTCTTACTCTGCCTTCTGGCACAAGCGGGTTCGATATATACAGTGATGCATCGAAGAAAGGGCTTGGTTGTGCTCTCATGCAGCATGGAAAGGTTATTGCTTATGCCCCGCGTTAGCTTAAACCATACGAGGTGAATTATCTAACACATGATCTAGAGTTAGCAGTAGTTGTTTTTGCACTAAAGATTTGGAGGCATTAAATGTATGGGGAGACATGTAACATATTCATCGACCATAAGAGCCTCAAGTATGTTTTCACTCAGAAGGAACTTAACATGAGGCAGAGAAGATGGTTAGAGCTACTCAAGGATTATCATGCTGACATTCAGTACCACCCTGGAAAAGAAAATGTTGTTGCGAATGCACTGAGTAGGAAGAATTATGGGGGTTTGGCAAGCTTGACTCTTGAGCCTCATATTCTATCGGACCTGAGACACATGGAGATTGGTATACATGTTGGTGAGTCTGATGGTTATTTGGCTAGACTGAAGATTGAACCGAACCTCATCACTCAGATAAAGGAAGCTAAAAAAGAAGATGGTGAGCTTTGGGCGATCTTACAAAATATAGAACTAGGAAAGCAATCGGAATTTCGAGTGGATGAACATGGAGCAATATGGTGTGGAAAGCGTTTGTGTGTGCTAGATGATTCCTCTCTTTGTGAATCATTACTAACTGAGGCACATAGTTCACCATATTCTATACACCCTGGATCCACAAAGATGTATAGAGATTTGAGGCAACATTTTTGGTGGAGTGGTATGAAAGAAGAAGTAGCTAGACATGTGAGCCAGTGTTTGATTTGTCAGCAAGTGAATATTGAACATTTATGGGTTGGTGGCTTATTACAGTCATTAGATATTCCAGTATGGAAGTGGGATGATATTTCTATGGACTTTGTAACGAGCCTACCAAGAACCCATATGAAGAATGATGCTATTTGGGTTGTAGTGATAGACTTACAAAGTCTGCTCATTTCCTGCCCACTCGAAAGGGGTACTTGGTGAGTACGCTATCAGAGATATTCCTTCGTGAGATTGTTCTATTGCATGATACTGCATCTTCTATAGTGTGTGATAGAGATCCAAGTTTCACATCACAGTTCTGGAAGGGTTTCCAAAATGCTTGGGGTTCAAAGATAAGATTTAGCACTGCTTTTCGTCCTCTAACTGGTGGACAGTCTGAGCGTACCATTTAAACTTTGGAAGATATGCTTAAATCATGTGCACTTGAGTGGACGGGAAACTGGGATGAATACTAGTGCTTGGTGGAGTTTGCCTACAATAATTGTTGGCATTCTATCATTGACATGGCACCTTTTGAATTATTTTACGAGCATGAATGTCGAGATCCCACATGTTGGGACGAGGTCGGAGAAAAGATGATTAAGGGCTCTGAACTAGTACAGATAACGAATGAAAAGGTTGATATTGCTCGTGAGAAACTTAAGGAAGCACAGAGTAGACAGAACAGTTATGTTGACCGCCACCGAAGGGCATTAGAATTTAATGTTGGTGAAAACGTATTCTTAAAAGTCTCGCCATGCAGAGGTGTCCGACATTTTGGTATAAAGGGAAAATTGAGTCCTCGATTTATTGGACCTTTTGAAATTTTGGAGCGTATCGGGGAATTTTCTTATCGATTAGCTCTACCGCCACAATTTTTACATGTGCATTATGTGTTTCATATTTCACTGTTACATGGGTATAATTGCCATCCTCTCCATATTGTGAACTATTCTCTACACGAGATTCGTGAGGACTTATTGTACGAAAAGGAACCAGAAGCTATCTTGGACCGGCAAGAACGTGTGATGCATAAGAAGTCTATTCCGTTCGTCAAAATCTTGGGGAAAATCATCCAGAACGTGAAGCCACTTGGGAATCAGAGGATGCGATCCGTTCTCAATATCCTTATTTATTTGAAACCTAAGGTTAGTGTTCCTAATAGTTTAATTTCCGTGTATAAAACTTACTTGTGTGTCTTTTAGACTCTTTTACTCATCATGTTTGCAACTTCGTTATTGTTATTCGTGCCATTAATCTTAAACATGAATGGTATACTATATTCGTAATCGCTAATTTCGTGGACGAAATTATTTTTAAGGGGTAGGGTGTTCAAATACCCGTATTGTATAGATTAATATAACGTTAATTTCAAGGATGGAATTTCTTTTAAGAGAGGTAGAATTGTAATATATGAAACTTTCAAAACCCGTCATAAGTAAAACCTAATTGTTAAATATACTTATTTTAATAAAAATGATAATGATAAAGTATGTTTAAAAAAATAAAAAATAACTTATTTCAATAAAAATGATAATGATAAAGTATGTTTAAAAAATAAAAAATAAAGAAATAATCATATTCTCATGTATTTTGTATGAGACACATCAATAAGAAATTCATCTCCCATTCTCTCATTCTCTTCTATACATTGCTAATAGGTTATAGTTATTACATAATACGTTATCAGCACGAAGTGCTCTCTCTAAAAACCATGATCCATCTTCATTGTTATACTAATCCCGAAGCATAATAATCACCGGTCGATCTAAAGAAATCAAATCGAGTCCAATGAGCCGCCAGTCTATTTCTCGTCAATCTGAACCACTATTGTATCACTAACAACCGCGTTTACAAACATCATGGAGCTTTTTTTTGTATTGATATTGGAATGGAACGTGATTTTGGCGGCTAGGATTAAGCATATATGTTAAATAAAACTGATTGTTTGGGATCTTTACGCATATTATATAAGCTGTTATATTAATCATGTATATGTGTATGGTTTAGTGATGCGATAAATTGTTTTCTTATGGTAATTTATAATTAGTGGTATAAGAGCTTTTATGTTTTGTTTTATTTTCTAGAATGAATGACGTTTTTTATTAAAGTTCATTCATAACATTACACATATATATATATATATATATATATATATATGGGTTCATCTAAGAATTATTAGTCACTGTCTTTAGAAGTTACAATAAACTCATTGTTTACTTTAGACAAATATGTTACTCTTGTATTATTATTATTATTATTATTATTATTATTATTATTATTATTATTACTACTACTGGTGGTAAAGAATTTATATATATGTTAAAACCTCATGTTGATTAGAAACTAAAGATTTGGAATACTATGGTTTTATTGGAAAATAAATTCTTGGTTTAGATAGATATTTAATTATCAGTTCAACTATGTTCGTTGCACTCATCGTATAGGTTAGTATCAAGTAAATTGAGTGATTTATGAATAAAGTTGCATTCTTATGTTAACGCTTTTTAGGTTTATTTTTACTTGATAGATTATAGCAGTTCCATCCATTTGTTTATAAAGTTCTAAACATTTTGTTTAGCTAAAAATCAGTATATCCTTTTATCTCATAAAATGTTAGAACTTTAGCTTAGTTGCTAATATGGATGTGATTGCATTAGTTGCATTCATGTTTTACATTAACTTAGTTGATAAATAATATATGCATTTAATTTAAATAGCCGATTCAAATTCTAAATATGTTTTTGTATCATATATTAAATGAATATAATTAGTATATCTTATTTGAATAGATTTATATGAAAATTCTTTATCATTCTTATTTCTTATAAAGAAATTGTATTGTACGAATACTCTAAATCCTTACAACTTATGCATGGAAATTGAGATGAAAGATGCTTTGTATAATTTGGAAAACTTGAAAAGACAGAATATTATGTGATATTATCTAAACTATTATAGAATTCATGCTTATATACAACTAAAAATTGAGCGCATGTTAAGTATAACCTAAAATAAATTCATGGAGATATTTGCTTATTTTTCAAGTTAGAGTGACAAAACCATGTATATGGATATTTGTGATTGGTTATATCACGATGAGTTACTACATAATATTCATATTTCATAAATAAAAACATATTTCATAAAACTGATGAACGCGTGTTATATCATAAGGTTGTGTCATAAGTCATTTCTCGTAGTGACATAATATAAAGTGATGCATTGTATAATCATCACCTTTACATATTACCACAAATCTTTTTAATAGTGTTCTTGATATATTTTAATATTCAATCATGACAGTAAGTCAAATTAATCATATGCATTTTATTATATTGTATTTGATGAGAAGGCATCTTATATCAATTACATATTGTACAGTTTGACTTTGTACATTATCCTTAATATGCCATTGTTTATGTATATAGACAGTCTTTAATGAAACAACTAAATTAAAGTTGTGTATATAATCACTCGTTATAAACATGATTGAATAGTGATCAAGATTCATTTATAATATGACATTCGAAGTTTCAAACTCACTAAAGCTTATTGTAAATTTATTGATGCTTGTAAGATTTTGGACTGATAAATCTTTTTGATTCGGTGATATAATTGATGTTATGTGGTGAAAAGATTAGTTATATATGTGGAATAAAACAAGTTCCATTGTCAAACCTCAAATATGCTCTTGACGAAGCAAGATTGTTAAAGAATATGTAAGGTTTGAAATGACCACCATGAAAGTTGTGTGATTCTAATCCATTCATGAAGTGAATGTGATGATATAATGACCAATGTAAGGTCGCGGTCATGTATATAACAACTAAGAAAATTGTAATGGTGTCACCATGATAGTTGTTTGGTTAAAATCCATTCCTTGAACTAAATGTGATGATATAATAATTGGCGTAAAGTTCGTAATCATGGTAATTGAGGAAATTGTTATGATGCTCATGTAATGAGATCAACCATGTTAATAATGTGATGACTATTTAATGGTCGTTTTAAAGGTCGTAAGATATAAGATTGATAAATCTTATACGACTCAACTACTTCTCAATTGATGGTAAGGAAAGAGAACATTATTTACAAGAAAAAATGGATTAATTTTTTTTCATTTGTCACACTTGAGACATATGCTCCTAAAGTAGCAATATCATTATAAGAGTTATGAAAAAATGAAATGATTTTATACTCATGTGACCGAGTAAATAATGAAAAGCTATGAAGCTTGTTTTGATTCTACTCCATTCCCAAAACTGAATGTGATTATATATTAATCATTGTAAATGTAATGATGGACCTAATTGAGACATTTGTAATGATGAGGTTGACTATTCGAATTGTAATGATGGCCATTTTAATAATGAGATAGACCACCAAAAGTTGCAAACTAAGGAGTGATTGCATAACGTGATGTTTTGACTTTGAAGTTATAATATATTCTCTCGTATCATACATTTTGTATTACATACGAGCAAGTAATACACACACGATCATAAACCAGAAGTTTATGGATCATAATTATTTTATTAGTTGGCATGACCGGTTAGACCACACCGAGTCAATGATGATGTGAAACATAATAAAGAACTAGAAGATTTTTCAAGATAATAATTAGCATGTAATGTTTGCTCTCAAGGGAAATTATATATTTGCAAAATAAACGAGGGTGTGTATACCTAAATATTATGGAAGCCATTAAAGGATATGCATATCCCAACATGATACCATTTAGTTTTTTTAAATCGAAGCATCGTCTAAATGGTTATCAAATCCACAATCTGAAGCTTGTGTGATTGTGGCTTAGCTAATGTGATAGCAAGCATATTAATCCAGATTAGTATATTTATTTGATTATAGTGAATTTTATTATCAAGTTATTAATAATCATTGGAATAAGTGTTATTGTTGAGATGATCACTAAACGTCTACTATTGGTTACAAACCCAATGATCATGAGAGGAGCAAATGTTCATTTAGGTACATGTCATTTTATATATAGTACCATCAATTCACATCAACCCAATAAGTTATAGTTCTCCCCAAACAATTGGTTTTTGGTCAAGAACCAAAGATGTCTCATCAAATATTTTGGTTGTGCGACATATATTGAAACTCATCCACCACACCGCACAAAGATAGTACTTCTAAAAAATTTGAGAATATGTTAAGTATAAATAATCGTCTATGATTGAATACTTAAAGCCATTAGTGAGAAATTTGTTTATGCCTCATTGGTTTTCACTTTAGTGAATGAATGTTCCCAACATTAGGGGGAGATAACAAGCAGTTAGAAAGTGAAAAGTGAAATGAATTATCATGTCATCTTGATCCTCAGACTATAAACTATGAACTAGAAGCTTAAAGTATAATTCATTTACCAATATTAAAGAACAAATTACTAGAGAAGTTCACTGACCTAAACAGAGTGACTAAGTAAGTCACATAATCAACTGCTTATGCTCCAGTTATATTTGTGTCTCAAGAGGACAACCGCATATTTTTTAATGAGTCTATTGCACGCCTAAAGCGTGGTAGACTAGTTGATTCCAATAATAAAAATTCTCGAAAATTGGAGCAAGTAATTAAGGTGGTCAAATCAAGGTTATAGTAATAAGATCTCCTGAAGAGACAATAGACAAGATGGTTCAAGAAGAACCTCGGGTACCTGAAAATAAAGATATTTCGATAAGTTGTATCATGTCTAAGATATGTATGGAATCGAAATAAAAATCGACGTCATTATACTTTTGTATATAATGTAGCGCTTAAAATGATTAACGATGAGGATCGAGATTTAAGATCTACCTATGAATGAATATTAAGAAATGATTGCCAAAATAGAAAGACGCAAATAAGGAAAAGTTTAGTTCTCTAATGAAATGGAAAGTTTCAAACAACTAAAGTTGTAAAATATGTTGGATACAAATGTGTCTTTTACACAAATTATGTGAAAATCAAATTAAGTGATATAAGTCAAAATTGGTGGCACAAGAATTTTCACAAAGACATATGATTGATTATGAGGAAACGTATTCTCCAGTGGTGAATGCATTGACTTTCCAATATTTTATTAGTCTAGTAATATAGAGAGAGAATTGATGTGCGTCTATGAATGTTATGTATCACTTGATACTAAAAGTGTACATGAAGGTCCCTAAAGGATTTGAATGATCAAAATCATGTAAGTTAAGTTCTCAAGAACAATATGATCGTTGTATATAGATTCATTTTTGTTTACGATTGAACTCCGGATGAGTTTTCTAAAGCAATTGAGTTCCCTAAAGGTAAATCAAAACATCTTAATGATGTAATTCTTGTGCACCAATAAACATACATAGATACTTGTACCCAGTGATTGTGATATCTCAATAAATAGTGTACATGCATGGTACAATATGGATTTTGAAGATAAAAGCAAGTGTTCATGACATTTTTGTATATGATATATATATATGTATGTATATATATATATATATATATATATATATCTATGTGTTATATGGGTAAGTTTATGTAGCAAAACTCATGAAGAGTGAATGCACATGTATATTTGGATAAGATGGGCAGAATTCCCACATGGATTGATAATGCCAGAAACATTGATATAAAAACTTCAAGAACGTACTATATGAAGTTGACAAAATACGTATGGGCTAAAATAGTTGGGTCGAGTGTTGTACAACTCGAGATATTTGCATAAAGAGGGATATAAGTTTGATTAAACTAGCCATGTTCTATGAACATTCTACTTTTAAAAGTTCACTATAATCGCAATTTACAGTAATGATGTCTAGGCATCATTGAGAGAAATTGTCGAGCTTTTAGAGGGAGAATTTTTGAATGACCTTGGCATGGTCTAATTATTACTCGAACTGCAGTTCGAGTATATATGTAATTATATTTTACTAATCCCTCAAGTACATCTAGAAGATGATGTTTGGATATTTTAGTATGGACATAGTTGAACCTTAAAGTATGTTAAAGGTTCTTAAGTCATTTGTTATAAGAAATGCCTATTATCATCTCCTACCAAAGTAGAGATTCTCATTGTAGAAGTACCATCGTTAAATGCATAAGTGCACTAATATGTTTTGCTAGCTATGTATGGTTATAATATCTTTTACTTGATCTTATTGTCATGATATAACCTTTGTCAAGCGAAGAGACATTAGAATGAGTTCAAAGAAATATTTCAGGTATAAACGATATTTGATTATATTTTACTAACCCATCAAAACAAGTTTGGTTAGTCTTGTAGATGCAGGAATGTGACAAAACACAGTCGTGTACATCAAGCGACAAATCATTGGCTACAAAAGCTTTGTTCGACTTTCAAGGAAGATGGACACACATCACTTAAAGGATACATGTTAAAATGAGGGGGAGACTTATTCAAGTTGCGATCTTTTTCCCTTGACTAAGTTTTGTGCCATTGGGTTTTCTTAGTAAGGTTTTTAATGTGGCAACATACCTGATCCAGAAGTATTAGGGGAAGACAATACTTGCTGCACTCTTTTTCCCTTAGCTGAGGTTTTGTCCCACTAGGTTTTCCTAGCAAGGTTTTTAACGAGGCAGCATCATCAAGCGTATTAAAGAATAGTATATCATGTGGATAGTTAAGGGGGAGTGTTATGAATGCATCCATTATTAGTGACTATCAACATTTCTACCTCCCATGTCACATTTATGTTTGTATTAATGTTATAGCCTATATATATTGGGTCATGTATTTTGTATGAGACACATCAATAAGAAATTCATCTCCCATTCTCTCATTCTCTTCTATACATTACTAATAGGTTCTAGTTATTAGATAATACTTTTGACTTTTATGATATTAAAGTAGTTTTTCTTAGAGTAACATAAGGCCATGGGGTGTACTCTAACATTTAGAGTGTTAACAATGACATGGCGTGTTAACTAATATTGCAAACCACTCCCTCCTTGTGTTAAAGTGCAATAAATGAGTTATGTATTAACATGTTAACCCAATGTTAAGCGATTGAATTAATTATTATTTTCTTTTTTAGACAAAAACCCAATGTTAAAGTGTATTAAATGAGTTATGTGTTAACATGTTAAACCATTTCCTTAGAGTGAGGCAAAGTGAAATGAGGAAAAAAAGTTGATGTGTCACTTAGGTGGAGTTAAGTTAGGTTAAAGTATACCCAAAGGCCTAATACTTAAAATCCAAGTGGAATTGCAAACTGTAATTATGTCCGTTTTTGTAACCGTAAAAAAAAGTAAATGGATGAATTTAAACTAATATACAGTTTTCTCCTCCATATTTCGTTTCCAAATTCCCGCTAAATTGTGATATCATTTTCCTTTTCTAAGAATTTCCAAAAAAAAGAAGAAGAAAATTAGCGACGTATATCTCGGGATTTCGTATCCTTTCTCAAACAACCAATTTAAGCTTATCATTTGATCTAATAATGCCCTTAATTTCACTCCCTGCGAACCCTTTCAAAAGTTATCCGCCTCTGTCGTTCAACCCCTCCCTACATAAGAAGAGGTGAGAAGAGGACATCCCAAGTCTACACCAAAAAGAAGATGCGCAGACATTTTCTAATGAAAGCTTTTCGAGAAAACAAAACGACTATAGACCCAAACATCTGCCCGTGGTCTGCGCCACACACATAAAAGAGGCCAGGAAACTCTTCTTTGGAAAAACAAACAGCACCATAACGTTCAAGACTACCGACGAGTTCGCTGCCAGCTACCACCAGTTCGAACCTATCCCGCCAGATTTGGTTTGCATGTTGTTGGCTTAGTTAGAGCCGAAACAAAAACCACTGAACACCACTACCACAATCGATTGAGCAATCGGTAAGCTTTCTATTTCCATTCTATTGTTCCTCGTTTAGTAGCTCTATGATTGACTAGCTTTATCATTTTGCTAAGCTGCCACTGTCACGTCCTTTTATTCTTCTCTGTTCATGCTGGTGACAAACCGATAATTCTGAGTCACCGCTGCGTACCCACGAACTCGCCATCTAAAGATCTCCACTGAACCTACTTCACCGCACCGTCCGTCTATTTTTGACCTAAGGTATCGATACTAAACCGCTTCTCTTTACCACCAAGTCGTTACTCTATGAACATATTACATGAACGATTGTAGAAGATACAAATTGCTTTCTTATAACTTTCTAATTTCATCCTTGCTCACGTCACTTAAAACTTATTGTAAGCGACAATGAAATGAAGAACCAAATTGACAATATGAATTGAACACCTTTCTGAATCTTTCTCCGATCACCGGAGGTGATACCGGGTTCGTGACTGTCTTCCCACGTTGTTTAGCGGGAAGTACATTATAGTCTTGGAAAATAATAATAATAATAATAATAATAATAATAATAATAATAATAATAATAATAATAATAATAATAATAATAATAATAATAATAATAATAATTCTACATGTTTTTGTAAAATAAAGTTCAAAACATCTTAGTCTCAGTTTTATGAGAAACTAACTATAATAACTATAAACAATGAAACAAGTCAATCTGTTCAAGTTATGATATGGTGGATGAGCTGATTATTTTACAATACTATACATGTAGCTTTTCTACTTCCTACTATAAAACACCATTACCTTCCATAATGAAATCAAGTATAACAATTTATTAATCTATATATTTAAAATATGTTTTGGTTGTATAAGTAAATAATTTGTGATAAAAATACACTGGTCAATATTTACCTACTAATATTTCTACCACTAAAAAGCTCGTCATCCAAATTATCACCGCACGTATATATAAATAATAACATAAATGTGTGTATGTGACAATAAATGAACCTTACATCCAAATTAAAATTTACAGTACAAATATATATATTTTGCCCTGCTTGCGGTATACGCATATAATGTATATATGTGTGGGCGCTCGGGGGGTAAAAGTGAAAGTGCACTAATTTTAACATTATTTTACTAATTTCGTGAAAATAATGTTAAAAGAAGGGGATGGTTAAGCATGCATCATGTGTTGGCGTTGATAGCCGAAAGACAACAGAGTACACGCACTAATTGGCCTTTGTCGTAATTGCCGAGTGTTATGTGCCTTATATCCAAGGTTTGATGCAAAACTACCATCGAGCAAGGGGTCTCACTGGAAGCAGCCTCTCTATTCCTATGGGGTTGAGGTAAGGCTGTCTACATCTTACCCTCCTCAGACCCTATCTTAGCTTTGCTATTGGTGGAATTTAATGAGTGTGATGATGATGATGATGATGATTCTTGTAGGAGAGTTTACTGTACAAATATATATGTTTTTCTTGTAGGAAACCATTAACATAAATAAAGGTAAATAATTTAATAATGTATTTGTAGGTTTTCATAAACGATTGGGAAGAAGTTAGCATCGTGGGTATTATCATTGTAGATTACTTAATGTACGAATTTTGTGGTCTCTTGCTTTTAGCATAATATTGTTTCTATTCTCATGGTGTATGGGTATTCGGTCCCTCACTCGTAGCGTAAATTGTTTACCTGTTTCATAAAATGGTAGTTATTGAAAATCGTTATTTGAAATCATTACATGAGACATCCATCGTCACCGTTCTATGATTTATTGTTACATGTGTCATATTGAATTATTGCCCATAATATGCATGCAATAGGATTACATATTTTTACTCATTCTCGCATGCTCCCATGAGTTGTATTGTTTATTATATATCATTGGCTAGATGTGATATAGCCTTATTGTACTTTTGCCTTGACTTAAGTGAATCTTTTTATTGACCTCAATACTCGAGCATATCCACCTATGGGGACATAGGCCGTCATTATCCACCTAGTGTGATGACTTAGTCAGACGGTCAATGTCTACCCAAATGGCATCATGACCTCTTGAAGTGCGTGGTAATTTAGTGATGAGATCCATAGCAATGTTCTTCCACTTCCTGTCACACCCTGACTGTTTGCGGAAGCGTATGATGTGTGACTTGTTTAATACCATTGCATTCAATTATAATAAACAACTATATGATCAAAACAATGTTCATCCATTCATTAAGTTTAAAGTATTACAAACACCATTTATTTAAGTTTCAACAGCACAACCTTCGACTAAGTTACAGATCAACAAAAGTGGATGACATCTAAACTTGGAATCTACATCTAGAAACAACACCCGCGCCCAAGATCCAACTTGTTACCTGAAATACATGTAATTATGGAAAACATCAACAAAAGTTGAGCGAGTTCATGCGTCTTGTATGAGTACTGAAAACCTTGTAAACCTTTGATAAACTCCTTTGAAAACAGGTATAAAAAGCATTTATGAATATATCAAATTAATGTTTTACAAGGACATAATAGTATGTGAGGACATAGGGAGCACTCAAAATGAGTAGGCTTATACCCTCGTTGATTTCCCTCGACTATGTCGAATTCACCTTCGACTATGTCAATTCACCTTGACTATGTCGATTCACCTCGACTGGGACACCGAAGCACTCATAAGTACCATGAGTGGGGTTCGACCGTACCCGTTAGATCTAACCTTCGTCCCTAATTAAGAGTTAATGGCATTTCAAATTTAGTCTATGATCACATGATCTAATAATTCATTTCATAGTCAATTCATATCGTTTAAACATTCGTAACATGTATTCCACCCCCCGAGAGTTATAAAACCAAAAATAGTTAAGAGAAAAGGGGGACATGAACTCACTAGTTTGCGTTCTTCAATCCGACGTAACTCAAGCTGCTACTAGTGTGCACGACAACCTACAATGTACTACTGTCTATTAGGCGAGCGGGTCGTGCCTTGACTTTGTATTAGTTAGTGTCTTTGAGTTACGTTTTATTGTGCCTTCAGTATTATTCCAAGTCATATAATTATTTGTTAAAATAATAAATATTTTAACTTAAATTATATTTATCAAATTTTTGGAATAATTGATAAAACAATATATATTAGCTTGATACTTCCCAAGTATTCATGCTTGTAAATCCTTCCCAAGGATGGGTGTATTTGTATTCTTATACTTAATTCGTAATAATTTTTCTAGAATATTATCTTTAATAAAGTTCACCAATATATATTTCCTAAATACATACACTTTAAGAAATACTTCTTAGACTTTGACAAAACATTTGTATTTTCACATAAGTTCCAAGAGTAATACAATTTTCAAGTCCAACTTGATAAATATATATAAACTTATTTTTATCCAAAAATAATGTATTTCAAGTTTTCTCAAGAAAATATATATTTTCCCAAAAATAATATATCTTCTAAAAATTTCAAGAGAATATATTTTTACTTCAAAAAATAATATATTTTCTCCTTATAAAAAATATGATATAAATTTGCAACAATTGTAAAAATCATATTTTTGTTCCTTTGATGTCCAAAATATTATTTACCAAAAATATACTTATGAGTAAGTTTTCCAGAATATTTTGTAAGTTACATTCTTTTGTTCGGTTTCACCAATATTTTGTGTGTAACTTGTATATTTATTCCTTGGAACTTTTGGTAATATTTTGAATTGTAATTTCTTGGTACATAGATGAGTTATATTATTTCAAGTCCTAAAATATTATAACTAGTACACATAATATACAAATAATCATACGAGTTGTGACATCAATATATATATATAAATATATATATATATTCCTTGTTATATACTTAGTCACTTTTTATTTATCAAAAACCAACCTCCAATATTTGTAATTTTTGTAATAAAAATTATGGCAACTTTTATGTGAAAACCATTCTCAAGATTTACTTATAAATACTTGTTTTAAAAATATTTTTCTAAGTGCTTAATTTCTACAAAAATTTTGCCATAGTTTCCCCTTAAAAATGGAGGTTTCCCATGCTTTCAAACCATATCATTTTCTTTTCAAAAATCCATCATCAACAATTATCCTACAACTTACTATAGCCATAATATACACTTCTACAAGATGATGTGAACTTGAAGTTTTATAAAATCTTGTAGTATTTTACCATGGTGTTTAACATGTTTAACTATCACTAAAAACATGATTTTTGTTTCATAAAACTCATTTTACAAGATTTCAATCTTTACAACTTGTGTCACATTTTTACAAAAATTCATCTTCTTGGATTTTTCATGTTTTCCATACTTTACTAGTTCCATTTTAACACCTAAAAATGGTTATTTTCTTTCAAAACCAAATCATGTTAAATCTTGATGTAAACTTTATTTTCTTGAAACTTTTATTTTTGAAATCTTTCACTTTTAAAATCTACAACTTGTAGGAACCATTATTTTACACAAAATCATGTTCACTTTCAAGTTCATGCTTTACCTAAGGGGTGCTTAACATGGATCTTTCAAGATACATCATATTACTTGATATATCTTTAAAAAAAATATTTATTTATTATTTTTTTTACTAGTTTCAAGTTCATAGCATCAAGTTAGTGGATCTTGCTAGATCTAACATTTTCATGTTAGATCTATATTTTTAACATAATGTTAGAAAGATCACTAGGTCCATGACCATCATCTTACTAGATCTAACACATAAACAACTTAAACAACCAAGTAAACAAGTTACATTTTTAGTGTTATTTATGTTTACCATGCATTTTCAAAGTAAGCTTCATAATGGTTTTCTTGGTTTTTTTTATATAAACTACATATGACATGAAGCTTAAAAATAGTGTAGAGTGACTTACTACTAGCACAGGGCTAGGGAAGAACATTAATTGAAGAAGAGAAAAAGATGAAGCTTCAAGTCTTGGATAATAGCAAACGGAAGTGGACAATAGACTTCCTTCACTTGCAAGCCCTTCACTTTACTATGGAGAACATCTTGTATGCCTTGAATGAAATTATGGAAGCTAAAAAAAGGGGATTGATTACGGTGATGATGGAGCCATAGGTGGGGGAGTGAGGGAGGAAAAGTTTGTATTCTGAATTGTAGGTAAGTGTTAATGAGGATAAGGTCAATGTCTTTATAACCTTATTTCAAGATTTCCCACTAATGAGCTTATTAACCAATGTAGAAAAATCCTTATCCATAAAATACATAGGACATATGGGGGGCCCTTGGTGACCATCCACTTTGTGGGAAATGTGTTTAGTTGGTTTTGATTGGAAGCTAATTGTTTAGTTAGTAAAAGTTAAGTCTAGTGGTTTATATAAAATGCTTTCCAACATCTTATAACCCTTTGTGTATTATGTCTCATGGACCACCAACAATATCTAATAAATAATCTAAACAAATCAAGGGTGGGTCCTTCATATCTAGAACCGGTTAGGGGGGGGGGGGGGGGGTGTAGTTGAAATGAAATGGTAAGTTATGTTAACTAGTTATATTTCAAGTGTGTAGTTAGTGTTTCTAGTTTATATGACGTGTTATGATGTTCGGTGACCATAACTACCTTTGTAACACTAAAACAATGCTTCTAGTAAGAAATTGATGTTTCGGGTAATGTCCGGTTGTTCGATTCGTTACTGTTCGTTAAAGTGCTAAATTGCGCAGTTTAGTGTGCTTTATGTAGTCTTTTATGACAGTTTCGATTCCCGACACTTAGGAAAGTATTCTTGACCATTATATCACAATTCTGCATTTTATTTTGTTGTTAAAAAGCTGAAAATAGCTGAATTTCGGTTGTTTTCTGCAGAATTCTGCACTTTTAGTGTGTCTCTGGCACTTTCCGGTACCTTATGTCATTACTAGGAAGACAGTTTTGTATTCTCTACTTTCCTACACATTATACTAGTGTAACACTTGGTCCTGAGGCTTATTATGTGTCTTAGCATCATGTCGGTCTAAGTACTGAACACCCGTCAGTATTTCTAGTGTGACAACTGGCACCAAACCGGTAATTTCCGTACACCTTAATTAATATTTAATGACTGCAATTATGTGCTTAAACGTCAACATTGTCTGATTACATATTATACAAGTGAATTCATCCATGTTCTATACTACAAGAATTACTTTATGATAGCGTTGCGTCAGAAATACTAGTAAACTCACCGGTAAGACACATTGTGTCAATAATTCTGCAGAAAGCAGTTAGACAATAGAATTGGAGCCTAGGTGTAGGTCCAACGACAAGAATACATTAAAACCCATGAGTACATACAAGGGTTAACATATAGACATTCCGAAAGCTAAAATACGCACTAAAAAGCACCCGAAACGCACTTTAAGTGCAGAATTTTATTAAATTCAGCTATAAATCAGCTTTTAACACAGAAATGTTATGCAAAATTCATGATTTATCATCCAGAATACTTCCCTAAGTGTCGGGATTGATAGGGGCAAAAAAGGACACTTAAAAGACACTAAACGGTGCAATTTAGCACTTTAACAAACCGGTATTTAACCGAACAAACGGACATTACCCGGAACATCAAAACATTACTAGAAGCATTGTTGTAATGTTTCTGAGCTAGTTATGGTCCTCGAACACCATAACATCCCTTATAACATAATAACACACTAAGTCCCTAAACCTTACACTTGAAAGCTTACTTACTTATGAAATTAGGGAATGAAATTTACACTAACCCCCCACCCCCCTTTGGCTGATTTTCGGACCAAGCATGGTCCCACCTCAAAGATTTCTAAAATCTTCACTAAATATTATCATAATCCTATCTTGGATTTAGTGTGATCTTGTTTGTACTTCAAAGGATATTATACCCATTGGACATAAGAGTTTGGAGGTTATAAGAACTATCTTCTTCATCATTCACCAACACACTTCAACCTTCTTCTTTCCCCCCAAAGCTTACGGCCCAACCCCCTTACACAACACCTTCACTTTTCAATTCATTCTTTCATAATCTAAACATCCTACAAGGTGTCCCAAGCTTAGTTAAGAAGGTTGCAAGCATAGAAATTGGAAGGACCACCTTGGAGTGCTTTTATCCAACCATTTTGTCATCTTCAAGTTCTAGTATTCTTCCCTAGCTTGAAGCTAGTGGTAAGGCTCTCTTGATCTTGTTTACTTCAAATATTGAGTGGTTAAAAGATATAACATGTTGTTTATCATATGAACACTAAAAGAACATAAACATAAATCATGAACATAAAGCTTTACATAAGATGAAACATGATGATATATGGTTGATATGATGTTGTTTAGTCAATGTGTGATGTTTGCTTGATGATTACTAGTAATATGATGATTGATCATCATATGGAACTTGTTAGAGTATGATTAAAAACATGGTTTAACAAGTTAGAGATGATTATGTACTCTCATGAAATAATCTGTTGGTGCACCTTTTTGTGTCTGTAACTAGTCTTGCTTATCGTTGTATTTTGTACGGTCTTTAAACGTTTATGGAGTATGTATTTGCCGTCGACCAAGTCGGATATCCTCCTATCCACTTGTGTCTGACTTACCGGATGTTGGATCCAATGTGGATTGTCAACATGTCCGAGGCTGACATCAACAGATTATATCATCATGACATTTTCTTTGAAGATCAGGATGCACGTCAAGCTCTACGATTCCAGCGGGTTGCATGTTTCTGCTTTTACCGAGGAATTCACGCGGGTAGTTCTTGGTCCGAACAGCATTGATTGAAGATTGGAAGACCGAAGAAGAGTAACAGACAAGGGGGAGTTTGTTGGTGCACCTTTTTGTGTCTGTAACTAGTCTTGCTTATCGTTGTATTTTGTACGGTCTTTAAACGTTTATCGAGTATGTATTTGCCGTCAACCAAGTCGGATATCCTGCTATCCACTTGTGTCTAACTTATTTGTCTCTATTTGGTATGTAATGTTATACGAACAATGCATGTTGCATGGAAAAGGGTAATATGGTCATTATTATTGTGTTTATATAAAGTTTGCTGCAACTGTCTGTTTGCAGCAAACATGTCACATGATGCAGCCTTCGACGAAACAAGTTTGTTTCGTCGAACACCTCACGACGAAACAGAACAACACTCAAACAGATCCGTTTCGTCGACATCACGACGAAACAACTCTTGTTTCGTCGTCTGTTGGGCTGCTTCAGGCCCAGTACCTGGCCCAATGTTTGTTTCGTTGATCACCTTGTGTTTCGTCGAGACTAAGGCCCAGGTTAGTATATAAACACTTTCTGGTTTCACTCAGAAACCAGATGAGAGCATACCCCTGAAAGTTATTCTGTAAAAACTATGTGTGTATCAGTTATTGTTGGTTCTCATCCCGTTTAATCAATAGATTGTGTTTCATTGATTATACCTCGTGTGTTTTACTGTTTTATTAACTGTGTTTGATTTGCACAGTCACGGGGATTCTGCACCCGTTACCGTGTTTGTTATAAACAAGGATAGGTTCTCGTTATCGATCCTCACCGGAAAACGGGACCTACAAGTGGTATCAGAGCTTTTGCTCTTATCCTTGTTTAAAATCAAACATAGTTGGTTTTTATCAAGTATTGGAAACTGTTATTCATCATTTTCTTGAAATCTTGTTCTTGAAAAACTAATATTTTTTCTGGAAATGTGTTGAAAATCTGCTTGAATATTGTTGGTTGTTAAAGAGTTTTGTTAAAAACCTTGTTAGATTGATTGTTCAAGTGATAAATCGGGTTTTTAGTGAAAGTCTTGTCAAAATTCGTGTTTCGGAAAGTTGTTATTTTACCGGAAAACTCAAGTATCTGGGTTTTTGTTCTTCATATCTTCAAAGTTTCTTCAAACTGTTCTTGAGCCTCTCTCTTGAATTTGAAATTAAAAGAAATAGAAAAAGAAAAAGGATTAAAATCAATTTTATATTCTTGCCATACTGTTAGATTAAACAGGTATGACGTTTTGTTGAAAATTGGTGTACTGTGTCTGCAAGTGTTATCATTTAAGTTGAAAAAGGTTACCAACTCTCACCCACTTGACCCACTTGTCTGAACATTGTCCACTACGAAACGAACAAGCGACGAAACAAGATTTCCGTTTCGTTATAAGATTTCCGTTTCGTCATAAGATTTCCGTTTCGTTATAAGGCTGTTCGACGAATCAGACTTGCGTTTCGTCATAAGATATTCGACAAAACAAGTTTGCGTTTCGTCATACATTACGACGAACCAAATTTCATTTCGTCATAACACATTTTGACGAAACAGATCCGTTTCGTGGAAAGTGTTTCGTCGTAATCTGTTGTCAATTTTATACAGAGGACTTGTAAAACTGTTCTAACTGTGTGTTTTCAAGAATTTGATCAGGTATTCCACTTCATACATCAAAAATGAGCTGCACAAGTCCGTGGGATTGGAGTATGGACTCGAGACCAGGTCAAGATCAGACCTCTGCAGCAGCATGGGTAAAGAATGTTTTTGGTCAACTTTCTATAAGTGCAGGATAATGGGCACTTGTATCAAATCAAAATCAAAATATTCAAAATCTTTTGCTCAGCGAGAGCGAAACGGGCAGCAACAATCGCCCACCAAAGTTGAATCATATGAACGATTTTCCATCATGGAAAGGTCGTTTCCATACATACGTTCAAGGGCAAAGCACTGATCTTTGGAGGTGTTTCATTACTCCACGCAACAATGCCCTCGAAGTAGCAGCATCAACGGCAGCGGGTTTTACTAATATGCATGAAGATGACAAGAAAGCCTATGACTTAGAGAAAAAGTCATTTGCTATTCTTACACAAGCGCTTCACAAAGAAATCTATCATCAATTCTCTTATTGCACGGACACGAAAACATTATGGGATGCTTTGGTAGCAATAGGAGAAGGAAATGCAGCTACTAGAAAGACACGTCATGATCTATTAAAGAAAGAGTTTGAATCATTTCAGTTCTTGGAAAATGAAACTCTAAATGATATGACTACACGTTTTAATCAATTGATTAGTGAAATGTTTGCTTATGGTGTTACTTCAACTCAACAGGAAGTCGTTGCACGGTTTGCTGATTCTCTACCACCAAAGTGGAGCCCATACATTGAGCTTTTAATGCATACCGGTGTTCTAGATGCTGCTATAGATCCCCTATTCGTGTATGGATCTTTCACAGAATTGTCTTTCCAATCAAGAGTGCGGAATCCTCTTGATCAGAATATCACAGAAACAAGTAGAAGAACAGAAACATCAATTTACTTTCAAACCGGGTTTTCTATTGATTATCAATCAAACTGAATTACAATCAATTAAAACCCTAACTCTCTCAAATTCGTCCAAGACCTGGTCTCTCACGAAATTCTATCTCTCACAAACTGTTTTGGCTGATTAACCTAAACCCTAAAGCCTAACCTTGTTTATATAACACAAGGTTTGCTACATGGGCTAAGGTTTCCTACATGGGCAAGCCCATTTCGTCCACCCTTTACCCAACTGGGTTTTGTTTAGCCCAAACTCTATTATCTCACTAATACAAAGCTAAACCCGCTAACTGTTTATCGTTTAACTAATTACAAGATATCCAAAGACCAAATCTAAGCTGTTGTCACAAACATGCACCAACAAACTCCCCCTTGATAATAGCTTCAGAAAATAACTTTGTCTTCAGTCATCTTGCAATCTTCATGTAATCTTGCACTGTCGTTGGTCTTTGGATAGCTTCAGCTTCAATAGCTCTGTCAGCAACAAACTCCCCCTAAGCTGATGCATCCAATCACCAAATCTTCAAAAACTTTAGCGTTTGAGTAAACTCCAGTTCAGCATTTGAATAGCAATCTTCAAACTCTTCAACTTTGTCTGCAATGTAGAAAGGAGGTTCTACCATGCATCCAATCAAACTCTCATCTCTTCACAGCAACTCAACACTTTAACTTCTCAGCAACACACTGCTTCAATCTGTATACTATAAAACAAACATCTCGAGAAACCATAAGAATTTTTCAACAAAGTTAAATAAATTATTATTTTTCAAGAGATAGTTAAACTGTATCACAGATTAAGCATTTTCAATTTATCACCAACACGCAAAACTTTTTAATCACACACCCTATAACCCGCATGATTTAAAATTTTGAACTCACTTTCTAACACCGTCTCCCCCTATCAGTAACAATTCCTCCAAGAATAACAGTTTTCCGTACATTAAGAATTTTAAACAGAAAAAAAAAACACTATTTTTGGATTTTTTTATATTTTTTGAAAGCAAGTAAATACAAAAAGCAGTAAACACTCTATTTTTGTGAGAATCACCGGTAAGAAGATCATATCAGCACAATCAAACTGTTTTCACACTATTAGATAATTCTTTATTTAATTTTTCGTGAAAAGCAGTCCAAGACGATTACCAGTATGTTTGTCCACTTAAACAAAATGCATGAACATTTCAAGTACCATTACCGTATGATACGTTAAGGTAATTTTAATTCTGATATACTAGTGTGTCCCACTTCAGGATATACCCCCGCGATCAAGGTATGCACAAAGATTCATCGTAGTAGGTGAGTATACTGATGTCATCCTTTAAGATATCCTGACAGTGCCTAGGTCTGCATATGATCTATTTTATCATGTTTTTATTGCTTAACAATGAACACCCAAATAAATACTAATCAAATCCTGGAAATATAAACAACACACTCTATCATGCAAGTATCTTCCCTACCACATATTTCACAAGTCCAATCCAGATTTCTGAAATCTTAACTGGGAATAGGTTGAGAAGAGAACAGAATAGATCTTTAGCAGAGATGGTATAATATACAGATCAAATGAGTTTGATATAGGTTTCTTGGGTTTCTTTTGGGCACTTGAGGGCCTCTTTCGGGTGTATTAGATCTATAGCGCGACAACGTACAGCTAGGTCAGCATGTATCTGGATGCAGCAGAAGCTGTCGTTGCCTAGCACCTCCAGGTCAGCATATATCTTGATGCAGCAGAGGAAGTACACGACTTTTTTCAGAGAAGATTTCAGAATCAGATCAAAATTGTGTGTATCGGGACAACATACAGACATTCAAATAGAAATGTGCTAATTCCAAGTGACTTTCTTTCCTGGGGTCATGTACAATTTTAGTTCTGAACAGAAGGACAGTCAAGATATCCCCAGATGAAATAACAGTATAAAGACCCAAAACTTCAGATTTTGGCAATCTATCAACGCAAGATTTAAGGTCATTAAACCATACACCACTGATGTGTTCCCCACCTGCTCAAACTCTTTACACATGCTCTCATCTGATGACCCAAAGATGATGTCATCAACGTACACTTGTACTAGCAGAAAATCTTCCTTTTTCCTCTTGATGAACAGTGTACTGTCAATCTAACCTCTTTCAAAACCATTCCTAATCAGATGTGTAGACAGTGTCTCGTACCACGCCCTGGGAGCTTGATGTAACCCATACAAAGCCTTATCAAGTTTGTACACTCGATCTGGATAGTCTGGATCAACGAACCCATCTGGTTGTGAGACATACACCACTTCTTGGACTTTCCCGTAAAGAAATGCACTCTTCACGTCTAGTTGGTAAACTTTAATGCCCATGAATGTTGCGAAGGCTAAAAACAAACGAATTGCCTCCAACCTTGCCACTGGTGCAAACACCTCATTGTAATCAATCCCTTCCTGCTGATTGAAACCTTTTACCACCAATCGAGCCTTGTTTCGCGTCACTATCCCTCTGTCATCCTTCTTGCACTTAAACACCCATTTAGTGCCTATCTCTCTTTCACCTTTAGGAAGGTCAACCAACTCCCAAACCTTCAACTTCGCAAACTGGGCCAATTCCTCTTGCATAGCTTCAACCCATGAATTGTCTTTAAGAGCCATATGAATGTTCTTCGGCTCCTCTTGGGAAATAAAGCAGCTATACAAGCACTCATTCACAATCCCAGTCTTCTCAATCGACACAAATAAGCCAGAATTCGCTGCTATGCTTCTTCTCGTCTGAACACCTGCATTAGGATCTCCAAGTATCATGTCAACTGGATGATCTCTATTTGCTCGTGTAGTAGCAACGGTATCAACTTCAAGATTATCACCCAGGTTTGATCCAACCTCCCCCTGAATGTTCTGATCTGCAAATGGATTAATGAAATCCTCCCCCTCAATGGGTTCAGAGTCACTATCGCTTGAATCAGGATCAGAAGCACCTTTGGAAGTTTCCGCAGCATCTGTCATATCAACATTCGATCTAGGCATGAACTCGCCTTCATCATCTCCACCAATCATTGTTTGAATCAACTGAGAATCATCTGCATTTGGAAACTCAGGAATATTAAATGACTTAAAAGTGCTTTCATAATCATATAATATAGCAGGACCACTCGTTGATTGTTGAGGTTTGTATGAAGTAATTTCAACATTAAAGACAACCTCAATTTTACCAGTTTTTAGATTAAAAACCCTTTTATTCGGTGCGCCAGGTACGTAACCTAGAAAGTAGCCTTCGTCAGCCACCTCACCGAATTTTTGTTTATCTTTATTACGCACAATGGTGCAGGGTAATCCAAATGGTTCAAAGCCTTCTAAGTTTGGTTTCTTGTTAAACATTAATTCATGACATGTTTTGTTAAAACGTTTAACAGTCAAAACTTTGTTTAGGACAGAGCAAGCTGTATTCACAGCCTCTCCCCAGAAAAGAACTGGTAGCTTTAAATCTGAAAGCATCGTCCTAGCGGCTTCAATCAACGTCCTGTTTTTCCTCTCAGCAACTCCATTTTGTTGAGGTGTATAAGGAGCAGAATATTGATGTTCAATTCCTTTTCGAAGACAGTAGAGATCCAGAACTCGATTCTTGAACTTCGTGCCATTATCACTCCTTATCCTCTTTATCCTTGCATCATGGACGTTTTCCAATTTCGTAAAAAGATCTATCAGCATCTCCGCCGTCTCATCTTTTGTACCTAAAAAGAAAACCCATGAATATCATGAATAATCATCAGTGACAACTAAACAATAGTACTTTCCACCTATGCTCCTTACGTTCACTGGACCGAATAAATCCATGTAAAGTAATTCATAAGGGGCATCTATGGAATTTACTGTTTTAGATTTGTGAGGTTTCTTATGTTGTTTTCCCTTTTGACATGGAAGACATTTATCTTCCACTTGAAACCTCTGCATTGGAACCCCTTTCACTAGCTCATTTTTAACAAGGTAATTCATTTTTCGATAGTGAATATGGGCCATCCGTCTGTGCCACAACATCGATTCAGCTTTAGATGCTTTTGATAGTAAACACGCTACCACAGCATTTGGATCCTTTGCACCCATGTCCATGACATAAGTGTCATTTCTCCTTGGCGCTCGCATCACTATCCAATCGTCCGGAATCTTCAAACCTGGTTTCAACACTAATGCTTCATTCTTGGTAAAATGGACCGAGTGACCCTTGTCGCAGACTTGTGACACGCTCATCAGATTGTGTTTAAGCTGCTCCACATAGTTCACTTTGTCCAGTGTGATCTTCCCATTGGTCACTTTTCCTCGTCCTGTAATTCTACCACCTTTAGCACCCGCAAAATTCACCTTTCCACCATCATAATCTTCAAATTCAGTCAACAATCTCGCATCCCCCGTCATGTGCCTGGAGCAGCCACTATCAACATACCATAAGTTGATAATCCTCCTTAGCAGCTCCTGCACACACCATCCAAGAAATTAGTTATATTGGGGGACCCAAGCCTTAATGGTCTTGGGTCGTCCAAATTCACCAACTACTGGAACATCCATCCAATATCCATTACTCCTAACTGGAGTCTTGGATCTCAGAGCTGTTGATGGAATTTGATTTTGATTTCCACTAGGTCTTTGGTCCTGAGGGTTCCTATACGTATTTGGACTATTTGACCTTTGGAAATTTTGATTTGTGTATCTTGAATTTTGATTCCAAGAAGCATTATTGTTGTAATTTCTAAAGCCATTGTTATAAAAAGTTCGACCACCATTATTTTGGTATCGATTTTGATATTGACCTTGACTTCTGAAATTATTAGAACTAAAATTGTTCATTCTTGGTGAACTGCTTCTAGGTCTCTCGTATCTGCCTGGTGGAGATCTAGGCTGAAATCTAGGTTGATTTCTTTGAAAATGTGGAACTTGTGGAGTTCCTTTTTCAGCCTTATCTACACCAACAGCAACATTTTCTGGTTGCTTAGCAGCAGATTTCGTTGGAGAATTCGCAACATTCTCCTCATTATCACCTATCTTCTCAGGTGATTTCTCTTTCTTTCTCTCACTCACTTGTGCTTCACTCTTTTTGTTAGGACAGCAACTAGCTACATGTCCCTTGGTGTGACATTTGAAGCACGATTTCCTTTTCGAAGACTTCTTTTCTGAAGCCTTTGAACTAGATTCGGGATTTGATGATGATGCATTAGAAGGATTTTCTTCAGTTTGCTTAATTTCAGATTTTTCAATGTTCTTATTTTTAGCAAACTCTACATTTGATTCATTTTCAATTACAACAGTTTCATTTTTCATGTCACTTCGTTGAACAAAATTAACACTTTTAACAAAAGTTGGATTTTTATTCTTAGGATGTGATGTGTTCTTTTTCAAAACATGTTTGCTGTTATTATCCTTCTTAGCATCAACACTCTCAAACACATTTCCTTGACGTGACGTGGAACTACTTGGTGATGTTGACCCAAAGTCCATGAGATCATCTTCATCAGGCAAGAAAGAATAGTCATGACTAACAGGAGGTGGAACTTCATTGAAACCATGGAATCCCACACTGGTTTTGTCATTACTTTTCTTCAAGCCACCCATCATATGTTTCATAACAAAAGTAGAGTCTCTGAATTGACCTAATTTCTTTTCAAGTTCAACAATTTTGAGTTGTGCATCTGACAACTCTTTACATTTATCAGAAATCTCTTTTGTTTTCTCAGCCATCATTTCATGAGCTAAGTCTATGACTTGAAGTTTTTCATTTAATTTGCAAGTTACAGCTTCAATTTTACTTTCATAACCTTTTATCTTCTTCAAGTATGATGATTCATTTCTTTTAGCAAAAAAGTTTGCTTCTTTTATGGTAGACATCTCGCCCACCAGACTTTGGTTTTGTGTGGACAACCTGTCAACTTCACCCTGTAATTCACGACATTTTAAACACACAGAATTAGACTTTACCTCTCATGTTTGTTTATCAAGGTTGGCCATTAGAGCCGCAAGCTGAGCTTCCATTCTTTTATATTTTGCTTCCTTTTCTTCAGCTTCCTTTTGATGGTCAGACTTTTGCTTTTCCTCTTCAGCATCTTTTGTCTGATCACCCTTCTCTTCTTCAGCTTTACTCTCTATCTTGACCTCCGCCTTAGCATCCACTTTTGCTTCCGCATCTCCCACAGTAGCTTCACCATCATCAACTGGAGTTATCTCTGCCATGAATGCCTGTGTGACATTGTCATCTTTTTCCAAGTGAATACTCCAGTCATATGAACCTTCTCTAGCAGTAGAGATCAGTGCTCTTGAGTTAGAGTTGTTTGATGCATTCCTATTGTTTGAACTCTGACTCGAAGTCTCCTGCTTTTGTTTTTGACATTCCCTAGCAAAATGCCCATAACTTTGACAGTTGAAGCATTTCACTTTGGTCTTGTCGAAACCAACCGTCTTTCCTATAAACTTCCTGCCTGTTCGGTTCATAAATCTCTTCACTCTTCTAGTAATCATGGCCATTTGCCACTGCAAATCCATATCTTCAAGATCATCAGGGTCAATCTGATCATAATCTTCATCCAAAGTGGCAGGATCAGATATCTTCCCCTGAATGTAGTTCTCATAAGAAGCCACAAATGAAGCAAGTAGAGCAAGATGCTCTTCAGCAGACTTCACACTCATTGGCATTGACTTAACACCACTACTCTGCTTAGAAGCTGATGTTTTCTTGGCTCCTGTTGATCCTTCTGAAGCAGCTACAAAACACACATCACCATCTTCATTCACTGTGACCTGTTCATTCTCACACGAAAGAAACGCAGTAGCAGAGTCGCTAGAAGCGTTGTGAGATGAAGAAGATGCAAGCCCATTGTAAATCGTTGGATCTTGAACCTGATCATATCAAGTGTCTTTCTTCTTCATACTGAGCTCATAAGCTCTCAGCTTGCCAACTACTTCTTCCAGCTCCTTTGTCTCATAATCTGCTTCACCCTTGATCATGAGAGTGTAGATATCCCACTTGGTAGGTAAGGCATCGAGCAGCTTGTCATTCTTTTCTACGTCAGTATAGCAATCAATCTTATAGTTTTCCATTTCTGACATCAGATGATAGTAACGAGTGATGATGTCCTCAAGTGACTCTTGCTTCATGTGCTTGAAAATAGCAAACTGCTTCTTCAGTAGATCAATCTTGTTTTTCTTGACATCTGCATTTCCTGCATATCGTTTTTCTAATGCATCCCACATATCTTTTGAATTTGTGTACTTTGTGAATGTATGCTTGATGCTATCAGGTAACGACATTTTAATAGCAGCCAATGCTCTCTTTTCAGCCTCATACATCTTTTTATTATTCTCTTCCATGTTCACATAGGTTGTTCTACGTGGTCTGCCCTCAAAGTCGTGAGTAGGGTTTGTGTACCCATCTTCAATACATATCCACATGCGCATGTCTTGATATTCAATGAAGGATTGGAAACGATCCTTCCATGTCAAATAATTTTCCACCTTCATCATCTTAGGTGGTTTGTTGGTAGTGCCAACCTCATGCTCCATTCTCAACAGCTCATTCAAACTAGACATGTTCGACATTTTTAACGTAACAGACTGATAAAAACGTACAAATTTTTTTCCGAAAACAGTGGTTACCAAATTACACCGTTAGAATCGTCTCGAAAAGTCGAATCCAATGATATCTAATGTCGAAAACCGAAATCGGGATTTTCCAGAGTCTGTCAAACGAAAATAGAAATTGATCCATAGCTCGTTTGACAATTTTTTTTTAGCCCTAAAAATACGAGGAATGCAACGGTGCAAACGGTTCTGTCAAACGAGCTATGGATCAATTTCTATTTTCGAAAACGTGAATTTATTGTTACGCTTGCCAAAAATTCTTCCACCTTTTTAAATTTGCTGGTTTTTAAATTTGCTGGTAATTTCGCTGGGGAGCAGTTAATTTCGCTGGTCAGATGGACAATTTCGCTGTTCAAAGTTCAAGTTCGCTGATTAATTTCGTCCGTTAATTTCGCCGGGTAACTAGTTCGCTATTACGACGACCAGTAAAGTCGCCGAAAACCGCAATAATTTCGCTGAGGAAAATTATACGGTTACCAAAGTCGCCTTTGGATTTTAACGTCGCCGGTAATTTCGCAGATCACTTAAATTCGCAGGTCCAATTAATTTCGCAGGTAAGTAAATATGGAAATTCAATCTTCTCGAAAATTTTGATGACTTTCTGGATTCTCCTAACAACTTCTGCAGAATCGAAACAGCAAAATCAGCAACCTTTTCACCCAAATTCGATGAACTTGATGAAGAAACCAAGAACAATCTTCGAATTTCAGCCAAACCTGCAAATCAGCAAACCTGCAAACCTACAAATCAGCAAACAAACAAACAAACAAAGCAGAATATCAAAACAGCCAATAAATCTCGAAAATTTTTATCAAAACAGCCAAGAATTTCGAAATTTTTTTATCAAAACAACCAAGAATTTCGAAAATTTTTATCAAACAAACAGAAAAATATCGAAAATTTCAAAACCCTAGTTTTCAAAAATTCAAAAAACTCCCTGTTTCTGCAGCAACCAATTCTGAACCGAGCCTTCAAGAGCCTAATGCTCTGATACCAATTGTAGATCCCCTATTCGTGTATGGATCTTTCACAGAATTGTCTTTCCAATCAAGAGTGCGGAATCCTCTTGATTAGAATATCACAGAAACAAGTAGAAGAACAGAAACAACAATTCACTTTCAAACCGGGTTTTCTATTGATTATCAATCAAACTGAATTACAATCAATTAAAACCCTAACTCTCTCAAATTCGTCCAAGACCTGGTCTCTCACGAAATTCTATCTCTCACAAACTGTTTTGGCTGATTAACCTAAACCCTAAAGCCTAACCTTGTTTATATAACACAAGGTTTGCTACATGGGCTAAGGTTTCCTACATGGGCAAGCCCATTTCATCCACCCTTTACCCAACTGGGTTTTGTTTAGCCCAAACTCTATTATCTCACTAATACAAAGCTAAACCCGCTAACTGTTTATCGTTTAACTAATTACAAGATATCCAAAGACCAAATCTAAGCTGTTGTCACAAACATGCACCAACAGCTGCAAATGTCAATGTCTATGAATTCATACAGAAGCTGGAACACAAGAATGATGAAGAAATTCGGAAAGCTAAACGAATTCCTGCTCCTCAAAATACCGAAATGTATCTTGGAGGTTTTAACCCGTTAGCTAGTTCCAGTTCGGCTCAGTAACCAAAGTTACAAACGGCGTTTGTATCAAATACAAACTCTTTTCCGTTTCCACAATCAGCTCCACCTCCGGTCTTCGATCCGAGTGCCTATCTTCCGTCAGCGCATTTGAGTGCTCAAGCTCAGGCTTATTCTAGACCTCAATTTGGAAGTCCTTTTATTCCTTTTACACCTCCAGTTGCCACTACTCAACCTCAGTTCGATCCGAATGCTTATATTCCTATCCCAATATAACAAGCCCAACCACAACAACAGCAAGCTCATTATACCAACCATCCTCCACCCCTAAACACTAACACAGTCAAAGTTGATACATCAAACCGCTCAAATGTTAGCATTGAAGTAGCAAAGGAACATATGGAACTCATTAATACAATGGTCAGTGCTTACTGCGGTTTGGTCGCAGGTCAAGTTGGAAACATTAGTTTGACCAACGAAGATTATCTACAAATCAACCGTGATGAAATGGAGTTGATGGATATAAAGTGGGCGTTCGCAAGTGCTGTTAGAAGGGCGAAGGACTTTATGGTTCGAACAGGGAGAAGTTCTTTGGAAAGTAAATAGGATACAAAGTACGGATTTGATAAAGAAGCAGTTACATGCTTCAATTGTGGCGAAAAGGGGCACTTCAAACGTGAGTGCACCAGACCAAGTAAACAAGTCAATCAAAACCCATTCAGAAATCAGACGAGTACTTCAAATGTCAATGATAATCAAGATAATCGTGAAAGAAGGATGGTAGCGACGAACAACAATCAGAACCAGAACCAGTCTGGACCATCAAATACCAATCGAGCATTGACCGTTCAAGCTGATGAAGGGTTTAATTGGTCTTTACAACTTGGGGAAGGTGATCAAGATAAAGGAGGAACAGCGTGTTATGCAAAGATCATCAATCACATCAAGCACGTTCATAAGGAAGAATTTTCTGAAAGTGACGACAGTTCGGGTTATACCGGGAGTTCTGATGAAGAAAGTTCTACTTTGGGCAATTATCATTTTGAATCTGATGTGAGGGAAGAAGCAAGTTCTGATCTTAATGACTTGTTGAATGAAGCGGAGGAGTTGAAATTTCAGAAATCAATTCTGATTAAGAAAGCTGCTGTAGCATCTGAAGAAATGGAGAAGCTCTTCTCTGAAGATGGATCTTTTTCTTTTCAAACTGCCTTTATGGCAAATGTCTCAGCCTCTACGAGTCAGGTAAATTCTGAAACTCCTGCTCCTAGTGTTTGTAATGAATGTGCTGATTTAAAGCTTGAATCTGAAAAGCTTCATAGTCATAATCAAAGTTTGGTTGTTGAAATGTCCAAGTGCAAAGAAGCGAATATGGCTCTGGTTAGAAACGAAAAGGATTTTAAATCTGTAATTGAAACTTTAAAGAAAAGTGTTTCCGAAGTGACCAAAACTGTTTACCATAAACAAGTTAGTATTAACAATTACATTAACATTGTTGAGGAAACCAAAAAGGAATTAGCCATTTCCAAATGCGAGCATAATGCAATCAAGCAAAAGTTGGAGAGTTATTGTAACTCCCGATTTGTGCTCGATCACATTATTGACGTTCAGCAACTGAAGGGAAACAAGAAAGGTGTTGGGTATAAGAAGTGTCCGCCCCCTTTGAGACAAAATTATACTCGAATGCCTGATGAAGAGGATATGCCTCGATTTGAACCCAGTGTACCTCTGGATTATGAGGAAGTTACTACTGGCATAGGGTTCAAATCGGACAGTTCTTCAAGTACATCATCTGATCAAAAAGAAACTTCAACATCTACGAAACTAAGCCCTCCAATCGTTGAGGACTATGATTCGTATGATGATGAATCTGAATCAGATATGAATGACCAGGATGAATCACTTGATAAGAAAAAGGGAATAGAAATTCCAATTGAGAATCATATTCTTTGTGATCCTCCTATTCCTGTTGTGCAACAAGTTGTCAAACAAGTGATAGATCCTATCAAGAATGAAAAGAATTCTGTGTTTGTCGTTAAAAGTAATAACGTGTTGTACACTTTGGTTGGTGATTCTAAAATCTATTCAAATCACGATTTTCCAATTATAAATGTTAATCCATCTTCGATTGATCAAGTTTTTGAAAATAATACAAACAAGTTTTTGGGAAAGACAATTCCAGGAGTCATTGTAACTCAATGTGACCAAATTCCAAAAGCTGAAATCAAGAAACAATTTGGAAATAAAAAATCACCAACAAAGCAACAACCTATTGCTGCTAAGGGTAAACAACCAGAAAAGCGAGCTCAAAAGCCTAATGTTTCTAAATCTAAATTTGAAACAAAAGAAGCTCGTTGTCAGAAGAAATACAGTAATGTCAGATTTGTAGAATCGAAAGGTACGGATAAAATTGAGACTTTTGAAAAAAAGTCAAACACCGATTTTGTACAACAAGTCAAAATTTTAAAACGTGATAGCCAAAACAATTACACTCAACATACAAACGGGTGTGATGAAAAAGCAAGTACCTCGGGTTCTACGGGTTCGACATCTGTTTGTCGATTAGATTCTCCTAAGTTTGTAGAAAGGAGAACATGTTTTAAGTGTGGGAAGTTTGGACACATCATTAAAAATTGTCCAAACACTCCCAAGGATAAATTTGTTGAGAAAGCACCACCTGAAAAGATTCACCCTCAACGTCGTCCCGTTTCACCAAAACATGATAAACGAACTGTTAAGGAACAAGAAACGAAGCAACGACGTCAAAACGTCAAAGCTGTTGAAAAGGCTTTAAAATCTGAAGTCGAAACAGTCAACAAGGAACCAAGTTCTTCACATTTTTTAAAACCAGAAGTTTCAGAATCTTTTCATAAAATTACATCTGGTAAAACAAATCAAACTTGGAGACCAAAGATAGGTGAAAATTCAGGGGGAGATGTTGTCTTACAAAATCATCAAGAAATTGAGATCATCTTTCGTGATGCTCAGGGACGACCCAAGACCACTAAGGCTTGGGTCCCCATTCTCAACTGATCATTGATGATATGTGCAGGGTGTTCCAGGAGGAACTATTAATAGTCATTGGATTGTTGATAGTGGAGCATCTAGGCACATGATAGGCGACTTACGGCTTCTATATGATGTGAGAAATATTAGAGGAGGCTATGTCGCTTTCGTTGGAGACAAAGGCGGGTACATCACTGGAGAGGGAATGATCTCCAATGGTGTTGTATGTTTCGATAAGATCAATTATGTTCGTCAAATTGATCACAATCTTCTCAGTGTTTCGCAAATCTGCGATAAGAAGTTCACCGTGCATTTTGATGATGCCGGTTGTTATGTGCTGAAACCTGGCTTTAAGATTCCAGAAGAATGGATTCTCTTATCGGCTCCAAGAGTTAATGATCTTTATATTCTTGATATGAGCCAAGCGATTACTACTTCTGCACAAGTTACATACTTTGTCTCAAAAGCCACGGAGAAGGAGTCTATATCTTGGCACAGAAGAATGGGACACATTCACTTAAGAAAAATGAACCATTTGGTGAAAAATAATCTTGTGAATGGTGTGCCCGTGAGAAGTTTTCATCTACAAGATATCTGTGTTTCGTGCCAGAAAGGGAAACAAACGAAGAAGTCTCACCCTCTGAAGAAAATCAACACTGTTAGCATGCCTCTCGAACGTCTTCATATGGACCTCTTTGGACCTATGAGACACAAGACAACGTTCGGAGATACTTATTGTTTAGTAGTTACTGATGATTACTCTAGATTTTCTTGGGTAGCTTTTATGGCACACAAGAGTGATACTCCTGGCATCCTCAAGGATCTTCTTACAATGTTGGAAAATCTCTACAAGTTGAAAGTTAAGAGGATCAGAAGTGACAATGGAACTGAGTTCAAGAACCGTGTGATGGATGAGTTCTGTACTTCTAAGGGCATTCTTCATGAATACAGTTCTCGATACACTCCACAACAAAACGGTGTCGCGGAGAGGAAGAATCGAACGATAATTGAAACTGCAAGAACAATGTGGGTAGAGTCGGAGCTTCCTGTTCAGTTCTGGGCGGAGGCTGTGTCGACTGCTTGTTACACATTAAACAGAGTTCTTACAGTTAAGAGACATGGCAAGACTTGTTTCAAACTTCTACAGAAAAGGAAACCAGATCTATCTTTTCTAGAACCTTTTGGCGGTCCATGCACTATGATTGAGCCGGATGGAAAGTTTGGCGCGAAAGCTATTGAGGGTTTCTTCCTTGGATATGCTACTCCGAATTTTCGCGTATGGAATCTGGCTACCAAAAAGATTGAGCTATGGAGTGAAGGAAGGGTTCAAAGGTATACAAGTCCTGTTAGGGCTCCGGGTGATCCTTGGATGTTCGACTACGATGGGCTATTCAACTCCTTTGATCTGCCAACCTTTGATGAAGATTCTGTAGCTGCTAGAATGTTATTTGATAGTGACAACGCTGCTGACTCGCCATTGGTTAGACCTGTTATTGTTAACCCACAAGGTTCTAATTCGGTTAACAACACAGTTCAAAATGAGGGATTTGAAGATGCTACTGAGTACAATGAGTCATCGGAAGATGATGAATATCTGGATGCGACTGAAGGCACTTCAGCTCCAGTTGCTCCTATTCAAGGTACTTCTTTAGAAACTCCTCATGTGCAGAATGTTGATACTGCTGAAGGAAATGCATCCACTTCTACGCATATTCCAGGTGTGGAGTTGGTTGGTGATCCTAATATTAATAATTTAGGTGTTAATACTCGTGTTCCTGAAAATCCGGAAATGAGAATTCACGATACCCATCCACAGCAGAACATTATTGGAGATGTCCAACGCGGGGTGCAGACGCGTAATCAGCTGAGAAACAACCAGAGTGCTGGTTTGTATTCAGAAATTAGAGAATCTGGTTTCCAAAATGATTGGTCCTTCGCTTGTTACGTTTCACAAGAAGAACCGAAATCTTGGAAAGAAGCCCTGAAAGATAATTCTTGGGTTGAAGCCATGCAGGACGAACTGCAGCAATTTCAAAAGCTAGGTGTTTGGAAGCTTGTTGAAAAACCGGAGAATTACAAGAAAATTGGCACACGCTGGGTTTATAAATGCAAGAAGGATGATCGTGGAGTGGTCATTCGAAACAAGGCGAGATTGGTTGTTCAGGGCTTTCATCAAATTGAAGGCATTGATTACAACGAGGTTTATGCACCAGTTGCTTGTCTGGAGGCTATTCGGATCTTTCTAGCTCATGCTTCTTTTAAAGGATTCAAAGTCTATCAGATGGATGTCAAAAGCGCATTCCTCTATGGTATTGTTGAAGAAGAGGTGTATGTCGAACAACCTCCAGGTTTTGAAGATCCTATCCATCCCGATCGGGTTTGGTTGCTCAACAAAGCTCTCTACGGGCTACATCAAGCACCGAGGGCTTGGTATGCAACCTTATCTACTTATCTGCTGGAGAACGGTTTTCGCCGGGGTCTTATCAACTGTACTCTTTTCATCAAGGAACAAGATGGAGATCTTTTGCTGGTACAGGTATACGTTGATGATATCATTTTTGGTTCTACTAACGATGCTTTGTGCAGGCAATTTGAAAGTGTTATGCAGGAAAATTTTGAAATGAGCGTAATGGGAGAGATGACTTTCTTTTTGGGCTTACAAGTTCAACAAACTGAGTCTGGGATATTCATCCATCAGACTAAATATGTTGGTGACATCTTGAGCCGATTCCAGATGTCTGACGCAACGCCCACTGGTACCCCACTTCCGACTAATCACGGGATTACTCCGGACTTGAAGGGTGAAGGTGTCAACTCTTCTTATTATCGCGCTATGATCGGATCTCTCATGTATCTCACAGTATCAAGGCCTGATATCATGTATCCAACGTGCCTGCTTGCAAGATACCAAGCCAACCCAAAAGCATCTCATCTTGTAGCTGTTAAAAGGATTTTTCACTATCTGAAGGGTTGCCCGGACACCGGTCTCTGGTACCCTAGGGATGATAGTTTTGACTTGGTTGCTTTTAGTGATTCAGATTTTGGCGGATGCAAAATAGATGGGAAATCCACAACGGCTGGATGTCAATTCTTAGGAAGTCGCTTAGTCACGTGGCAGTGCAAGAAGCAAACTTGTGTTGCTACATCAACTTGTGAAGCTGAATACATTGCTGCCTCAAGTTGTTGTTCTCAAGTTCTGTGGATTCAGCAACAAATGCGCGACTACGGTTTTGAATTCCTATCTACATCTATTTTTGTTGATAATAATGTTGCTTTATCTATCACTAGAAATCCTGTTCAACACTCCAAGACCAAGCACATCGAAATTAAGTATCACTTCATACGTGATTGTTTTGACAAAAGATTGATCGATGTTGTTAAAATCCACACTGATGAACAGCGTGCTGATCTGTTTACAAAAGCTTTTGACAAATCTCGTTTTAACTATCTTTTATTGGTCAATGATATTAAGGTGAAACAAGAGTAAACCTCTGTCGGCTGATCGTTTTTTTGTAAATATTTTCTTAAGCGTCAAAAATCCAAAAAGATTTTCAGTTTATTTATCTTTTCGCATTTTAGGGGGAGAAATTTCAGAAAATACAAAAACATGTGGAAAATTCAAAAATCCAAAAATATGTCGTTTACTTTCTGTCTTTAAGTTTTGAAAAATACAAAAAAAAATTTCAAAAACAATAGAAAACCAAAAAAAAAAAAAGAGTTTCTAGGAGAAAAGAAGGGAAAGTGATGATATACACTGGTGTGGTCTGTCAATATGGTCAAAAGAAAAATTGAAAAATGATAAGTAGCTTTACTAACGATGTATCGGTAGGCTCACAATCAGATTAAAATGTGCAGGATGTTATAAACCTAACAGACTTCAAGTCAGGTGGGAACCATTCATTGGCATATGGTCTTAGTACCGAAATTTCGATTGAGAGATTGCCGAGGTTCTGAGATATTCGGTCTTTATGCTGTCTTATCATCTGGGTATCATGGTTGTATCTTTTACCGAAATATAACGGAGACGAAGTCTAGATCTTCCATGATACTATACATACGTGTACATATTGTATTCGACCTCAATAAGTGATCAACAATCACATGTCCAAACAAAACAAGTGATAATATATCACAGATTCTTTGCGGGAGTCAAGTTCGTCTCTTTGCTGTACGAAAGTACTGACCTGTTCACGGACTTGCTCCTGTGCCCTCATGCATCGAAAATCAAGTTCCTCATCAATAAGTGATTTTATCACATAGGGCTTGTTTTCAATCAAATAAGTGAGTTTCTCACATTCTTTTATACGGTCAAACGGATGATAAGCAGTATACTCACCGGTAAGATAAACTCTCGTGCATACATTGATACGGGAATATGTCGTGAGTGGATGTACACCGACAAGTAAGTATAACTCTTACCTTAATCATATCTCCTAATTATGATTACATCTGATAAGTTGAGCTTAGGTGGACAACAATACTGATAATCGTGGTAGAATACTTATCTAATGCTTTAAACAGAAATCGGAAACCGTTTTGACAAAGACCGTAAGCTGGTAATGATTCTCTTATCTTGAAACTCGCAAAAAGGTTGTTCACTGTACAAATTCTTTAGTTTATTGTCCTTCGTTAGTCTAACGTGTTTTCATTTGTGTTGTAGTGTAAGTTACTTGTTTTTGATTAGCCGATGGTTGGTATCTCGAAGTTTTCTGCCGGAAGCCTGAAACCTACTTCATAACATGTCCTTGCATTTGAAAACTCAAACAAAATGGAAATATCTTCAATTCATCAAATCTGTTCAGTGTGCAAAAATTTTCATGCCTTGGTACTTTTGAAAATTGTATCGACGAAACAAATGTGGATCGATGAAACAAAACATTTTCGACGAAACCGATAGGTCAAAGTCAAAGTTTTCAATTTGGTCAACATTGGTCAAACCTGTTTTAGTAGTCGACGAAACAACTCGTTTCGTCGAGGTTTCGACGAAACGCAAATGGCCCATTTTTTGTTTCGTCGTGGGCTAAAGTTTCAGGCCCAAGTCAAGCCCAAATTCTTTCCGTTTCGTCGGGCCCAGGGCCGTTTCGTCTAGAAGTCCATTTCGTCGAAGTAGCTCGGTGTATATAAAGGGTCCCAGAGTTCACTTTTTCAAACTCATCACTGTTTGTCTTTCTCTTTCACTCTCAAAACCTATACCCTCTGTTATCAAACCCAAATCTTTCAAAAACCCTCATATTTCTTTGTAATCTAACAAAACTCAAAGGTATAAAAAGGATCCTGTTCATGTTTTAAAGATTTTGGACCGTCTGATTTTGTTTGAAACCCTCGGTGACCCGTGTTTTTCTTATAATTTCATGATCTTATCTTGTATCTTGTTTGATTGCTTGTGAAATATAATAGATTTAGGGTTTATGTGCTTATTTATGATTTGTTTTGGGCTATGGGTTGATATACAAAAACAGGGGATGTTTGGTTGTTTATTTTGTTTTGGTGGGTTTTGGTTAAAATTTGTGTCGAACTTGTAAAAGATTAGGTGTCTGTTGTTTTGGGCAAAACATGTTTTAAAATGATGATTGTTTGTTTCTTGTTCATCGGATTAGATTCCATACGGCGAAACAGAAAAACCCCCAAATCGACGAAACGGATAAACCCTAACTGTTCACAAACCCCCTTTTCGACGAAACAGACATGACGAATCAAAATTATACCCTTTACGACAAAACAAACATGACGAATCAAACCAATGACGAAACGGATCCGTTTCGTCGAGGTGATGTCGACGAAACAAACTGGTCAATGGTCAACTCCGTTTCTTCGCACATCTTTTTGTTTCGTAGAAGACCTTCTGTTTCGTCGTCCATGCCTTAGCAAATTTTTGAGTTTGCTGTTTGTTCACAGAATGTTTATATTTTTGTGTTTCAAGTTCATTTGATGTTCAAACTGTTTACATATAAGTTTGATACATTTATTATGGCATTATGACTTATTATGGACATTTGCATGTACAGATGGCACCGAAAGAACGCAAGAAACCGACAAAGAAGGAAAATAAATCTGAAGAGGAGATTATGTCTGAGAAGCGTCATAATCAAATCGCCTATCTGGATCCTGAAGAAAAGCTCGTTGAACTGAAAGATATCACGAAATGGATCAGGGAATCACGGATCAATCATGCGGTTACTTTTTCGACACCAGTTTACAAATCTCTTGTGAAAGCTTTCTGGGATTCGTCAAGCGTTATGCAATTGGATGGAAAGGAAGTTATCAAGGGTCGTGTGAATGATTTGGATGTCATAGTCTCTCCGGATATCTTGAATGAGGTTCTACAACTACAAGATCATCAGGATGCTCCATATTCTATTCCTATCATGTGTACAAGAGGCTGCCTGTTACGGATGAAATGTAGAGGAGACATATTCAGCACTCAAATCAACAAAGGTGATCTGCCATTATGGTACAAGTTCTTATTGCACATTCTCATTCAGTGTCTTAGCAATAGACGTGCTGGATATGATATGGCTGGAAATGATCTAGTTGGTTTCATGGTGGCGTTGGTGCTAAACAAACCGTTTAGCATCTCAAAGTAAATCTTCGCCAATATGAAAGAGAATATGACGAGGACGGGAAGTAGAATAACCGGGAACAAGTTCTGGATGTATCCGCGGTTTCTTCAAATGATCATGAATGTTCAACATCCTGGTCTTCCTAAAGTAGACAATGATATTCTGAAGATAGAAGCAATGAACTTCAATTCCTTAAGGATAATCAAGAACCTTGCATCCAAAAGATACAAAGAAAGTGTTCCTCCAAGGAAATTGATGGGTGTGCTAGGGAAACCAGATTACATTGCTCCAGATGATGATAAATGGCGTCATGATGACAGCCAATCTGACAACGAAGAGCCGGAGTTGAAGAGAAAAATGATTGTGAAGTTTGGTCCAGATCCAGTGGATTCTGAGTCGTCGAAAAGTGATGGTGATGATGGTGGTGATATAGGTGCTGTTGGTGCATCTAGTGCTGGTGCGACTGGTGGTACATCAGCTGGTGATGATGAAGATGATTCTGATTCTGATGATCTAATCGAGCCTGGATACGAAATGTTTCTTGATGACCGTGGGGTTAAAAGATACAGAAAGATTAGAACATAAGATGATCCAGAATACGTTCCAGAAGAGACTGAATCGGAACGTTTAAAGAAAAGAAAAGCTGAGAAAGCGGCTGAACATCAGAAGAAGAAAGCAAGAAGATATCTGAGTACCTCTGCTCGTCAATCTGTACCTCAGGAGCCTGTTCAAGAATCTCCTGTAGTATCATCAGCTCCGGAAACTCAAACTGAAACCCCTCAGGCCGTTCCTCAAAGATCTATGGCAGCTGCAATTAGAGCAACTACCTCTCAGCCCAGTTCTGAACGCTAAAGGATCTTCTCAGAAACGTCTCAAGACGAGAAAAACAACTTCCTATTTTCTCAATTCGAAGCGGCTGCTGATCGAATTCAGAGGCAAACTGAGTTCATTAAAATCACGAAAAATGATCAGATCAGTCAATTGGTGGAAATTAACAAGTTGAAGTCCACTGTTGGTCAACAACAAACTGTGATAGAACGCCAACAAGCTGAGATTGATTCACTCAAAGCTGAGAATGCGCGTTTGAAAGCTGCAGACGAAGAAAGAGAGAGAAGTAACACTATACTTCAAACGCGGGTTGCTACTCTGTGGGATGATCGATGTAAGCAACAAGAAGTTATGCAGAAACGGGATGATGATTCCGAAGATCAAGGGAATCCTGACACTTCTGGTACATCACAGCAGCCGCCAGCCGCTACATCTTCTGCAATCGTTGTAGTTCAACCGCTAGTGGTCGAATCTACTCAAGGAACCTCCTCTGGAACAGTTCAACAGATTGAAGGTACATCTTCTGTTCCAAGCAGTGCTGATATTGCTTTACAGGTTATTCATCCAGTCACGGGGGAATTACTTGAAGAAGGAGAGATTATAGAGGATCTTTCTCATGAGCAATTGCTTGCTCTACATGCTATGAGAGAGATAGATGATGCTGAGATAGATAATATGCCGAATGAGCCTGAAACAACAAATGTTGAAGATATCGAAGAAATCGTGTTTGAAGGGAACGAGAAGAAGTCTTCATATGTTCGACAAGATGGGACTGAATTCGCGCCGTTCGATGAAGATTGGTTACAAGAGAATGTGGACATCATAGACGAGCATTTACAGAACCGTGATACTTACGAAAATGCAACAGATGCGTTCTCTGAATGGCGAAGACAGTTTCTATCCAAGGCTACCAAACCTGAGCCAGAAGTCGCTCAAGTCGACTACTTACAGTTTGAGAAGGCAAAACCGAGTGGCAGAATTCTCTGTTGGATGTTTGTACAGGAAATTCATTGCGTTGCCATCAAAAGGGAATTTGGAATTCAATACTTCCAGTCGTTCCTAAGCATATTATCTTTGCCTTTTTATGATGTGGCAGTATTGACGAAGATAGATCTCATAAATCGCTCAAAATTTGACGGCGCAACTTTATTCGAGCGACTTATAAAGATGAACAAGAAGTCAGGCTGGAAGGATGAATCATACAAGCCACAGTTCCCCATCTATCAACAGATCAAGTTTACTCTCAATCCGGCAACCAACACTGGCAGATACAAGCTTGTTTATCAGCCACCAAGAGTCGTAGATAAAATCCCATTAATGCCGATGCAGCAGGATTTTCTTGAAGATATGGCATTATGGTGCTACGACTCAGACACCCATGAAGCCGTGATCGTGTTTAGAGGTGATCGTGCAAATTACCGGATGTTGGATCCAATGTGGATTGTCAACATGTCCGAGGTTGACATCAACAGATTATATCGTCACGACATTTTCTATGAAGATCAGGATGCACATCAAGCTCGGCGATTCCAGCGGGTTGCATGTTTCTGCTTTTACCGAGGAATTCACGCGGGTAGTTCTTGGTCCGAACAACATTGATTGAAGATTGGAAGACCGAAGACGAGTAACAGACAAGGGGGAGTTTGTTGGTGCACCTTTTTGTGTCTGTAACTAGTCTTGCTTATCGTTGTATTTTGTACGGTCTTTAAACGTTTATCGAGTATGTATTTGCCGTCGACCAAGTCGGATATCCTCCTATCCACTTGTGTCTGACTTATTTGTCTCTATTTGGTATGTAATGTTATACGAACAATGCATGTTGCATGGAAAGGGTAATATGGTCATTAATATTGTGTTTATATAAAGTTTGCTGCAACTGTCTGTTTGCAGCAAACATGTCACATGATCCAGCCTTCGACGAAACAAGTTTGTTTCGTCGAACACCTCACAACGAAACAGAACAACACTCAAACAGATCCGTTTCATCGACATCACGACGAAACAACTCTTGTTTCGTCGTCTGTTGGGCTGCTTCAGGCCCAATACCTGGCCAAATGTTTGTTTCGTCGATCACCTTGTATTTCGTCGAGACTAAGGCCCAGGTTAGTATATAAACACTTTCTGGTTTCACTCAGAAACCAGATGAGAGCATACCCCTGAAAGTTATTCTGTAAAAACTGTGCGTGTATCAGTTATTGTTGGTTCTCATCCCATTTAATCAATAGATTGTGTTTCATTGATTATACCTCGTGTGTTTTACTGTTTTATTAACTGTGTTTGATTTGCACCGTCACGGGGATTCCGCACCCGTTACCGTGTTTGTTATAAACAAGGATAGGTTCTCGTTATCGATCCTCACCGGAAAAACGGGACCTACATAATCATATTCTAATAAAAATATGAACTTGATAAATAAAGATGGTTTCTTGAAAAATAAGTAAACAAAGTGCGTTGGTGATCATGTAGATTCGAGATTTACAAATGACTTTTCTAAATAAACCAAGTTCAAAAGACGGATTTTGAAAGATCATGATTCTTACATATACTTACACTATTTTTGGAAATAAAATAAGTGTAAGGATGCTAGTAGTTGGCCAGCCTCACCCAGGCCTCTACTTGAGGTCACCGGTTCGATTCCCGGCAAAGCCCTTATGGGGTGTTGGGGCTCTTCACCGTGGGTAATCACCGGCAGGCAGCTATGGGGCTAAGCTAGCTTGCGGAGTTGCAATACTCCGGCGGATGGGAGGTCCGTGCAACTACCCCCCCCCCCCCCTTTTGTAAAATGTGTTCACTGTAGGATCGATTTGACCGATCAAATGAGTCAATTTGAATGTGTTTACACTATTTAGATGGCGGAAACATCTAAACAGTTTAGAATCAGACAGAAAAGAGTAGAAAACAGAATAGATTCACTTTTAACACTTGTTCTCTGTTATATATTGACTTGAAAATTCGGCAGCACTTCGTTACAACTTCTCGGAATGCGTACCAACTGAGAACTACACAAACCTATATATAGGCACAAGATTTCGCTTCAACATACCTCAAGCGAAATCTCATCACTTGATTTCGCTTGAGGCTTACATCACATATCCTGAAGCGAAACCCTATCAAACTAAATTAAACTTTACATTCAGACCCCTACACTTTACAAACTTGACATATTTAGACCCTAGACTTATGACATAGGCTTTAGACATCGTGTATCAACAAACTCCCCCTTGGATACAGCCGGAGTCTTCAGTCTAGGTCTTCACATGGACTTGAACTTTTCTTCTCTAGGCTTAGGTTTTCTTGACAACATCTTCCTAAGCTTTTCATTATCATCAGCTCTTTTCTTTTCTTCAGCAGCTTGCCTTTGAGCAAATGTCTCCCGAAGATATCTATCCTTTTCTTCTCGAGCTTTACGTTCCTTTTCAGCTTTCCTTTTGACTTTCTCCTCCAAAACCCACCATGATGACTTCCATTTTGTTCCAGAATTGATATTTTTCTGAAAACATACATTCACCATGATTATAATTGAGTTTGCCAACTAAAATCACAAGATCTTGGTGAAATTTTGACAGAGTAACGGTAGAAAACAAAGATTCAGATGAATTCGCTTGAAGTCTCTCTGACAGACCTTGAAGCGAAATGTTTGAAAATAATGACTGAAGCGAAGCTTGTAATCCTTTTATACCCTTGAAGATTTCGCTTGAGGCTTACTTAAAAAAATCTTGAAGCGAAATCGTTAACATGAAGGTGTCGCTTGAAACAGATTTAAGCGCAATTTTGTTTCTTGAAGCGAAATCCTTAAAAAACTTGTTTTACTTTTTGATTTTTTCATCTTTTAATGTCACACCCAATTAACCAAATCCAAGTTAATGACCTTGGTCAACTGACTAGTCTACCAAGTCCAACTTAATGACCTTGGCTAACCAAACTATGAAGATACCGGATTTCTTGAAAAAAAAAAGTTCAAATTAATGAACTTTTGAATCATTTTGATCTTTCAATCTCATTTTAATCAACAAACACTTGTACCAAACATTGTACTGCATCACAAGCTTACCCAATCCTCATCAATCTCAGACATGATCTGCACAAGACTTTGAACTTTCGATTCCCAATGTCAGTTGTCGAAAATAAAAAGAAAACTAAAATCTTTTTGAATTTTAAACTGAATAAACTGAAACTATGTACACGCAATCTTTTTGTGAGCGTGTCAAGGGATCATATCAGCTGCCGACTAGATACAAGTACCGTTAAGCTATTAATTCATTTTAAGTATTAAACAATTCACGTAGATTGCCGATATACGGATCCTCTTAAATTCTCACAAAACTTTCAAACTGCTCGGGATACAGAATTAGTGTTTTAGGACTTAAACATCTACATGTGTCCCACCTCAGTATATACTCTCGTATCCAGACCCCAGTATTCAGTCTTACAGGTGAATATACCTAGATGATATCTGTAAGGGGTTAATTGCGAGGGCCGTGAGAGCTCAGGTCGATCTTTCGATACGCAGAGAGATGACGGCTTCGACTTTTGGTGGGTCCCCTTTGGGGATCTTCTTTACAACAGCACATGATTAACAATTTTGCAATGTGTTATCATTTTTTATGCTGAGGGGAGGCTTATATTTCAAAGCAGCGTAAAGTATTCTCCGGGGACTAGGCCATTGCTTCCGCAAAATCAGAAGTCCCGGGATAATACCCCAGATATCACTAAGCATAAAGACCTAGTATCTCAGAATATGGGACCCTTCAAACAGAATTTCAGGGGTTACCTATATATCCTGGAGATGTTCCCCAGTATTCAGTCTTACAGGTGAATATACCTAGATGATATCTGTAAGGGGTTAATTGCGAGGGCCGTGAGAGCTCAGGTCGATCTTTCGATACGCAGAGAGATGACGGCTTCGACTTTTGGTGGGTCCCCTTTGGGGATCTTCTTTACAACAGCACATGATTAACAATTTTGCAATGTGTTATCATTTTTTATGCTGAGGGGAGGCTTATATTTCAAAGCAGCGTAAAGTATTCTCTCGGGACTAGGCCATTGCTTCCGCAAAATCAGAAGTCCCGGGATAATACCCCAGATATCACTAAGCATAAAGACCTAGTATCTCAGAATATGGGACCCTTCAAATAGAATTTCAGGGGTTACCTATATATCCTGGAGATGTTCCCCACATAGATGCAAGTAAATTTTATGTTTATATCCCAAACTAATCTACTGATTTTGTGAAAACCTATCGGCACATCTTTAGTGAGACTGCTTAATTGCATTTTATACATTCCAATTCTTTAGCGTACTGCACCTGTCTAGCTGATGTACTATCATTTCCCTTTTATACACAAACTCATTTTTACTTTTTCAAATGTTTTTGGTTTTTATAGACTTTATCATGTTTTTGTATTTTTCTGCAAACTTTCTCCCCCTAAAAAGAAAAACATATTTTTGTGTTTTTGTTTTTATCGAAAAGCAGAAAATAATCTGTACAAACAAAATTGACAACACGACAAAAGTTCACGTCAGATCGCCGTCCAATTCGGCATCACATTCAACAACCCTCCCAGATTGCAGATTTTTCATTCCATTCAATTTTAAAAGATAATAAAACCTCTTTTTGTCAAATGGTTTGGTATAGAAATCCGCTTTCTGTTCATCGGTGTACACGTATTCAATCCGAATTAATTTTTTCTCGTGACAATCACGAATAAAATGGTGACGGATCTCAATGTGTTTTGTTTTTGAATGGTGAACTGGATTTTTAGTAATATTAATGGCTGCTTCATTGTCCACGAAAATTGGAGTATCTAAGAATTGCAAACCAAAGTCACGCATTTGCTGTTGGATCCAAAGGATCTGCGAACAACAGCTGGAAGCTGAAACGTATTCAGCTTCACAAGTAGAAAGCGCTACAGTGGTTTGTTTCTTACACTGCCAGGTAACGAGTCGAGTTCCTAAGAACTGACACCCAGCAGTGGTGGACTTTGCGTTCTGCTTGCAGCTTCCAAAATCTGAATCAGTGAAACCAGATAAAGTAAAGTCACCCAATCTAGGATACCACAAACCGATGTTTGGGCAGCCTTTCAAATACCGTAGTATACGTTTCACGATTGTCAGGTGTGACTGCTTCGGATTCGACTGATATCTGGCACATAAGCATGTCGGATACATGATGTCCGGACGGGAAGCTGTGAGATACATCAAGGAACCAATGATTGATCGGTACAATGTTTCATCCATCTTCACTCCATTCTCATCTGGACAAATCCCATGATTCTGTGCAAGGGGAGTGGATGCTGGACTGCAATCGGCCATATCAAACTTGTCTAGCACATCCTTCACATACTTTGACTGATGAATGAAGATTCCGTCAGGCATTTGTTCTACCTGCAACCCGAGAAAAAACTTCATTTCGCCCATTGAGCTCATCTCAAACTTTTTCTTCATCACTAGTTCAAACTCTTTGCACATATCGTCGTTAGTGGATCCAAAAATGATATCGTCCATGTAAATCTGCACAATCAACAAATGGTTGTCTTTTTCTTTAATAAACAAAGTGCTATCTACTGTACCTCTTGTGAACCCGTTGTCCAGCAAGTATGTCGAAAGCGTTTCATACCAGGCTCTTGGGGCCTGATGAAGTCCGTATAATGACTTGTCAAGTAGAAACACCTTGTTTTTGTGCTGTGGGTCTGTGAAACCTGGCGGTTGCCCCACATACACTTCCTCTTTGATAGTTCCGTAGAGAAAAGCAGATTTCACGTCAAGTTGATATACTTTAAAGTTCTTCCATGATGCAAAGGCCAGAAAAATCCGAATTGCCTCTAGCCTTGCAACTGGTGCGTAGACTTCATCGTAATCAATTCCTTCTTGTTGACTAAATCCTTGAACGACCAGTCTTGCTTTGTTTCTCACCACGACTCCTCTATCATCTCTTTTGCATTTAAAAACCCACTTTGTTTTAATCAACTTTTGATTCTCAGGCAAATCTACAAGTCTCCAGACGCCCAACTTCTCGAACTGTTGCAACTCCTCCTGCATTGCATTAACCCAGCTCTCCTCGGTCAATGCTTCCCTGTACGTCTTGGGTTCTATCTGCGAGATAAAACACTTGAAAGAAATCTCTTTCTGCATATCAGCAATAGATGAATAAAAACAAGTAAGGGCTTGATCTATTTGGTGTCGAGTTTTAACACCACTTTGCAAGTCGCCGATAATTTGTTCTGAAGGATGGTAGGACAGGGTCCGTGGCATCACAGATTCAGGCACTACAACTTCCGATTCCAGATTTGAAATGTCAAGATCAACGATTTGGTCAACAACCTCTTCTGTTGTCTCATTTGGTTCCTCGTCAAAGATAGGAGCGAGTTCCTCCTCTGAGTCATCAGAAACATCAAATGACGGAGCTTGTTCCTCTGGTTCCTCTGGTGATATATGAACAGTTCCACTTGGTCCGGCTTCATCATCATGAGTACCCACGGTGGGCGTAGGAACATCTAGCGGTCTAGATTCCGGCTCTGGCAAATGACTTTGTTGATACAAGTACATGAGAGCAAGTTCCTCCTCACTTGGCTCGGACGGCAGATGAAACGATTCCCAGAGTTTATCGTAGTCAAATAGAAATCTTTGTCCGGGAAGTTGTGGTGACGGAGTATGCTTCTGACAATCCACATGAAGGACCTGAATCACCTTGCTCAGACATGGTACGAACACCCTTTTTAGTGGGCTGGCGTATCCTACAAAGAAACCTTCATTTGATTTTGCCCCAAACTTTCCGTCTTCATCAATGAATGTACACGGTGATCCGAAAGGTTCCAAGAACTCAAGATTCGGCTTGTAACGATGCAGTAACTCAAAACATGTTTTTCCATACTTCTTGACAGTAAGGACTCTGTTTAGTGTATAGCACGCTGCAGATACTGCTTCACTCCAGAAGAAAATAGGTAGCTTGGAATCTGCTAACATTGTACGTGCTGTCTCTATTAGAGTTCTATTCTTTCTTTCAGCTACGCCGTTTTGCTGTGGAGTATACAGCGCACTGAATTCATGAAGAATTCCCTTTTCATTACAGAACTCGTACATTCTGTTGTTTTTAAATTCAGTTCCATTGTCGCTTCTAATTCTCCGGATAGGCAGTTTGTATACAGTTTCCATCTTCTTGAAAAGTATCATCAAAGACTCAAATGTTTGATCTTTCCGTTCTAAGCACACAACCCAAGAAAATCTTGAAAAATCATCTGTAACCACCAAGCAGTACAAATCCCGGCTGATGCTCTTAACATTGACAGGCCCGAAGAGATCCATGTGCAATCTCTCAAGAGGTAACCTGATCGAGTTCATGATCTTCAAAGGATGTGATTTTCGAACCTGTTTACCTTTCTTACATGCAATACAATCATCATTTAAATGAAAATTTTTCAAGTTTACACCTTCAACTAAATCATTATGAACCAAAAAGTTCATTTTGCGAACATGAATGTGGCCCATCTTACGATGCCACATGATAGAATCTTTTTCTGTTGCTTTATTTTTAGACACAAAACACTGTTTCTGATGAGACGTTGGCGTTGCTGTGCTCATATCAAGATAATAAAGGTCATACTCCCGTGGAGCACGCAACAACACCATCTCATCAGGGATTTTAAACCCTGGTTTCAAAACCACACATTCAGTTTTTGTAAAATGTACGCTGAAATCTTTATCACAAATCTGTGAAATACTGAGTAGATTGTTTGTCAACTCCACTATGTAGTTTACTTTGTCAAAAGATATCACACCATTTGTCAAAATTCCTTGACCAACAATTCTTCCACCTTGACTCCCAGCAAACCCTACATGACCTCCATTGATGGATTTTACATCATAGAGCAAAGCAAGCGTCCCAGTCATGTGCCTTGACGCACCACTATCCATGATCCATTTTGATAGAATTGACTTGGGCAGCCCCTGCACATATCATATCAAATTCATTCAAACAATGAACTCCATGACTTCTTAACTGATGACACACTCCCAAATACTAAATCACACTTCTCATCAGTTTTAGGAAAGTTAAACATGACATTTGGAACAACAGATTCCACTTTTGATTTTAACATATTTTCTTTGATTGGAGGAAACTCTGCAAGAAACTTATCAAGTTCAGATTCAAATTCTTGTTTATCATTAGCACCCACTTTTGATGCATAAAATTCCTTTGTTCCTTTGACCTTTCTGTCAACCATTTTTCCAAAAATATTTTGAATAGTAGGATTAAAAGCTTTTGAATCAAACTTTAACTCGTTCTCCATTTTCTTTACCTCAACTGATTGTGATTTGGTTTCAACAACTTTTGTTTCATATTTCAAAATGTTTTCCATCTTTTTCTCCTCAACCGATGGTTTTGATTTTACAACCCAAAATTGATTTTCAAAAGTTTTCGTTTTTGGATAAATCTTTGAATTCATTTGGGACTTTGAAGATTCGCCAATCTCAAATGTTGATTTCAGCTTATCTTCCGGCTTCAATGATTCACCCCTTTTCAAGATTCGAATTTGTGAAACCATCGGCTTTTTGCCCTTTGTGTTAACTGGTGACTTAGATTGAGTTTTTTTAACAAATGGTTTAATGACAGGTTTTTCAAAAACTTTCTTGCATTGTCTTGCCATGTGTCCAATTTCATTGCAGCGATAACAAACTCTTTTGTCATACTCGACAAAAGTTGACTTGAACGACTCTTCTTTCAGTTTCTTCGCTGTATTGAAATCGTCAACTGCTTTTTGACTAAAAATGTATTCCTTTTCATCATCCACACTTGGTCCAACAACAAAAACATCATTCATTTTATCTTTTGGCTTGACAACCTTCTTAGCCATCTTTTTCTCAAAACCAATTCCTTTGTTTTTAAAGTTGTTACCATTTTTCTTGTTACCATTACCTTCCCATTCCTTTTTCCCAAAGTTGTTGACACGTGTTGTAAAAAATGACTTTTTAGATTTTGAAAAGAATTCTTTGTTATTAACCTCATCAATGTTCATTTCAACCAACCTAAAAACTTTCTCAACATTCTCAATTTTCACATTCTGAAGAGGATACTCGAAATCGGAATAAAGTTTGTCTGTTCCAATCATAGTATATACTACCATAATCGAATCATCATTCATACTCTTGTCCGATTTCGGTATGAACCGTTCCAAAAAATTACTCTCATCTTCAGAATCTGTAACACCTTTCTCAGATTGTGACTTCTCAGAGTTATCAATCTCTTCATCTAACACCTGATCGACAACAGTTTTGATAATCTGTGATTCGTTGTCGGTGTCGGATGCAGAGAATGTAACATCGATGCTTTCAGGCAAATCATCCTCAATTGATCTCAATTTGAGATTCAAAGCAGCTTCCACCCCATCTGGATATTTCTGTGTGTAATGATTCCACATTGGGGGTGGAACACTCTTAAAAACTGGTGTTTCATCAGGTTGTTTTGGAACAATCTGTTCAATCACATATGAAGATGCTATATAACTCATCAACTTCTTATCAATTCTTTCATTTTCAATTTTTGTTAACTCCAATTCCCTTTTTAATGGAGCAATGGTGTCCAAATGAAAATTGACTTCCACTTGTTTATCAAAAAGTGTAGCTTTTGCTAATTTTGTGGCTTTATCATTTTCGACACTTTCCTCTTTAATCATTTTAACTGTTCTAGATAGAGTATCATATGCTTCTTTGACTTGTCCTAGATCAAATTTTAGCATGTCAGCATGTTTTTTCAATTCCTGAAACTTAGTGTCTTTTTCAAGACACTCCATGCACTGTTGTAAACACTTTTGGCATGGTGTTTCAGATATTGAATCCACTTTTTCAACAACTTCTGCTTCATGAGCAGTTTTTACTTCCTGTTTACCGACATTTTCAGACTCTGACTCAGACAGTTTGACTGATTCGTTTCCCTGAACTCCAGATTCCTCTTGTTTGACAGACTCACTACTGACAGACTTAGACTCCTCAGATTCTGAGTCTACCTCTCTCAGTTTCGCCATGAGAGCCTTGTCAGCAATTTCTTTCAATGTGTCTTCGGTCATTTCCTTTGTCACATCGATCATTTCTTCAACGAATTCTTTCTTCTCATCATATCTTGGACACAATCCGGTCCTTGGTTCTTCAAAGAAACCTGCAAAAGATTCAAAAATTTTAGGAGGCATGATAGATCTCAAAGAACTAGTTAATACCTCCTGCTCAGATTGAGATTGATGAACTTCAGCAGCTATTTCTTCAAAATTGTCTGCTTTGTCAACAGAAACCTCTTCAACAACTACAGAAACATCTTCAGTAACTGTTTCTGGTTCAGACACTATCTCAGAAATTTCCACAACTTCAGCCATCATTGCCTGTCCATCGCTACCGGGAATATATTTATCCCAGTTGAACCCTGCAGCTACCTTCTCATCGTCTTGATTCACTATCATTGCTTTTTCCGGTTTATTCTCAATTTGTGATCTTTGAACAGTAGGCTGTTGATTTGGTCGATGATAGATTGCTTGCTTGTAGTAGTCGTTGGTGAACGGGTTTTGATGATTGTTTACTTCACGATTCGGACATTCTCTCTTAAAATGACCACGTTCTTTTCACTTGAAGCACGTAACTTTTGATTTATCGAACCCCAACTTCTGATCAGGACCTGAGAGACTGTTTCTGCCTGTGATCTCCATAAACCGTTGTGCTCTTCTAACCAAACTTGCCATGCCCCATTTTATATCAATCAGTTCAAGTTCCTCCGGGTCAATCTGGTCGTAATCCTCTTTGGTCATATCAGGATTACCAATCCTACCCGCCACTAAGCCTTCATAAGCCTCTAGAACGGAAGCAAGTACTGGAATGTGTTGTCTCGCGGCAGTTTCAGTAATTTCATTTCCATTCTTAATATTCACCGCGATGTTGCACTGCACCCCAGAAACATAAGCCTGATTACTTGAACTTGTAGAGCTTTGGGGTGAAAACTGTTCTTGAGCTTTGAAGTTTGGATCACAATTCGCGAATGGTGAAAAATTTCCAGATTGAGGAGTGTTTGAAGAAACACTTGAGGTGTTATCAGCAATGAACCCTGTCTGTATTTTTGGACTTTGATTTGTTGAAGCTGTAGGGTTGTTTTTGTAATACAACGATACATCTTGTTGAACATTAGCTGATTTCATCTTTTTGATCTTCAGCAATTCTAACTCATGAGCTTCAATCTTTTCTATGAATAGGCTAAGATTGTAATTTGCAAAGTCTGAATTGTTCTTTAGCATCATCAGGTATGTACCCCACTCGTCATAAGGTAATGCATCAGCTAGTTTGTCAATCCATTCTTCATCTGTCTTTTCAATCTTTAATCTATTCATCTCAAGTACCAAATGACAATATCTTTCAATTAGTTGCCTTGTAGTTTCACCCTTCATACTGGTAAAAATGTCAAACTCTTTCTTGAACAATGCCTTCTTATTCTTGATCATGGAATCACTACCTTCAAACTTTGCTTTCAATGCAAACCACATAGATTGAGCATTATCTTCATATTGCAACAATACTAGAATGTCTTCTTTGATAGCCTGCTGGAGAATACTAATCATCTTTTTCTCGGCTTTGAAATCATTCTGTTCTGATTCTGTCAGGCTCTGAATATTCTTCTTGTTATTTAAACCATCAACTGGTGGAACATACTTTTTCTCTATTTTCATCCAACATTCAAAATGATTAGCCTGAACCCAGTTCTTAAATCTGCCTGACCATCCTGCATATTCATCTATGTTCATCAGTTTGGGAGGCTTTTGCATTGTTCCCAATTCATTTTCCATGTTGACGTTTTGTATAACACTACCCGAGGTTTGTCCTGCTACCATACCACTGCCCGAGAAGAAGTTATAAAACTCTTGGTTTTCCATTTTTAGAAATTTACCGAGTAGTTTTAAAATTTTCACACACACAGTTTTCACAAAATCAGACTATCGAACAAGTTCACGAACACTATGGACTATCAGTAATCTCAAGCGAAATTACATGAACACTTCAAGCGAAACACACAAGAACTCTCAAGCGAAATTTCAGAAGATTTCAAGCGAAACTCACAATTCAAACACAATATGATTTCGCTTCAATCAGCAAGATCTCAAGCGAAATCTATGGTTTCGCTTCAAACCAAATTTTCAGCCAAAAACAAACTTTTCAAGCGAAAAGCACAATTTCGCTTCAAGCAGTTAGATGATTTCAAGCGAAATCCATAGTCTCGCTTCAAAATATCAACAATCAAACTGCTCGCTCAAGCGAAATCTGGTATTCAAGTCATTTTTGTTAGTTTTAGTCCAAGATTTAATCTGAGATTCTCAAGGCTTTGTTAAAACACACTTTTACACACTCTGTGAAAATTTTAGTCCATTTTGTCCGTGTTTTCGTTCAGAAATCAGTTTTTGTGCGTAAAAACCAACCGATTCAAGTGAACACACTCATAACTGGCTCTGATACCAATTGTAGGATCGATTTGACCGATCAAATGAGTCAATTTGAATGTGTTTACACTATTTAGATGGCGGAAACATCTAAACAGCTTAGAATCAGACAGAAAAGAGTAGAAAACAGAATAGATTCACTTTTAACACTTGTTCTCTGTTATATATTGACTTGAAAATTCGGCAGCACTTCGTTACAACTTCTCGGAATGCGTACCAACTGAGAACTACACAAACCTATATATAGGCACAAGATTTCGCTTCAACATACCTCAAGCGAAATCTCATCACTTGATTTCGCTTGAGGCTTACATCACATATCCTGAAGCGAAACCCTATCAAACTAAATTAAACTTTACATTCAGACCCCTACACTTTACAAACTTGACATATTTAGACCCTAGACTTATGACATAGGCTTTAGACATCGTGTATCAACATTCACAAGTTGTGAACATCTAGAAATTCCGAAAATGAGATTTTAACGGAAGTAAATATATTATGGGAGGTAACTAAGGCGACTAAACGCCTTACCAAGTTACTACGCGTTTTTGCAAAATATCAAGTTCATGTTGTATTATAAATGGAATAGTTTTTGCACTTGGTAAGTGTAATATTGATTAGAGTGTGATTGTTGATGTTGTTGATGTTTCTAAAAGAAAAAAAACACATGTTTTGAAAACATGGGAAACCTCCATTTTTAGGGGAAACTCTGTCAAAATTTCTATAAAATTTTGACACTTAGAAAAATATAAGTTTTTGAAAAACTTTTTCCCTAAAAATGTATCTAAAAATATTTACCAAGGTTTCCCTAACTTTTGTGTTAAGAAGTGATGATTTCTTCAAGATTAAAATTGATACTAAGTATGTATATTTTTGGAGAAAAATATATATATTTATTGATCACTAAATTTTGTGCTAAATGTATGTAGTATGTATTATACGCGATAGTGTATTAGGACTTGAAAATACACTAAATACTCCAAAGGAGTGAAGATACAAAATATGCATACAACCTACTTTGACAAATACAAGAAAATATATTATGAAAATATATTACTTGATCGAATAAATAACTTGGACAAGTTATGAACATGAAATGAAATCTTGAACAAAATACATAATTCGGGTGAAAAATAAAAGATACTTATATTTATTATTGAGAAAATAATATAAGTAAGGAACATGGTTAAAAATATAAATTATTTTTAACACAAGAACACATATACAAAAGATAGTGACTTGTACTTGTGCGATACAAGTCTAGTGACTAACGTTAATAAAACACTTTTAGGTCACGACGCTAGATAAGCAAATCCGGTGAAGTTTACGATGCAGGAACGCAAAGTTGTGAGTTCATGCTCCCCCTTTCTTTAACTGTTTTTGTTTTTATAACTTCGGGGGTGAAATACATGTTACAATGTTTACAAATGGTATGATGGATACAAAAACTACGGAGAAACATTCTAGATCATGTCCCGAATAAGGTACCATAAGCACCATTAATCAATGTATACATTCAGACCGAGGAACAAAATATTAGATCTAATGGGTTTCAGGCAACCCCACTCTTGGCCTACTTCTACCAATGAGTGCTTCTGTGTCTCAGTCAAAGTCGACAAAAATGCCTAGGTTTGGTGGCTTCCTATGTCGTGACACATGTTAGTGGCCTTGCAAACCACTAGCGATCACACATTACAAACATTCATAGTACACAGTTACGGATACATTCTACATGATGCATACAAACATTCATAATACTCAGTACAGATACGTTTTACAAGTTACATACCATGTTTTCATTCAAGTATTTAAACATTCAATACAAAAACTGCATGAATGCACACCAACATTATGTTGTCATTTTTTCCAAAAGTCACATGTATTTCAGGTAACTAAAAGTGGATGTGCGCGCGGTCTTACTCATGCTCCTGGATGTCGTTTATGTTATCTATGAATAATGTTGTAAACTTTTCAGACAACGTTTTGTGAAGTGTTGTAAACACTTAAGCTATGTTTTCAGTTATGTTATGTTAATAGTGTTTGAAGTTATTTTTATGAGCATGTAGTATGTTTACCAATCGTATGCAATGAAAACCTTTCATGATCACACCTCGTGCTTCCGCCTTAGAAAGGGGTGTGACATCTAGTTTGTCTGATAGCTGTGCCAACTCTGTTCTGAGCATTAATAGAATTATATTGTGTGCATGTAGTAATGATAAAAGTCTTGCAACATGAAATGCCATTGTGTGTATATAACAGTAATCAAAATTTCATTCGTCTTGTAAACTAGATTATGCACAGTTATTAAAGCACAGATTACTATCTAATTATTGTACGGAATGTACGGAAAAGTGCCAGTTGTCACATTCCCCCCCTGGTAAAAGAATTTCGTCCCGAAATTCAAGCGATGTCATCGGTCACAGGGGAGTTGTGAATCAATTGTGGTCACTTAGGTTTAAATTGGTCTTCATGTTCCCAAGTACTCAGGGCCATGATATGAATTCCAACGAACTATAACAAATCAATTACGACTTTTCTGGGTCTTGCAGACTCCCAGTCTGCAACCTTAGCAGGTTCTTTAAATAATTGGAGTTTTTCGTTGACTTGAATCCTGTTTGCGGGAATAACGATTGTTCCTAGAGTTAGTGCTCTTCTAAAGACTAGACACGTAAAACATGCGGTGATTACTACTGAACTTCTCTAGAAGTTTTAGCTTGTGAGCAATGGTCCCGATCCTTTCCAGGATCCCGAAAAGTCTAATATACCGTGGGTCCAACCTCCCACGCTTTCCAAATTATACCACACATTCCCAAGGCGAGATTCTCATTAAAACCATACCTCTTATCTCAAATTCCAACGATTTTCACCGCGCGTCGGTGTTGTCTCTCAGTATATCACGTGGTATCTTGATATGATCACATATCTGAACAATCTTGCCTATAGTTTTCCTGAACCAACTTGGGCTAGTAAATTGTTTACTTCCAGTCTCTGTCCAACACAACGGGGACCGATACTTATGTTCCTATAAAGCTTCACACGAAGCGGCCTAAACAGCGGTGTGATAAGTATTATTGTAGGAAAACTCCACTATGGGCAAGTGAGTGTTCCAGCTTTTCATCAAAATTCATCACACAAGCACATAGCGAGTCTACCAAAGCCTGTACTCGTTTCCTTTAGCCGTCTATCTGAGGGCAAAATGCGGTACTAAGGTCCAGTCGTGACCTAAACGCCCTTTTTGAAGCGTCTGCCATATCCTTGGCACAAAACGACCATCTCGGTCGGACATGATAAAATCAGGCACTCCATGACGTGCCACAACCTTTCTAGGCTAAATCTCTACTAATTCTCTTGCGTTGCCTTCCTCACTGTTTGGTAGGGAATGTGCAGTCTTGGTGTGTCGGTCAATACTCACCCAAATCATATCGTGACCTCTTTGGGTTCCTGGTAGCTTGTAATAAAAATTCTTTAAGATTCGTTCCCTCTTCCCCATGAGGACCTCAGGCTGTTGCCACAGCCCTGATGGTTTTTGGTATTCTGTCTTAACTTCGGCATAAGTAAGACATTTACCCACATAGGTAGCTCTATCAGCTTCCATCTTGGGCCACTCATACTAATCCTTCAAGTCTTGGTACCTCTTGCCGGATCCAGGATGGATCGAGTACCTGGACCTATGAGTCTTGCCCCAAAGTAAACGTTCGTAAATTGCCGTGAAACGGAACCTAAAGTCGTTCCAGGAAGTGTATGGTTCTGTCTTCCTTAGGCAATACTGCACTTACATTCCATATAACGCTTCAGCTTGAAAGTTCTCTGGTTTGAGCATCTCATGCTCAGCTTCACGAATCCGGGTGACTAGATTTGTCTGTATGGTCATCTCTAAGGCTCGCACCCTTAGAGGCTTTGCGCGTTCCTTGCGGTTCAAGGCATCTGCTACAATGCTTGCCTTGTTCAGGGGATACTTAGTCTCACAGTCGCATTCGTTCAGTAGCTCACTCTATCTCGTTATCTCATGTTTAAGTCCTTTTGATCGATGATGTGCTGCAACCCTTGTGACCAGAAAAGATCGTGCAGCGTTTTCCCATACAAGTGCTGGTGTCAAAACTTCAGCGCGCAATTACTGTACCTAGTTCAGGGTCTCTTCTCATGATTCCTTTAATCAACGTGACACGTATGCTATGACGTGGTCTCGTTGCGTCAACGCGCAATCGAGACTTTGTCGAGAAGCGTCACAAGTACCGCAACTCTATTGATACTTTTAGGTGACGACAAGATAGGTGTCGACTAGGTTAGGGTTGTTAGCGGTTGAGCAGTCCTTGACACGTTTTCTAGGGGTCATCTGATACAGCCTACAATCCCCAAAAATTTCTTAGTTGCATCTTGTGGGACTCCTTAGCTTTTGATTGCAGGGTCGGCATGAATCTCATTCTTATCCACCACGTATCCTAAGAATCTTGTCTTGCGAATCCAAGGTTCGCACTTCGACAGCCTAGCACATATCTATTCCTTCTCTAAGAGTCCCAAAGTGATTGTCAGATGTTGCTCATGACCTTCCTTGGTCTTCGAGCTTATGAGAATGTAGTCAATAAATATAATCATGATCTTATCCAGGTACAGCTTACACACCTGATTCATGAGGTCCATGAATATTTCCGGTGCATGTGTTAAGCCAAACGGCACGACAAGGAACTCGTAATGCTCAACGCAAGTCCTTAAGGTCGTTTCAGGGATATTTTCTTCCTGTATTCACAGTTGAGGACATCTTGACCTCAAGTCGATCTTCGAGTAGTAACTAGAACCTTACAATTGGTTCAATCATGTCATCAATCCTTGGCAAAGGATGCCGGTCCTTGATATCCATTCCTCTGAAGTTGATGCAAAATGGAGACTGTCAACTTTCTTCTCGTGTCCTTAACTAAGGATGTCATATCCATAATTCCATCTGGGAATAGTAGCTGGGACCTTGTAGTTGATCGTCAAGTCATCAATTCTCGGTAAGGGGTACCGATCCTTGATGGTTAGTCGTCTATCTCCATGTAACTTATGCGTAATACCTTTCCACATTAATTCCTCTGAGTTCCTCTCAGATTAGGCTGTGTACGCGTGTAAAAACTGCCGTCCTACTTCCTAATGAATATCATCGGGGCTTCCCATGGTGAGAGGTTCGGCCTGGTAGATTTCCTCTATCTAGCAGCCCTTGCAGTTGCATCGGAGGCTCATGTATCTCGGACAAAGCTAGTCGGTAAGGCGTCATCTGTCTCCGGTGTCGCTCCTGATACTAGGTTTATCCTAAACTCCTCTTGTTGCTGTGGAAGTATTTCTGGCAAGTCATCAGGAAAGGCTTCTGGAAATTCCTCCACTATGGGGTTATCTTCTAGCTCCAGCTCCTTGGTCTCCTTATCGGCAACATGAGCTAGGAAGGCTATACGGTCTATTCGGAGGCGTTTCTGTGTCTCTTCGACCAATGTGAGATGTCGCATACCCACTGCCTTATGCGGCCTAGTGCCCTTGCACCTATTGCAAGAAGGTTGTGTACTATAAGTGTTTCATCATTCGCAAGAGGATTGCGACTGATTTTCCTTATAACGAACAACTTCAGCTCTATACTTGGATATCCAATCCATGCTGACTACCATATCATGTCTTCCCAAGTCATTGGTAATAGAAGGTTCCAGCCTTCTGAGTTCCCAAAATATAATCCTTAATCGCCTCGTCTGCTTAAACTAACCTTCTAAATGCCCATTTCTAAAGAATACGGGACATCTATTCTACTTGGAACTAGGCCAAGCAGTCTCTTAAGTTCTAAGCATACATGGTTAAAGTTGGTGCCAGTATTAATCAAAATTAGATGCATAAAGTTGGTTAATAGGGAACGTTCCCGTAACCGCATCTGGATCCTTGCGTGCTTCACGAGCTCCGATCGTGAAGACCCTTCCTCGCTTGGTTCTTCTTAGGGCAATCTTTCCTAAAGTGCCCTACTTCACCACATTTGTAGCAACCTGGTACTCTACCATTATCTCTTCCGTCTGGATCCTTCGCCTAACAGGCATCCTTGCTGTGCCCTTCTTTTCCACACTTTCCACACTTAGGCCTCAGGAATTGACCTTCATGGTAAAAATTGCATTCCTCGCATCTCGGCTTATTCTCCAAGTATACCTTACCACCGGTCTTATTAGCGGCTCCATAAGCCTTCCTACCACGGGGCGGGTTGACTTCCCTTCTTTTGTTTGCTTTAGAGCCCCCATAGCTGACTTGGATGCCTATCTTTATGTTCAAAGACTTCCTTTTTCTTATTGCCCGAAGACTCCACATGAGTCACTTTCTTGTTTATCTCTGATTCCGAAAACTTTCCCGTACGTAGAGCTTCTTCAGTAAGCGTGACACTCAAATCGATAGCCTCTGTGATGGTTTGAGGCTTTGAGGTAGTAACCATGCTCATGATTTGTGGTGCAAGTCCATAAATGAATCGCTCAATCCTTTTGAATTCCGGTTTGACTAAGTAGGGAACGACCCTAGACAAGTCATGAAAGCGTTGGACGTACTTAGTGATCTTCGGCCCGTCCATTTTCAAATTCCAGAACTCCACCTCGAGCTTCTGGATTTCGGCCCTAGAACAGTATTTCTTTTCCATCATTTCCTGAGCTCGTCCCAGTTCAGTGCATAAGCAGTTTCTTCACCAAGGGTCTGAACCTGAAGGTTCCCGAGGAGAGTGCGCCATCCAAAAACAACCCTGAGATAAAGGTAACACTCCGCTGAGGTGAACAGTTACTCATTCTCAGAACGGAGTCAGTCTTTTTTGCCCAAAGAACAAATGCAACGGCGCCTCCTGTGCCGTCAAAGTTCAATGGCTTGCAGTTCAGGAACTGTTTATAAGTGCAGTCAGTTGGAGGGTTACTCCCAGAAGTGCCACCGCTGCGTTCAGAGCGGAGGGCTTCATGTCGTTCAATTGCATGTGAAATGCTTTCTTGAAGCTCGGCTTCTGTCCTTGGTAATGTACTGGTGTCTGTGTCACGTCTGGGTGGCATTTCCGTCTGTCAAAAGGGTAGGGAGTAGGTTAGACAACATTCCATAATTTCCTATGAGGTACATATTACCATAAGCAAACATGTAATCACCCAATATTACATGCATATATATTCAATAATGTATAAGTAAAGAGGCAACCACTGGGCTCTCATATAGTCTTGGCAACTTAACTTATTGTTTGTAATGGGGATGACAAATTGAACTCGAGGCTACATCGCCTCGGTCATACAAGTTTCATAATATGAAGTGGTAGTTGTTTTCCTTCCGCATTGGTTTTCTTAGGTTTTTAGCTTCACAAGACAGGTATACTTCCCACGAGATGGGGGTTGTGCATGTAGGGGTGATAAGGAGTGTGGCGTCACTGAGTCCTTCCCGCGTGTTAGCCATCTTTACTTGCTTAACTATCGGTCTCCAATGGCTCGTAGATGGGTAGAAGTGTCAGACGCGAAGTAGGCAAAAACAGGTTACCTACTCTGTAAAGTGCTAAGGCAATGGTCTAGGTGTTGTTCTACCAGATGAAGGTGTGAACACCTATAGATTATTTTTGGAGGGATGGTGATCATTAGCCTGACCCGCAAAGTCCACCAGGATTCCCATGCACTACAAGTCGTTATTTCGTGGGCCCCCGTAATAATAAATTGTCTTGCACAGTTACCCCAATTTTCCCTCGTCCAAGCAGATGATCAACCAAGGAGGGGACACTACTATCCTTATACCTCTGACATGGAGAGGACCATTGCGGTGGTCCATGCGCTAACATTCGTTATCGTTGCGCGTGAATAGGCACGATGATTAAACAGAATAGGAATAAGGAGGATTCCTAGTAGTTGGAGGGGCATCTTTAAGATGAATACTTCATCTTCCTTGTCTGGTCAAGTGTATCGTCATTCTTGCTTCGCAAAAGCCACAAGGACCTCGTCCTGCTGATAAGGTTGTTGTCCAAGGTTGCCGCCTCTGCCTCGCCGTTACTACCGTAGTCAGGCACCTTCACAATTGAGAGGGAATAACAGCCATCTCCTACGGAAACAAGCTCAGAATCTCGTTTGGTAGTCACTCCAGCTATGAGCTTTGCAGTAAACGCGAGGTCGATAGCTTCATCGTGCGAGTTAAGAATAATAATAGGATTCAGAGTCGAAGGTATCTCATTCACGTCAATAATTATTCCGTACACTTATTCGTATGTATATATCAGTAAATAAACATGTTACTCAACATAAACAGGCAAATAGATGCAACATATCACATATAACTCTCGTTTGTCCTTTTGGGGGGGGGGGGTCATTTTGTCTTCGGCAAGTCTATCCCACATAGACTATGCCTTAATTGGCACCTTAATTTGGGGTATTCTCCTCCCTACCAATGTCCTTGCCTTTTCTTTTCTTTGAAAAATGTTTGACTTATGGATCTTGACGCTTACGTGAATGCAATGAAAAACCTTTTTGTAAAAATGTTTTTGTGAGAGAGTACTAGTGATTGTAGTCTAGACTCGTGAAGGAATCCTAGTTCACTACAATCGAAGCTCTGATGCCAAACTGTTACACCCTGACTTTTTGCGGAAGCGTATGATGTGTGACTTGTTTAATACCATTGCATTCAATTATAATAAACAACTATATAATCAAAACGATGTTCATCCATTCATTAAGTTTAAAGTATTATAAACACCATTTATTTAAGTTTCAACAACACAACCTTCGACTAAGTTACAGATCAACAAAAGTGGATGACATCTAAACTTGGAATCTACTTCTAGAAACAACACCCGCGCCCAAGATCCAACTTGTTACCTGAAATACATGTAATTTTGGAAAACATCAACAAAAATTGAGCAAGTTCATGCGTCTTGTATGAGTACTGAAAACCTTGTAAACCTTTGATAAACTCCTTTGAAAACAGATATGAAAAGCATTTATGAATATATCAAATTAATGTTTTACAAGGACATAAAAGTATGTGAGGACATAGGGAGCACTCAAAATGAGTAGGCTTATACCCTCGTCGATTTCCCTCGACTATGTCGAATTCACCTTGACTATGTCAATTCACCTTGACTGATGTCGATTTACCTTGACTGATGTTGATTCACCTCGACTGATGTCGATTCACCTCGACTGGGACACCGAAACACTCATAAGTACCATGACCGTACCCGTTAGATTTAACCTTCGTCCCTAATTAAGAGTTAATGGCATTTCAAATTTAGTCTATGCTCACATGATCTAATAATTCCTTTCATAGTCAATTCATACCGTTTAAACATTCGTAACATGTATTCCACCCCCGAGAGTTATAAAACCAAAAACAGTTAAGAGAAAAGGGGGACATGAACTCACTAGTTTGCGTTCTTCAATCCGACGTAACTCAAGCTGCTACTAGTGTGCACGACAACCTACAATGTACTACTGTCTATTAGGCGAGCGGGTCGTGCCTTGACTTTGTATTAGTTAGTGTCTTTGAGTTACGTTTTATTGTGCCTTCAGTATTATTATAAGTTATATAATTATTTGTTAAAATAATAAATATTTTAACTAAAATTATATTTAACAAATTTTTGGAATAATTGTTAAAACAATATATATTAGCTTGATACTTCCCAAGTATTCATGCTTGTAAATCCTTCCCAAGGATGGGTCTATTTATATTCTTATACTTAATTCGTAATAATTTTTCCGGAATATTATCTTTAATAAAGTTCACCAATATATATTTCCTAAATACATATACTTTAAGAAATACTTCTTAGAAAAATTATTTATAATTTTTCCTTTGACAAAACATTTGCATTTTCACATATGTTCCAAGAGTAATACACTTTTCAAGTCCAACTTGAAAAATATATATAAACTTATTTTTATCCAAAAATAATGTATTTCAAGTTTTCTCAAGAAAATATATATTTTTCTCAAAAAATAATATATCTTCTAAAAATTTCAAGAGAATATATATTTTTATTCCAAAAATAATATATTTTCTCCTTATAAAAAATATGATATAAATTTGCAACAATTGTAAAAATCATATTTTTGTTCCTTTGATGTCCAAAATATTATTTACCAAAAATATACTTATAAGTAAGTTTTCCGGAATATTTTGTAAGTTATATTCTTTTGTTCGGTTTCACCAATATTTTGTGTGTAACTTGTATATTTATTCCTTGGAACTTTTGGTAATATTTTGAATTGTAATTTCTTGGTACATAGATGAGTTATATTATTTCAAGTCCTAAAATATTATAACTACTACACATAATATACAAATAATCAAACGAGTTGTGACATCAATATATATATATATATATATATATATATATTCCTTGTTATATACTTAGTCACTTTTTATTTATCAAAAACCAACCTCCAATATTTGTAATTTTTGTAATAAAAATTATGGCAACTTTTATGTGAAAACCATTTTCAAGATTTACTTATAAATACTTGTTTTAAAAATATTTTTCTAAGTGTTTAATTTCTACAAAAAATTTGCCATATTTTCCCCTTAAAAATGGAGGTTTCCCATGCTTTTAAGGCATATCATTTTCTTTTCAAAAATTCACCATCAACAATTATCCAACAACTTACTATAGCCATAATATACACTTCTACAAGATGATGTGAACTTGAAGTTTTATAAAATCTTGAAGTATTTTACCATGGTGTTTAACATGTTTAACTATCACTAAAAACATGATTTTTATTTCATAAAACTCATTTTTACAAGATTTCAATCTTTACAACTTGTGTCACATTTTTAAAAAAATTCATCTTCTTGGATTTTTCATGTTTTCCATACTTTACTAGTTCCATTTTAACACCTAAAAATGGTTATTTTCTTTCAAAACCAAATCATGTTAAATCTTGATGTAAACTTTATTTTCTTGAAACTTTTATTTTTGAAATCTTTCACTTTTAAAATCTACAACTTGTAGGAACCATTATTTTACACAAAATCACGTTTACTTTCAAGTTCATGATTTACCTAAGGGGTGCTTAACATGGATCTTTCAAGATCCATCATATTACTTGTTATATCTTTTTTAAAAAAAATATTTATTTATTATTTTTTTACTAGTTTCAAGTTCATAGCATCAAGTTAGTGGATCTTGCTAGATCTAACATTTTCATGTTAGATCTATATTTTTAACATAATGTTAGCAAGATCACTAGGTCCATGACCATCATCTTACTAGATCTAACACATAAACCATTTAAACAACCAAGTAAACAAGTTACATTTTTAGTGTTATTTATGTTTACCATGCATTTTCAAAGTGAGCTTCATAATAGTTTTCTTGTTTTTTTTTTATATAAACTACATAAGACATGAAGCTTAAAATAGTGTAGAGTGACTTACTACTAGCACAAGGCTAGGGAAGAACATTAATTGAAGTAGAGAAAAAGATGAAGCTTCAAGTCTTGGATAATAGCAAACGCAAGTGGACAATAGACTTCCTTCACTTGCAATCCCTTCACTTTACTATGGAGAACATCTTGTATGCCTTGAATGAAATTATGGAAGCTAAAAAAATGGGATTGATTATGGTGATGATGGAGCCGTAGGTGGGGGAGTGAGGGAGGAAAAGTTTGTATTCTGAATTGTAGTTAAGTGTTAATGAGGATAAGGTTAATGTCTTTATAACCTTATTTCAAGATTTCCCACTAATGAGCTTATTAACCAATGTAGAAAAATCCTTATCCATAAAATACGTAGGACATATGGGGGGCCCTTGGTGACCGTCCACTTTGTGGGAAATGTGTTTAGTTGGTTTTGATTGGAAGCTAATTGTTTAGTTAGTAAAAGTTAAGTCTAGTGGTTTATATAAAATGCTTTCCAACATCTTATAACCCTTTGTGTATTATGTCTCATGGACCACCAACAATATCTAATAAATAATCTAAAGAAATCAAGGGTGGGTCCCTCATATCTAGAACCGGTTAGGGGGGGGGGGGTGTAGTTGAAATGTAATGGTAAGTTATGTTAACTAGTTATATTTCAAGTGTGTAGTTAGTGTTTCTAGTTTATATGACGTGTTATGATGTTCGGTGACCATAACTAGCTTTGTAACACTAAAACAATGCTTCTAGTAAGAAATTGATGTTTTGGGTAATCTCCGGTTGTTCGGTTCGTTACTGTTCATTAAAGTGCTAAATTGCGCAGTTTAGTGTGCTTTATATAGTCTTTTATGACAGTTTCGATTCCTGACACTTAGGAAAGTATTCTTGACCATTATATCACAATTCTGCATTTTATTTTGTTTTTAAAAAGCTGAAAATAGCTGAATTTCGGTTGTTTTCTGCAGAATTCTGCACTTTTAGTGTGTCTCTGGCACTTTCCGGTACCTTATGTCATTACTAGGAAGACAGTTTTGTATTCTCTACTTTCCTACACGTTATACTAGTGTAACACTTGGTCCTGAGGCTTATTCTGTGTCTTAGCATCATGTCGGTCTAAGTACTGAACTCCCGTCAGTATTTCTAGTTTGTCTGATAGCTGTGCCAACTCTGTTATGAGCATTAATAGAATTATATTGTGTTGCATGTAGTAATGATAAAAGTCTTGCAACATGAAATGCCATTGTGTGTATATAACAGTAATCAAAATTTCAGTTGTCACAGTTATTAAAGCACATATTACTGTCCAATTATCGTACGGAATGTACGGAAAAGTGCCAGTTGTCACACTTCTATACCGGAATTTCTGGTTGTTCAAGCAAACCAGAAGGACGTTGATGTTCTGCCTTAACATTAAGACAAGTAAGGAATTTGGACACGTACAAGGCTATGTCCTTTTTCATACCCGGCCACCAATACTAGGTACGAAGATCCATGTACATTTTGTCTGCTCCAGGATGGATAGAGTAACGAGTCTTATAGGCTCCGTTCATCAACAAGGTGCGGAGATTGTCTTGGTTTGGAACCCTCAATCGATTTAAGAAATATAGTAACCCATTATCTTTAGTTTCAAGCTGAAGCTCGAGACTATGTGGCAATTCAGTACATATCTTGCCTTGGGCTACACAAGTACGCCGGGCTTCGAAAATACGTGTTTGGATATCTGATCGAACTCGAACATAGTAGAGTTTGACACGTTCTTTATGACTAAGTGCATCGGCTACGACATTCGCCTTACCAGGGTGGTGACGAATCTCACAGTCATGGTCGTTCAGAAGTTCGACCCAACGTCATTGCCTCATGTTTAGTTCCTTTTGATTGAATATATGTTGGAAACTTTTGTGGTCAATGAAAACCACACATTTTGTACCATAAAGGCAGTGTCTCCAAATTTTGAGAGCGAAAACAACAACACCTAACTCAAGATCATGAGTTGTGTGGTTCTTTTAGTGAATTTTCAATTGTCTTGATGCGTAGGCTATAACTTTGTCTCTTTGCATGAGAACACAACCAAGGCCTAGATTTGAAGCATCATAATATACGACGAAGTCATTGTTGCCATTGGGTAAGGATAAAATAGGAGCATCACAAAGTTTTTGTTTCAGGGTTTGGAAACCTCTTCTTGTTTGGGTCCCCACTCAAAAGGTTTATTCTTTTTACTTAAAGAAGTGAGGGGAACCGCAATCTTAGAGAAGTTTGCAATGAAACGGCGGTAGTAGCCAGTGAGTCCAAGAAAAGAACGAACTTCGGTAGGAGTAGTGGGTGTACTCCAATCCTTAATTGCAGTGATTTTTAGAAGGATCCACATGTATACCTTGTTCATTGACAATGTGACCCAAGAATTGAACTTCTTTAAGCCAAAATTCACACTTGGAGAATTTGGCATAAAGTTGTTCTTTCCTTAGGAGCTCCATCGTTAGACGGAGATGATGTTTGTGATCAGCTCGAGATTTTGAATAAATCAGAATGTCGTCGATGAAAACAATGATGAACTTGTCTAAGTAAGGGTTACAAACCCTATTCATTAAGTCCATGAAAACGGCAGGAGCATTTGTCAACCCAAAAGGAATGACAGTGAACTCGTAATGGTCGTATCGAGTGTGAAAGGTGGTTTTGGGAATATCTTCTTCGAGTACACCAAGTTGATGATACCCAAAACAGAGATCGATCTTTGAGAAGCATGTAGCACCTTGTAGTTGATCAAAAAGATCATCAATATGAGGTAGGGGTATCGATTTTTAATCGTGAGTTTGTTGAGCTCATGATAATTGTTTTGGTCAAAAATTACCTAAGCAATTTAGTGATCAAATTAGTTTAGTGAGGTAGTGTGCTAAGAATGTGTATCGAAAATATCCTGATTTAGTTGTTTGCAAAAGACAGTTTTCAGGATATAGCTCAGGATTTCGAGTTATATCTATGATCAAACAATGAGGAAAAAAGTAAAGGGTGACACGAGATGTACGAGGAAAGCCCTTGATCAATCTAGATCGCCGGTACAAAACCTCGGGAGCTAACAATCGCAGCTGCCTTGTTCTTCTTATTACTTCAAATGTCAGGATACAGTGCAGGATATTGACCAGATCACTACTAAGTGTTACAATGTTTTTCAGAAAGTGAGAGTTGTAAGAGAAAGTATTAGAGCTCGAGAGTAGTGAGTGTGATGTCCTATTTGATCTGGTTTATCCGTCTATTTATAGCTAAAAAATGAAAAAAAAATCTCCTATAATTGTGGGATGCCAGCGAATATTCCCTAGTTAATGTTAGAGACCAAGTAAAGCGGTTTCAACGTTCTTCTTCGAACAACTTAGTCCGAGTCTTCAGGGGAAGAGGTCTTTGTGATCGTTGTGGATTTGTACTCGTACTCCTGCATATAATTCGTTAGTGACCCTCAGGATACCACATCAGGATGTTACCAATATCCTGAGTCAGCATCCTGAGTATGAATACTTATCATACAATCAAGATATAATTCAAGATACTATCCAGGATATGGGCTCAGAATTTCACCCATAACAATTGTCCCCAAAAATGTTACCATTAAGGATCCTGAGTCCTAATGGTTACATTTTTACGTATTCCAAGGTAATTATGAGATAGGACTTTGATGTGACAACTTGTAACCATTCAACCTATATTTACTCATTACTTCCCTATAACTTCTCATCCTCATCTTCATTTAACCTTCATCCGAAAAGAAAAATGTAAGATCCTCTCTCTCATCTTCATCCCTTTTCTCTTTCTCATTCTCCGGTAAAAATGGCAAGGCAAACAAGATCTAGTTCCGACGATTCTACTCCTACATTCATCTATCAAAATATCCTCCAAGATCCGGAGAAGGAAATATGTTCCTTCGATGGCGCTCATTTGTCAGCCCTTAAAACCTCCTGCATGTTCCCGGAAGGGACTGTGTTCCGGCCGTTTGATCAGGAAATCCGATCAGACATGGTTTCCAATAAATGGTTGTGTTTCAATGCTTTTCCATTCACTTTAGGGCTTCAATTTCCTTTCCCTGATTTCATCACCGATTTTTTCAAAATAAAAAAAATCAGCTTTAGTCAAACAATGTCGATGCTTTGGCGAGTGTTACTTGTTCTTGATCGAATCAGGAACACTCATATTCCTGATCTTTCAGTCCATGACCTTCCTTTAGCATACCGGCTAAGATGCCATGGCTCTTGCTGGTCCCTGTTTTACTCTACCTCCGGTGATCCATTGATACTCCGTACCACCAGGAACGAGGAGGAATGGAAATCCATGTTTTTCTTTGTAAAAAGAGATTCGATCCCTAGTGGAGCGGAATATCCGGTGAAGTGGTTAAGAAAGGGTAGGCCTCAGGGTTTTAGGGTGATCGTGTCTTGTATCCTGTCTTATATCTTGAACTAATTTCTTTATTTTCTTGTACACAGCTGATTTTAGAAAGCTTGCACCTCCTTTTTTTGACTCACAGAAGAGAATCAACACCAGAAGGTGAAAGAAGTTTCAATCCTTACCTAGCATCTTCAAGTCAACACTCCAGCTCAAACATGTCTGGTAAGAATCCTGCTTAATATCCTGCATATATATTTCCATTTGATATGGTTTAAGAAAGAGTTTTAAAGTTACTCCCTGTATGCAGATTCCAGCAAAGTTCCAATCCTTCTGGACCTCGACGAGCTTGACAGTTATCCCACTCCTGTCAACGTTAAGAAGGAAACTCCTGCCACCACCAGCTCCAAACCGGTCCCGGTTTCTAAGCCCAACCCAAGAACTCGTGCCTCCACCGCCAAGAAGAGGAAGGGTTCTGAGGTCAGCACTCTAGGCTCTGAAGGGTTCTCTTATGAAGAACTCAGCTTTACTGACTCCTTAGAGCCGATGATATCCTTCCTTAAAAAGGTAATATCCTGGTACTATACCCTGTGTATATATCCTGATAGAATATCATGGTTAGTAAGTTTTAATTTATACCTGAATTTTGACTTGCAGGGTCTCCAGCATCTGCTCCATCTCTACACCGACGCCTGTAGTACAACCAAGTTTCAAGAAGCCAGGATCAAGCAGCTTGAGACCACTGTTGCTGATCAGGGCACTATTGTTGAAGCCAAGACCCGACACTACGAGGATAAGCTGAAGAAGGTCACTCAGGTTGCCGAAGTAAAGCTGGCAGCCGTCCAAGTTGAGCATGAACATGCCATGATCTCCTTCCGGGAAGGAATAAAAAATTCGGCTATTGTCTCCCTGCTACAAGCTTGTATCAAGATGGCTTATGAGGACAAAGAGACAGGTCTTGAGTGCCCAACCTGGCGGGTTGATTCCTGGGTAGCAAAGTTGAAGGAGCTTGGCGGCAATCCTGTGCCATATCCTGCTAAAGCTGGGACTGTTGAGACTTCCAAGGCAGCAGAGGTGGCGGACAAGGCTGGAGAAAAGAAGGATGCTGGAGAGGATGCTGGTAAGGATACTAAAGATGAGAAAACGGAGAAGGCTGGTGAAGATGCCGCTATGTGAGGGCATTCAAGTGGGCGATGATGGATATTGATGCCTAGGGCGGAGCGCACTTTTTAAATTTGAATGTTGGTCTGTAATCCCAAAATAATTTACTTTCCTGCACTTGAAGAATATGATGGCCAAAGGTAGAGGGATCCTGAGTTTCAGGACAAAGCCCTTGGTCATCAATGTTAGCATGCTTTATTTTGAACAATATAAAAGTTGGAGGTGGATGGGTCTCGGTTTGAGATGAAACCATCAACTGTTAAGTAAATATGATTAGAAACTAGTTGTGCTTTTGGTGGATGGATCTCAGTTTGAGATGAAACCAAAAGCACAAACTTTTGCTATGTTAATAATATAACTTTCTTTTGGCCTTTCTTTGTTGTTATATTTTTATTGCATGTGCTTTATTCTGAAAATATTTTTCTTTATACATCCTAGAGAAATATTTTGGGAACATATCCTAAAAGTATCCTGAGAGATATCCTGGTCAGGATACTGCTACACAACACAAAAACTCAAGTTACTCAGATAAGATTCCAAAAGATAAAAAAGGAGATATCTGTATGTGACACATGTGTCACTTCAACCATCAAACAAATACCAAACCAATTAAATATTGTATTTCATACTTGGGATTTGTATAAATATGTGTATCGTTTGCACATATCAATTCTTGTTCGATTTCGGGCTCTAAATCGCTTTCTGGAAGGTTATACGCGCACCGATGCGTAAATATAACCAGTTTAACGCAAAAAATACTCCAGAACATCAACATATACTTAACATACCTTAAATAACCTTTACATAACTTAGAAATAAGTTTTGAAGGCTTTGGTATGGCAAAATCAAGTCTATTCGCTTACAGGGACTAAAGTTGACAAACTACGAAAGTATGCCAATTTGAACTATAACAGAGATTCCGGAATATGACTATAAGTTAAACATACCATAAATATCCTCTACATAGCTTAGAAATAGGCTTTGAGGGGTTCGGTGTGCTAAAATAAACTTTTGGGTCATTCAGGGACTAAAAGCGTCAAAAAGTGCACAAGTTTGCACTTTCGCGCATAACTTACGTTCTGAATACATCCGGACATCCAAAAATTTATGTAAGCACTAAAATATGTTATTTTAGTGTTTGGCATGAGAAAAATCCATTCATCACGCAATTTGGATCGTTTTTCGCGCTTATGCGCATTCCGTCGTAATTAAGCGAACATCGCAACCGTACGGCCAAACAAACCGACATCCGAGATGTTTTCAAGCATATTTCATGTTCCCTATGTCTTAACATCATGGTGGAGCTTTAAGTTGGGATTGACGGGTGTTAGAAGTGCCGTTACGCAACGAAACAAGGTGCAGGGACTGAAACTGTAATTCTGCCAAAGTTAATGGCTTACGGACCGTAAGCCATCACCCTTACGGTCCGTAAGGGGTCCCCAGAACAGAAGATCAGTTTAAAAAGATGTTTCCTCTTCAGGATAATGAGGGGCCAATTTGCACTTGCCTCTTCAGGATAATGAGGGGCCAATTTTGTGTACCATAAGGTTTCAACAAGTGTACGGATGAGATCAAAGCACGTTATTCGATAAACGATCCTAGCGGTTCTAAAATTTCTATAAATACCCACCAACATCACTTGCAAAAACCCACAAATCTGATCTGAAAGCTCTAAGTTGGAGACATTGCTTCATACCTGAGCTATTCGATCAAGATTTACTAGCGGGGACCCTTTGTAAGTGTTCCTTCATTCTCTTTATTCGTTTAGCGTTAAAAGTCAAACTTTGTTTGACTTTCTGCGTTGACCAGTTTATGGTCAATGCGAAGTTCGTTTGAACTTCATAACGTGAGCGTAATCACGATGGTTATAGTCCCTAGTGACTATACCTACTGATTACCAGGTTATCTAGGCTCAGTGACGAGTCGTAGTTTCGGCCAAAATGCGTGTTATTGCGTATTTTGTAACCAAACTACTTATAGGTATCAAAACCGTTTGTTTTGATACCAAACCTGTTTTCGAAACTTAGGTAAGCATGTTTTAACATGCTTAGCTCGTCACTTTTCGTTTTGTGCTTGTGTAGGGTCGCAAAGGTAAGCGATCTAAACAATCTCTTATACTTTCGAACCCGACCCGTTTGGTCGATCATTAGGATCCGACCAAACACATTAGGTGACCATAGTTGTATAGGGATTAACCTTCCGAGGTTATACCTTATGGTCACATCGTTTGAGTAGTTGTATGATAGGTAGTATATATGCCTTAGGTGAATTACTAAAATGCCCTTTGAACGCCAAAATTCATTTTAAGCATATGTAACATAACTTTTGGTATCTAAACTAATTTGGTAACAATATTAGACATGTTAAGGCATATTTTACTTGTCATAGGACTAGTTAGACATTCCGAACGCGTTTTACGCGAACGACACGTTAAAGTAGCATAAGCTACCTAAACGGGTCGTTATGGGTCGTAAGCACTTAGGTTACGTTTCATTTTAGTATGTGGGCTTGGTTAAACCATTTTACACGAGTCTCCATACTCGTTTGGTTTACAAACCCTCATTCTATCCAATCCTCCGATTTAGGTCCGGTATATTAACTTAGTTACCTATATTAGGTGCCGTTTGATATCCGTGATCTCTAGCATTGTTTGGTTGTTACTGAAGGACTACTAAGCAATCTCAAGTGAGTACATAGACCCCTCTTCTACTGTTTTCAAACTGTTTTGGGGTGAAACACATGTGCCTACTTGTTACTTTCATGCTTTTCCATGTTTTCATATCATATGCTTACTATGTTCATTAGTACACTATTAGTACATTGTTTTACATTACATTTCATGCTATGTATGTCCATTGTGTGCATACTTAGTACATTGTTTTACATTACATTTCATGCTATGTATGTCCATTGTGTGCATACTTAGTACATTGTTTTACATTACATTTCATGCTATGTATGTCCATTGTGTGCATACTTAGTACATTGTTTTACATTACAATGTTTTGCTATGTATGTCCATTGTGTGCATACTTAGTACGACGTTTTACATTATATTTCATGCTATGTATGTCCATTGTGTGCATAGTTAGTACATCGTTTTACATTTCATTTCATGCTATGTATGTCCATTGTGTGCATACTTAATACATTGTTTTACTTTACATTTGTTGCATATGCTCATCCAGCATATGAACACATTATATTACATTATGTGAACCATTTGTATCTATTGAACCATGTGAACCATTTGACAATAGACATTTGACTACACCTAAACATTTCTACAATTGTTAAACATTACATCTTGATGGTTTGGTTTGAGTAAGTGATTTAAGTAACGAGGCGTGTGTAATATGATACAAGCATGGTGGATACGCCGCTGGTACTTCCTATATATAAGTGTTTGTATGATATTACATATCATAGCATTATTTAAATCATTTCAATTTAAGACATATAACATTTTATACAAATAACATACTTTTCACAAGACATTGTTTTACAAACAACTTATCTTATACAAACTCATTTTACATGGTTATTCATTTAACCATACATTATTCTCTTATTTATACATATCATCTGAACTTATTGTTTTTCAAATGATTTACAAAACAAATCAATTTACAAGGTTCATGACTAAACTTTATTAAACAACTCTTTCTAAACTTACAAGTCATGAAACCTATTTTCACAAAACCTATGTATCTCACAGGCATTTTTATGCTGACGTACCTATTTTCACATATGTTTTCAGGAGTTGATGCATAGGACTTATCGAGACATACTTAGGCGGACCTGTGCCTTAGTGACTTAAAACGAGACAAGAACTAGTTAATTTATGTTATGTACTCTTTATTTCTTGTTTAAAGACAATGTAACTCCGCTTGTTTGATGAATAAAATGAAACTTTAATTTCCATGGTTGTGAAACAATTAATTCTGTTACAACACTCCCCGACGTTTCCGCCACGTTTCGTTGTTTTACGTGGTTGGGGTGTGACAGAAAAGATGGTATCAGAGCCAATGGTTATAGGGAATTAGGTTATTAGTAATACTTTGACCTAGTCTATAACCTTCCTAGGACCCTAACGCGAGTTTACTTGCGTTTAGTCATAAAACAATACTGTCACCTATCCTTAGGCGACGACCACAACAAGAACATAAATTTCAAAACCGCTTTGAAAACTAATTATCTGTTCTAGGATGATTGATTACTAGGTTTTGAACCCTCTGTTATAAGGTTTTGAACCCATTTGAATTTCTCGTCAAAGTTTTGGGTCCTAAATAGTGTGAACACGTGCAAACTGGAAGAGTGAATGCCTGTACCCTGGGTTTTCTGTCTAAGGCTAGAGTGTTCGTACAAATCCACATAATCGGACCAGTCACTCTTACCTGGGAACTCTTGGGGTGAGTGTCCACTTATAGGCGAGCATGTCTTCGCGATACATTATGAGGATCTATTTGCTTTGACTCAGCCTTTGTGTTGTTTGTTTGCTTCGTGGTTCAAACAAATGACCATCACCCATGATTTTGGTCGGTAATTGTAACATCCTATTCTTACCCAATGCCATTTCATTTGTTTTCTCTCTTGTTTCCCCTTTTAGAATGCCTCCACGACGCGAAAATCAGGTATCTATTGAGGAGCTGGCAGCTGTCATTACACATCAAATGACTGCTGCAATCCCGAACATCGTTGCTCAATGTAACCAAGCCCTCAACAACAATAATGCCCCCTGCAACTTCAAGACGTTCAACTCGGCTAAGCCATCAAAGTTTTCTGGGTCTCAAGGAGCGACTGCACTTCTGTAATGGTTCGAGAGTCTAGAGAGCACCTTCAGGCATGTTCAATGCCCAAATGAGCGAAAGGTAGATTTCGCATCTGGTGTCTTTGAGAAACGAGCTTTGACATGGTGGAATGGTGTGATGAGAGATAGGGGTGCCGATGTGGCACTGGCTCAAACATGGGAAGAGCTTCGAGCTCTGATGATGAAGGAGTTCTGTCCTCGTCATGAACTTAGGGCTTTGGAAAGGGAATTCGACGATCTTAAGCAAGACAGCGGTGAACATCGAGCCTACACTGATCGATATGAGGAGCTGAGCCTGTTGTGTCCAACCATGGTTACGCCTTTGGATAAGGCGATCGAAAAATACATTGATGGTCTCCCTGACCCCGTTCAGGACATTGTTACTGGTAGTAATCCTACCACAGTTAGACAGGCCATTGAATTATCTGCTACCCTAACCGAATCTCAGATCAGAAAGGGCAAACTTTTTCGGAAAGGCGACAAGAAACAAGCAGCTAATGTTCAGGAGGAAACCAAGGAAAGCAAAACCGAACCTTCTAAGAAGCGTAAGGCTTCGCAGAATTATGCGATTGCTGCTCAACCCAACCAAAACACCCGCAACCAACCAACTCAACCTCCTGCAAGGAAACCTTATGCCAGTACTGCACTGATATGCAACAAATGTAATGCACACCACTTAGCTCACCTACAGTGTCGTTTATGTGCTTCATGTGGGCGACTCGGTCACCTGGCAAATGCTTGTCGATTTACCCCAAACCAAGGTGGTCCAAACCAACCTCAAGTAAATCCTGCTCAAGCTCATTTTCCACCAGGTCCTTGCTTCAACTGTGGCGAGATGGGCCATTTCCGAAGAAATTGCCCAAAGCTTGCTAACGCAAATCCAGCACAGGGATGAGCATCTGACCGACTAGAAGACAACACCGTTTAGAAATAATCACGTCTTATGTATTATTTTCTTTTGTTGTCAAGGACCATGAAACAGTTGTTATCATTGTTTATAAATAAATATTTTGTTTACATTGCAATGTATTTATGTGGTTATATGTATAAACGACATATCCCCTACAATACCGACAATCAAGGAATCGTATTCCTTGAAAAGCAAACTACCCCCCCCCCCCAATTTTTTTTTATATTATGATCTCTTGCGTTTTCCACGAAATTCCTAAGTACCCGTTTCTTCCAAGGAAACGAAGTACAAGGCGCAAGTTACAACACTGGACGAATACCCAAAGTACCACTATAAATCCTTAATAGGGTACCTAAGGGTATTTCTGTAAATCCTAAAATTTGTTGTGTACCTTAATTCGAATATGATGTTTCTTGGAAAACAAAAATCGAATTTTTGGAAGATCAACCTATCTTCATAAGATAGATTCTTGAAAAATGATTAAAGTGCTAAATGAAATCCACGGATTGGATTCCTGGTGTGTTTTAAGTATCTGCGTCCAAAGATAACAAATTTAAGGCCAAATTAAACAATTATGTGATTATGTGCTTATGTGTTCCCTTTTTATGTGATCCAAATTTTTGTTATCCAAATCCTCGTAGAATCTTCCATATCTTCGTATAAGGGATTCATAGTAGGATATCCAAAGGTACTACCTTAAATCCTTGATGGGCTTCAACGTTATAGTTAAAGATTCCTCTTGAACAGTTTAGTTAAAGAGATTGATTTGTCAATCTAGTTAAAGACATCCTCCATTGATGTAGTTAAAGATTCCTCTTGGGTAGTTTAGTTAAAGAGATTGATTCGTCAATCTAGTTAAAGACATCCTCCGTTGATGTAGTTAAAGAGATCATTCGTTGATCTAGTTAAAGAGATTGATTCGTCAATCTAGTTAAAGATATCATGTGTTGATATAGTTAAAGAGGCCCTCTGGTGGTCTAGTTCAAGAGATTGTCCGTTGATCTAGTTAATAGATCCTTTGGTGATCTAGTTAAAGAGACTATTGTAGTCTAGTTAAATCACCACAGGATTATTTGTTTGATTTTTTTCCCCTACGCATTTTGAAACGAACCGTGCGGACTGTGCAAGGAATTACGTAATTATGGAGGCCTACATAATTATGGAATTCAGTGCACAGAAACCACAGAGAGTTTTGTCATGTGTTAAGACCGATAGTGACAAGAGTAATGATACGAGAGAAGTCTTGGACCTCGACCAATGTCATTTATTCTTACACTCCCTAATTCTGATCTCAATCTCACACCAAGTTTCCTATGATGAGTCTTCATAAGAAACATTTTTTCAGCCCGTAGTTCGAAACTCCATGTTTTGTTACTACAAGGACTTCACTTTGAGGGTTGACATTTTCGCTAAGAATCCTAACATGGCCCAGAGTTTTACTTAAGGGTTCAATGGATTTGTCTGAAAGCGAAACCATCACAGCTGTCTTCACAAGTTTCCTCTAAAACTAAATTTCGGGATGAAATTTCCTAAAGTAGGGGAGACTGTGACACCTGTGTCACTTCAACCATCAGGATACTGCTACACAACTTCAAAACTCAAGTTACTCAGATAAGATTCCAAAAGATAAAAAAGGAGAGATCTGTATGTGACACCTGTGTCACTTCAACCATCAAACAAATACCAAACCAATGAAATATTGTATTTCATACTTGGGATTTGTATAAATATGTGTATTGTTTGCACATATCAATTCTTGTTCGATTTCGGGCTCTAAATCGCTTTCTGGAAGGTTATACGCGCACCGATGCGTAAATATAACCAGTTTAATGCAACAAATACTCTGGAACATCAACATATACTTAAAATACCTTAAATAACCTTTACATAACTTAGAAATAAGTTTTGAAGGCTTTGGTATGGCAAAATCAAGTCTATTCGCTTACAGGGACTAAAGTTGACAAACTGTGAAAGTATGCCAATTTGAACTGTAACAGACATTCCAGAATATGACCATAAGTTAAACATACCATAAATATCCTCTACATAGCTTAGAAATAGGCTTTGAGGGGTTCGGTGTGCTAAAATAAACTTTTGGGTCATTCAGGGACTAAAAGCGTCAAAAAGTGCACAAGTTTGCACTTTCGCGCATAACTTACGTTCTGAATACATCCGGACATCCAAAAATTTATGTAAGCACTAAAATATGTTATTTTAGTGTTTGGCATGAGAAAAATCCATTCGTCACGCAATTTGGATCGTTTTTCGCGCTTATGCGCATTCCGTCGTAATTAAGCGAACATCGCAACTGTACGGCCAAACGAACCAACATACGAGATGTTTTCAAGCATATTTCATGTTCCCTATGTCTTAACATCATTGTGGAGCTTGAAATTGGGATTGACAGGTGTTAGAAGTGCCGTTACGCAACGAAACAAGGTGCAGGGACTGAAACTGTAATTCTGCCAAAGTTAATGGCTTACGGACCGTAAGCCATCACCCTTACGGTCCGTAAGGGGTCCCCAGAACAGCAGATCAGTTTAAACAGTTGTTGCCTCTTCAGGATAATGAGGGGCCAATTTGCACTTGACTCTTCAGGATAATGAGGGGCCAATTTTGTGTACCATAAGGTTTCAACAAGTGTACGGATGAGATCAAAGCACGTTATTCGATAAACGATCCTAACGGTTCTAAAATTTCTATAAATACCCACCAACATCACTTGCAAAAACCCACAAATCTGATCTGAAAGCTCTAAGTTGGAGACATTGCTTCATACCTGAGCTATTCGATCAAGATTTACTAGCGGGGACCCTTTGTAAGTGTTCCTTCATTATCTTTATTCGTTTAGCGTTAAAAGTCAAACTTTGTTTGACTTTCTGCGTTGACCAGTTTATGGTCAATGCGAAGTTCGTTTGAACTTCATAACGTGAGCGTAATCACGATGGTTATAGTCCCTAGTGACTATACCTACTGATTACCACGTTATCTAGGCTCAGTGACGAGTCGTAGTTTCGGCCAAAATGCGTGTTATTGCGAATTTTTTAACCAAACTACTTATAGGTATCAGAACCGTTTGTTTTGATACCAAACCTATTTTCTAAACTTAGTTAAGCATGTTTTAACATGCTTAGCTCGTCACTTTTAGTTTTGTGCTTGTCTAGGGTCGTAAAGGTAAGCGATCTAAACAATCGCTTATACTTTCGAACCCGACCCGTTTGGTCGATCATTAGGATCCGACCAAACACATTAGGTGACCATAGTTGTATAGGGAATAACCTTTCGAGGTTATACCTTATGGTCACATCGTTTGAGTAGTTGTATGATAGGTAGTATATATGCCTTAGGTAAATTACCAAAATGCCCTTTGAACGCCAAAATTCATTTTAAGCATATGTAACATAACTTTTGGTATCTAAACTAATTTGGTAACAATATTAGACATGTTAAGGCATATTTTACTTGTCATAGGACTAGTTAGACGTTCCGAACGCGTTTTACGCGAACGACACGTTAAAGTAGCATAAGCTACCTAAACGGGTCGTAATGGGTCGTAAGCATTTAGGTTAGGTTTCATTTTAGTATGTGGGCTTTGTTAAACCATATTACACGAGTCTCCATACTCGTTTGGTTTACAAACCCTCATTCTATCCAATCCTCCGATTTAGGTCCGGTATATTAACATAGTTACCTATATTAGGTGCCGTTTGATATCCGTGATCTCTAGCATTGTTTGGTTGTTACTCAAGGACTACTAAGAAATCCCAAGTGAGTACATAGACCCCTCTTTTACTGTTTTCAAACTGTTTTGGGGTGAAACACATGTGCCTACTTGTTACTTTCATGCTTTTCCATGTTTTCATATCATATGCTTACTATGTTCATTAGTACACTATTAGTACATTGTTTTACATTACATTTCATGCTATGTATGTCCATTGTGTGCATACTTAGTACATTGTTTTACATTACATTACATTACATTTCATGCTATGTATGTCCATTGTGTGCATACTTAGTACATTGTTTTACATTACATTGTTTTGCTATGTATGTCCATTGTGTGCATACTTAGTACAACGTTTTACATTATATTTCATGCTATGTATGTCCATTGTGTGCATACTTAGTACATCGTTTTACATTTCATTTCATGCTATGTATGTCCATTGTGTGCATACTTAATACATTGTTTTACTTTACATTTGTTGCATATGCTCATCCAGCATATGAACACATTATATTACATTATATGAACCATTTGTATCTATTAAACCATGTGAACCATTTGACAATAGACATTTGACTATACCTAAACATTTCTACAATTGTTAAACATTACATCTTAATGGTTTGGTTTGAGTAAGTGATTTAAGTAACGAGGCGTGTGTAATATGATACAAGCATGGTGGATACGCCGCTGGTACTTCCTATATATAAGTGTTTGTATGATATTACATATCGTAGCGTTATTTGAATCATTTCAATTTAAGACATATAACATTTTATACAAATAACATACTTTTCACAAGACATTGTTTTACAAACAACTTATCTTATACAAACTCATTTTACATGGTTATTCATTTAACCATACATTATTCTCTTATTTATACATATCATCTGAACTTATTGTTTTTCAAATGATTTACAAAACAAATCAATTTACAAGGTTCATGACTAAACTTTATTAAACAACTCTTTCTAAACTTATAAGTCATGAAACCTATTTTCACAAAACCTATGTATCTCACAGGCATTTTTATGCTGACGTACCTATTTTCATATGTTTTTTCAGGAGTTGATGCATAGGACTTATCGAGACATACTTAGGCGGACCTGTGCCTTAGTGACTTAAAACGAGACAAGAACTAGTTAATTTATGTTATGTACTCTTTATTTCTTGTTTAAAGACAATGTAACTCCGCTTGTTTGATGAATAAAACGAAACTTTAATTTCCATGGTTGTGAAACAATTAATTCTGTTACAACACTCCCCGACGTTTCCGCCACGTTTCGTTGTTTTACGTGGTCGGGGTGTGACACTGTAGGTTCCGTTAGCCGTGCGGATCGTAACAGAATCGTCGATCTAACCTAGAGTGCGGAATCCCCTAGATCAGATTTCACAGAAAACTAGTAGAAACAGAATGAAGAACACGATACACTTTCAATCTGGTCTTCTGTTGATTATCCAACACGAAGTTTACAATCAATTCAAGACCCACAAGAAATCTCCTAGCCACTCTCTATAGATTTCTCCCAATGTCTCCAATGTCTCCAAGTGTGTCTTACCTAAACCCTTATGCCAAGCCTTGTTTATATAGGACAAGGTTTGCACATGGGCTTTGGTCGGGGCCAGGCCATTCTCCAAGTCCATAACACTAAATAACTCCCTAACCAATATGTTAAGCCCAATATAAAATATCCAAAGACTAGATAAACAAACTATTCAGCTGTTGTCACAAAACATGCACCAACAAACTCCCCCTTGATAATAGCTTCATAGTGTAACTTTATCTTCAAACATCTTGCAGTCTTTTGGTCTTTGGATAGCGTCACCAAAGAACGTGTGAAGATGCATGGTAGCATAGATCAGCGAACTAGCAATCTTTGGTTAAGCAAGTATCTCCAAATTTTCCAAATCTCTCTCTTTCTCTGCAATGTAGTAGAAGGATCCTACCATGCATCTTCACACGTTCTTCACTTCACTCTCAATATGCACTTTACTTGTCTTCTGCACTTCATTTTGATAACTGCATCAATCTGTTTAGCAACACAAGCAAGTAACTCGAAAAACCATTAGCCTTTTTCACATTAAAAGATAAACCAATATTTTATCTTATCATGCAAAAACAACTACCTGTCAGTTCAAAATGGAAGTCTTTTAAAAAGAAAATATTTTTAGTATTTTTGATATTTTTCAACACAAACTAAACTAACAAAACTAAACTGAAAAATATTTACAGTACTTCTTTATGTAACTTTTCGTGAAAAGCAGTTCAAGACGATTACCAGTATGATCGTCCACTTAAACAAAATGCATGAACATTTCAAGTACCATTACCATATGATACGTTAAGGTAATATTAATCTGATATACTAGTGTGCCCCACTTCAGGATATACCCCCGCGATCAAGGTATGCACAAAGATTCATCGTAGTAGGTGAGTATACTAAATTCATCCGTTTTGTTTTTCAACGTTTAGATAATTGGTGAACAGGTCAGTACTTCCGTACATCAGAGAGACCAAAATATCTAACGAGGGCTAAGTCAAATACCATTTTTGGTACGATTTATGCATTTTGCATTTTTGAATGACTCTCTATGAGAGCTTCTTCATTTTCAGGGTTTTGGCATTTTTAGCTCTTTTAAGATATCCTGGGTGTGTCTAGGTCAGCATGTATCTGGATGCAGCAGAAGGAAACCCCTGATATCCCTAGATGAAATAACAGTATAAAGACCCAAAACTTCAGATTTTGGCAATCTATCAACGTAGGATTTAAGGTCATTAAACCATACACCACTGATGTGTTCCCCACTCATACTCAGTGTATTTATGTTTATATCACATTGGTAAGTTGATTATTTCATGCTTTTGCCTACTGATACATCATACGATGAAGCTGTTATCACACTTAAGCAATTTAATTCAGTTTGAGTGTGATAGTCTAACCTGCTGATGTACTATCATCTCTTCTTTTTCACACAGAGAAAACTCATTTTTGATTTTCTATTTTTTATGTTTTTGGATTTTTAAAATTTTATAACTTACTCCCCCTAAACTCACGCACTATCTAAACTCTTTTTGGCTTAGGGAGATTTCTCCCCCTAAATTTTTGTTTTTATGGAGTAAGTTTCAAAAACACAAATTTGAAAACACAAACAAACTCCCACCTTAACCTGACTACAGTTTTTCACGTTTTAAGTTTAAAAACAATCAAAATGATCACAGAAGTAAATAGTTCGTTACCCATGTTAACCTACTATTCACCTCAGATGCTTTACAGGAATAACCACTGTCGAACACATCAACAGTCCTTCTTGGTCATCCTGCATTCACTCAACAACTCAGTTAGACTTTAGAACCCAAGCCCTGATAGTCTTGGGTTTTCCAAATTCATCCATTACAGGAACATCCATCCAATATCCATCACTCCTCAGTGGAGTCTTGGATTGCTTCCCCATTGTTGAACAAGATTGATAATTTCCACTAGGTCTTTGATTGCGAGAGTTCTAAGAACCTCTCGGGTTTTCTGACCTTTGGAAATTATTTTCGTGATACCTTCTTCTCCCATTATTATACCATGAATTTTGGAAAAATTTTGGATGTTGTTGAACATTTGAGTTACAAAAACTCCTATATTCGTTTCTTCTTTGAAAATTTCGATTACCAGAAGTCTGGTATCGATTTTGATATCCAAAATTTTTGTTTTGACTTTGTAAACGATTTGATTTACCATTATGATGACTAAATTGTGGAGAAATACTTCTTGGTCTATCAAATCTTTTCGAAGTTGAAGGTTTAGATTGAGATTCGGGTTTATTTGTCTGACAACTAGTTTTTACACTATTGTTTGACCCAACCTGATTCCCGTCTTTAACCTCATCAACCTTTTGTTTACCTTTCTTCAAAGAACAGCAACTCGCCGCGTGCCCTTTGTTGTGACATCTAAAACAGGATCTTTTCTTATAAGTTTTTTTTTGTTTGATCCCTTTTTAAATGTGTTTACCTGTTTGTCTTCAGTATCCTCATCCACTTTATGAGGTGTACTGTTAGACCCAAGAGATTCTTTCAAAGAAACTGGACTATTTGGTAAGTCCACAGCTATCGGATCCACTACCTCTTGTGCAGTGATTACAAAATCAATTAGCTCTTCTTCTTTTGGTAGAAAAGAGTAGTCTTGATTTTCAAAAGATGAAGCTTTAGTAAACCGCACCCCTGTTTTATCATTACTTCTTTTTAAACCTTTTTGAATATGAGTCCTGACTAACGAAGAATTTCCAAATTTGTCTAACTTACCCTGAAGTTCTACAATTTTGGCTTGTGCATCAGCCAATTCTGTGCACTTTTCTGAAAGCCCGTTAGTCTTTTCTTTCACAGTTTCACGAGCGAAATCAATGACCTGTAACAGTTCATTGACTTTGCTTGTTAAACTGCTAATTTCTTGTTCATTTGATTTGAGTTTATCTAAACAATTTGACTCTCTTTTAATCAAAAGAACATTTAACTCTTTTCGGTTTTCCAAATCAGCTAACAGAATTTTGTTTTGCTCCGATAGTCCGTTAATTTTACCCTGTAGTTCAGTGCAATTAAGACATGTATGACTTACAGATTCTGATGATACCTTTACCTCTGCTGTAAGTCCGTTCACATCCTTCAAGCCCTTTGAAACTTCTGCCTCAACCTTTTCAGCATTCTCCTCATCTGCTTCCTTCTTCTTTTCTTTCACAGCATCTGCTTCTTTACCAAAAGCACGATCTCCTACACTCTGGCTTGATGAACTCTGAAAACGTTTTTGTAAAGCTTCCCACAGATCTCTAGAATTCCCTAAGTTCTTGAAGGTATGCTTAATGCCCTCAGGTAAGGATTTCTTGATCACTGCTAAAGCTCTCTTCTCAGCATCAACCAACTGTTTTTAAGATTCATCCACCTTCTCATAAGAAATTACTTTTACCCTTCCTTCAACACGACGTGTGGGAGCAACGTATCCATCAATCATACACGTCCACATTCTCGTATCCTTACTCTGAACATATGCCTCAACCTTCTTTTTCCAGTCAGCATATTCTTTCACATTTATAAGCTTTGGCCAGTTCTTAACAACCTCACTTCCATTTTTCATCTTATCCATCACGCAGTGTAAAAGTTTAAATGAATTTTGGTAACCTGTGTCAAAATCCAATTCTAACTTCTCTACTGGTCCTTGTCGAGCTTTTACTGTAAGCAAACTGATGAAACCGTACAAATATTATCCGAAAACTGTTTTTATCAATTTTTTTTGCCCTAAAAATCCAAGGATTTCAACGGTGCAAACGGTTTTCTGAGATGAGTTACGGATAATTTTCGTCTGAAATGGTTCTAAGTCCGAAATGGATGGTTATCAGGAATAGTTCTTTTTCTGAAATGAACACTAGCTGATCCGAAATGGACTAATTTTATCCGAAATGAAGCAATATGATCCGAAATCAACACCCTTCAATCCGAAATGATCCGAAATATAACTAATCTGGTCCGAAATTCAACAGTCTGATTCGAAATGGTTGAATTCTAGTCCAAAATGCAACCTGTTTATCCGAGATGATCCGAAATCAAATGTTCCTGGTCCGAAATGCTTGATTTTAACCCGAAATGCAATTCTGATGATTTGAAATGTAGTCCAGATGATCCGAAATGCAAGCAGAAGATCCGAAATGCTTGTTTCTGGTCCGAAATCCTTGCTGATTATCCGAAATCACCAGCAGAACTCAAGAACAGCCTTCAAAAACGCGTCCAAAAACCCAGATTTCTGCAGAAACGATTCTGAACCAAGCCAAAACAAGAGCCTAATGCTCAGATACCAATTGTAGGTCCCGTTAGCCGTGCGGATCGTAACAGAATCGTCGATCTAACCTAGAGTGCGGAATCCCCTAGACCAGATTTCACAGAAAACTAGTAGAAACAGAATGAAGAACACGATACACTTTCAATCTGGTCTTCTATTGATTATCCAACACGATGTTTACAATCAATTCAAGACCCACAAGAAATATCCTAGCCACTCTCTATAGATTTCTCCCAATGTCTCCAATGTCTCCAAGTGTGTCTTACCTAAACCCTTATGCCAAGCCTTGTTTATATAGGACAAGGTTTGCACATGGGCTTTGGTCTGGGCCAGGCCATTCTCCAAGCCCATAACACTAAATAACTCCCTAACCAATATGTTAAGCCCAATACAAAATATCCAAATACTAGATAAACAAACTATTAAGCTGTTGTCACAAAACATGCACCAACAAGATCATACCAAAGACTCTTAGAGAGTCAATTCTAATCTTCCATCTTATGAATGTCCTTAGTGCACATTTAGAAATCTGAGTCCACCCTTTGAATTGTATTAAGGTGTATGTCCCCTGTGTTCAACATATTTGAAGACTTAGGAATTCTTAATGTAAACATGGCCATATTTTGTTCGAAACCTGTTCTTAAACTTTAGTTTCTCTGGGGATAAACCCTGAATATGATGGGGATAAAACCTTAATATACTGGGGATAAACCCTTAATATCCTGGGGTTAAACCTTGATTTTCATGCGCTACAGGTGGGAGTGTATAAACTCCAAAACTTAGAAAGGTGAAAACCTTTAAACCTTAGAGAGTATGAAAATACCCTTTCGTGAGAGAGGGTGATCAATCCTCATATACCTTAAGGATCCAGGATATAGCCAATAATAACGAAATTGTCAGCCACTTTTACATGAACTGGTCCCACTATCTTGAACTATCCATGGATAACTTGCGCTCCAGGTGGGGTGTTTAAACCCAACTCGAGAGAAAGGTGAATACCTTTAAACCTTTGAAGGGATAAGGGTCCCTTAAACATGAGAGAGGGGGCCAATCCTCTAATCTTTCGGTTTATCTTGAGCATATATCTTGGAGTGATATCCTGGAGCGTATCCCACAAAATACCTTCAAACTAAGGTGGGTGTTAGCTTGGCTAACACCCCTCTGATACTTAAGTTAGTATTGGGTTTAAAAGAATAAATTCAAACATATTTAAAAGAGAGAGAATTTATACCATCCTGAGTTAAAAATTAAATTCTAAACTCACTTGAAATAGAGCTTTAGGTGTATAGCATTCCAGGATCTTGGTAGCATATCCCCTCCATATTCTTGAGTTGGTATGCTCCTTTCCCAGATTCTGATTCAACCTCATATGGTCCTTCCCACTTTGGAGCTAACTTTCCATCGGCAGGATTAGTAGTATTCTAAAAAGCCTTTCTTAACACCCAATCTCCAACTTGAAACCTTCTAGTCCTTATATTCTTGTTATATGCTCTGGATATCCTCTGTTGATATGCTGCCATCCTCAGCTTTGCCGCATCTCTTGTCTCATCCAAAGTGTCCAATTCTTGGCACAGATCTTTAGGATTCTGCTCAGGATCCCGGAGATTATATCTTGCTGTAGGTATCACCATTTCTGTTGGGATCACCACTTCTGCTCCAAATACTAAGGAAAATGGGGTTTGCTCAGTTGCACTCTTTATTGTTGTCCTATCAGCCCATAAAACAAAGGCTAACTCTTCTGCCCATCTTCCTTTCTTAGCTCCTAGTCTCTTCTTCAAATTGTTGACAATTATCTTGTTCGAGGATTCTGCTTGTCCATTTGCTTGAGGATGTACTGGTGTGGATGTGATCATTTTAATTCCCCAACTCTTGCAAAAGTCAGTAGTCCTTTTACTTATAAACTGAGAGCCATTGTCACAAATTATCTCAGCTGGTACCCCAAACCTGGTCAGGATATTCCTTTTTATGAAAGATACTACTTCTTGGTCTCTAACTTGAACAAATGCCTTAGCTTCAACCCATTTAGAGAAATAATCCGTCATTGCCAGCATAAAGACCTTTCCTCCTGGAGCTTTGGGCAATTTTCCTACTATGTCCATCCCCCACTTCATGAATGGCCAAGGGGAAGCAATAGGATATAGTGGTTCAGCAGGTTGATGTAATATATTGCTGTGGCTTTGACATGCATCACATCTTCGAGCGTATTCTGCAGCATATTTCCTCATCGTCGGCCAATTGTATCCTGTTCTTAACACCTTTGAGAATAATGATCTGCCCCCAGTATGGTTACCACAATCCCCTTCATGTATATCCTGAAGCACTTCTTTAGTTTTGGGATCCTCCAAGCACCTCAGGTATGATCCTGCAAGAGATTTCTTACACAAAACATCATTTATAATAGTGAATCGTGATACCTTCATTCTAAAGGCCTTAGGATTCTCATCCTTTGGGACGTGTCCTTCCTTGAGATATCTCATAATTGGAGTTCTCCAGGACTTAGGATCCTCCTCAGAATATTCATCATCAGGATCCTGAATACTTACTACTTCCTTATCATGAGATTTAAAAAGATCCACTGCAGGATATAGGATATGTAGTATTGGTATTTTGGTTACTTCCGGTATCCTGACTGATGATCCCTGATTTGCCAAGGCATCTGCTTTAGTATTATCCTCTCTTGGTACCTGTTCAAGTGTTAAAACATCGAAATATCCTGCCAATTTTTTGAGAATTTCGAGATACTCGATTAACTTCTCACCTTTAACTACCTAGGATCCATTAAAATGATTAGTAATTAACAAGGAATCAACAAATACTTGCAAATTTCAAATAGTCATATTCATGGCCAATTCTAATCCTGCAATCAAAGCTTCATATTCTATTGCATTATTAGTGGTAGGAAATTCACACCTAATGGCCTGGGGTAATATGTCCCCCTGTGGCAATTTTAGTAGTATACCCAATCCTACATTTCTAACATTAGATGCACCATCAGTATATAATGTCCAGGATTCTGAGGTTTCTTCTAGTTGTTGGACTTCTAGGTCTACTTCATTTTGAATATCACTGCTGAAATCAGCCACATTTGCTGGCCACTTTGGAAATTTGACCTCCGTGATCATCTTGGAGTTCAATAATCTTTCGACTTCCTCTTGAATAATTGTATTTCGTTCAGGAGCAAACTTCCTTCTCTTTTGCTGAACATGCTTGAATGAACTGTCAATTCCAAGCTTGTGAGTGATAATATCTTTGGAAATACTTGTCATATCCTCATGTTTCCATACAAATGTTGACATCCTGCATCTCAAAAAGTTAGTTAACTGATGCTCAATATCCTGAGGGATATTGGTTCCTACGAGCACCGAGATATCTGGATTATCCTGATCCAGGATAATTTTCTTAACATCCTGCTCTGAAGCCTCTGCGATATCCTGGGCTCGTATCTTTAATTACTATCCTGCATTGGGCTTGGTTGAGGATTTCATTGAGGATGAATAACATTCTTTTGCCTCATGTTGATCATTTTCCACCTTGATAACCCCCCAAGGGGTAGGGATCTTGATACACTGATGATAGGTTGATGGCACAGCTTTCATATCATGGATCCATGGCCTACCCAATATAATATTGTAGCAGGATAAGGAATCCATGACAGAGAAGCGTTGCATTGAGTTGACCCCTTCAACATATACTGGCAACTTAATTTCTCCTACAGTATTCCTGGCCTCTCCACTGAACCCAACAAGTACAGTGGACTTTGAAGTGATATCCATCAGGGATTCATTCATTCTCTTCAATGTTTCTAGTTGAATTATGTTGACAGAGCTGCCATTATCCACCAGTATCCTGCGCACAAAATGATTAGCAACATATAAAGTTATTACCAAACCATCATGATGAGGATCCTGGACAGTATCCTTGTCATCACTGTCGAAGGTGATCACTTTATTAGTTGTAAGGGTCGTCATCCTGGTTGGCTTATCTCCCCTTTCTGCCTTAGCTTCCTTTGCATGTCTTTTTGCTGCGGAGTAGGAAGTTCCACAAATGTCGGATCCTCCTGAAATAAAGTTAATTATCTTGGCATCTGCAGGGGGTGATGCTGCTCGTTCAGGATCCTTCTCAGTATCCTGACCCTTATTATTCTTTCTTCCAAGAAGATCCTTCAGATATCCTTTGCTCAGTAGATAGCTTATTTCTTTCCTTAGGGCAATGCAATCTTCCGTAACATGTCCAAAATCCTCATGGAAGGCACACCATTTGGATTTATCCTTCCAATCGGCTTTTCGTTGGTTCTTCCTAGGCCACCTTGCTTTGTCTCCCAAACCCTGTATAGCATACATTAGTTCTGGTACATTAAAAGAAAAACAATATTCTAACAATTCAGGATACTCCTCAGGATCCTCGTCTTCAACAGCATTCACTTTCTTGCCGTCATCCCTGCCATATGGCTTAGAACGATATGGCTTGTACGAGGATTCTGACTTCCTGTTGGTTGATTCATAGATTGAAGATGAATTCATCCTCTCTTGCATCTTTTTATCATCCTCCAGTCAAATATATCTTAAAGCTCTATTCCGAGCTTCATCCAGGTTCCTGCAGGGATTCATTACAAGATCCTGGTAAAATTGAGAATCTTTTTGCAATCCCATCTTGAAAGCCTGCACAACTGTTGACACATCAAGATGTGGGATATCTAAGGATTCCCATCTAAACTTGTTCACATAATCTCTTAAGGATTCCTGAGGTCCTTGAGTTATCCTGTAGAGATCACTGTTTAGTTTTTCAAAACTTCGACTGCAAGAAAATTGACTATTAAATAAATTGACTAAGTGAGCAAATGATGTAATTGAGTGAGGCGGAATGTTTAGGAGCCATTTTAAGGCTGATCCTGTTAAAGTAGAGCCAAAACCCTTGCAAAGGCAAGCTTCTTTGAGATCCGGGGGGATAGGGTTAATTTCCATCCTTTCCCTATACTGAGCAATATGCTCTTCAGGATTCGTGGTCCCATTATAGAGCTTCATGTTGGGGGTTTGAAATCTCTTTGGGATTTCAGCATCACATATAGGATATGCAAATCGAGTTATCTTGTGGCTATCCTGGGATACTTCTGGAATCGGCTGGACTACCCCAGGTACACTAGATATCATGTCCTTTAACTTCTGAAGCTCCCTGGAAAGTGCTGATGTCATACCTGCATCCTGCAAAGATCCAATACCATTAGTAGCAAGAGTATTAGTATTATTAGACACGTTACCAGTCTGAGGATTCTGGCCATATCCTAAAGCATATCCTGAACTTCTCACAGTTGACACCCTGACCGAAGAGGGTATCTCAGGAATATGACTCTGGGAATGGCTAGGCACAATATTCCCCATGTTATCCTCAGTATATACTGCCGAACTGAAGTTCAAAGCTCTGGGCTGCAAGGGAGTGACAGTATCCTCAGCGGGCCTGCTCGAGCTGGATTTCAACAGTTGTATCTCTCTCATCAGCATTTGGTTGGTCTCCTGCTGTTGCATCATCTGATCCTGTATACTACCAAATAAAGTTAGAATTTCATCATTAGAGGCCAAAACAGGAGCAGATCCCTGAACATTCCGAGTGGGGATAACATCCTGAGGCTGTGAAGAGGCTTCCGTCCTCGGAGGAGGTGGTGGACGCACCGAACCAATTGTTGCAGAGGTTGTAGCAGACATGGTAGAATAGCTCATGTTCGATCTTGAGACCATCGAAAATAGTGTAGCAAAAAGTTTTGAAAACAGAAAACCAAGTAAGGATTTTAAGAAAGCTTTTAGTAGAAATAGCACCACTTGCCACACGGTGGGCGCTGATGTGCGTGAATTATATATATTTTTTATGAAGATATTTGTTCACACAAATTTAGTTTTAAAATGGTTTTTTTCCCTAGAAACTAACTACACACACAAAGGGCAAGTGTACCCGTCGGGTGGTAATATAGCTAATCGGTAAGAACCGGATATCAATCCGTGGATGCGGTGTCTCGATACTAAAATTTTGCTACTTTAAAGCCTTTTCAAATGATTGGGTTGATTTTTCTAACTTAGCATGCAAAGAAATAAACTACTAAAAATTCTAACAAGAACAATATCTAAGAAAGGGTTGCCTAAACTAAGTTTCCACTAACAAACATATGACAACAAGGTGGAAGGAATTGTGATGATGCAAGCTCTAAATTTAACTAAGTCCCCAATCAAGGCTTCCTAGTCTATAATTCTTAGGAAAACTAAAAATGAATTAACATTCTAATCACCTAAAAATTATTCTTTTAAGCTCACTTGCTAAGTTGATGTTAATCTTTAATCATGAGTTATTTGTTTGTCAAAACTCCTAACTCTACAAATTAGGGAAAACTAATATGAACAACACACTAATCACCCTAACTTGGTTTCAAGTAGTTGGCACTATCATCATGTTCTTGATATGAACCACAAGCATGGTCATGCTAGCTAACAATTTTGGCCTAAATCCTCAAACTAACAAGAACACAAACTATAGAATCCACATAAACATACTTATGATCTTTCCAAATCTATATGCAAGAATTCACACATATGCTCAAATCATCATTTAATCACATTAGCAATTACCATTCCTAGTTTCATGCTATGAATCATACTAACAAGTTAACAAGATTCAATAATCATAATCTTTACATGGGCTTTCCAACACAACATGTAAATACTTATGAGCAAACATTCAAGAACAAGAACTTTAAGCATACACATGAACTCCAAGAACAAGATTAAATACCAACATGAAGAGTAACAAGAACAATCATCACATCTACTTCCATGTTATCACATATTCATTAGCTTCAACAAAGTTTAGACAACTCAAATGTTTAGCCCATAAGGCTCATGACTACCAAATCAAGTGCAAAGAAACATAAATTGTTCATAAAGTAATAAGCTAACCAAGTTAAAGACAAGATTAAAATAATGTTTGAGTAGATCTTCAAGTGATTAAGTCCTCTTCAAGGCTCCCTCTTGGCTCCAACAAGCTTCCAAGACCAGATTCTTGAGAGAAAAAGTCACCAAAATGCTCCAACTCCCTTCCAAATGAGCTAGAAACTCATATTTAAGCTGCTGGGAGAATGGCACGACCATGCCACCTTTCGGCACGGTCGTGCTTGGCAAGTGTCAGAGCCACTTTCTTGAATGTTGACCAAGTATGCTACCATTTTGGGAAAAATCACGCTCAAAAGTTCCCGAGGTGGCACGACCATGCTCGGGCATGGTCTGGTCGTGCCAGCCGATAGTGCTCGGCCATGATTCACTTATTCTCGGAAACAAGCTGATTTGGGGCCAAAATTGACCTGGCACGGTCGTGCCACCATATGGCACGGTCGTGCTCCCTTGATTTTTGATGGTGCTGGTGCTGGATGATGGTGCTGATCGAGAGTGCCGATGTCGGAATGGCTGGCACGGTCGTGCTCCAGGGTGGCACGGTCGTGCCATATCTGGCAGTCTGCTGGAATGTTCCGTTTTCGCTCCATTTTGCTCCAAAAGCCTCCGTTTCATCACCGGGCCGAAGCCCGGACCTGTATTTTCACAAACAACTCAAATGAGTACCAAAATCAATGAAAATACAAAGAGTTTTCGCATAAACGGGGCGTATTTGACGTTTAAAAGATGTATAAATTCTTATACATCAAACATCCCCACACTTGAACTTTGCTTGTCCTTAAGCAAACTAAAATCATCTTAACTAGCATTTCATAAGCACAAACAAATAATTCGGGTCAAAACAATCAAGGAGTGCTCGATATAAAGAAAGAACCGAAAAGAAATAAGTAAAATATGCTTATGAGCAATGGTCCATCTTGGAAATCCCTACAAGTTCACCAAGCATCCTCACAATGTTCACACAAACTCGGCTAAATATAGGTGCACATACAATTTGTGGAGTATGTTTAGAACACTCGATGCCAAGACGATAACTATGCGATATCATAAGCTTGTGGAAGGATCAAATCTAATCACTCGGAAAAAATATAGCATAAATCACGAGGTCTTGTTTTGGGTTGTAACTTGGCTTGGGTTAAGGGTGTGGACGTGGATTTTTACAAGTGGCTAAAACGGTTGTAACCCGACGGCTCGACTAACTTGAAATACAAGAAGATAGAACTATACAACTAAATAATAACTAACCGAGAGCTAACCGACAAGTATTGCTTTTCACTCCCAAAATTGCTCTAACAAAGCCATTTGATAAGGCTTTTTCAACTATATTTCTTAGGTTTTTTTTTTTTTTACAAGAATAACCCATGCTTTGGAGAGAACTAAGTACGTCTACTTAGCTAAAAACTCTTGATCATGAGGGTACATAACAACAAAGAGGAACTATACAAAACTACAAGTTAATCATCAACCAAACCGGGTTTTCAACCAAAAATGGGTTCAAAATATAAAAGGCTAATTTGGCTAAGTGGTTAATATTTTGGTGGTTTAAAAGAAACGAACGGGAAAGGCTCAAATTGGTTTAACTAGGGGAATGATTTGGGTAGGGAGGTGAATATAAATGGCGAAAATAAAAAGGTTTCCTAATGCCTCAATCACTTCTATGCTTGAATTCTTGCTTTGTGGCCTCGAAATGCATACCTAACACAAGTTCTAAATCGCAAAAGTTATCCGGCTCACTCAATCTTTGCCCGCAAAAACATGAGCAAAACTAATCCTAAAGCTATAAGGCTCAAAAATAACTCACGGAAACGGGCGTATTGGGTAAATATGCAAGGCAAACAAGTAGGTCAATCACTTGATTTCTCATGCTCAATTTTATACAAAAAAACATGTTACTTGACGGTTTTCCTTACACGAGCGAACCCCCTCTTTGCGTTTACCCTTATTTATTTATCAAAAAGTTTGGTGCTTATTTCGATACTTATGTTGATTTGATTAATATGCCACAAAAATTGTTAGAAGAGAGCTTTGCATTATTATTATTATTATTATTATTATTATTATTTTTTTTGTATATATATATATATATATATATATATATGACAACAAAGCTCAAGCGATAGACCACCTCCCCACACTTGAATTGTACATCGCCCTCGATGTACAACAAAAAAAATTGAATAAACAATTGAATTGCAAATTCAATACAAATAAAGGAAGGTAGGAACACGAAAACTCCCCTGAAACAAAAAGGCTAGAATCAAAGCAATATGAAGTAAAAGGGAGCGTCCCAACGAACTACCAATCCATCCACCAAGCCAACATCTCATCGTTTATTCAAAGAGTTTGAACCAACACTGCACATATAGCAAACAAGATCAAATTCACAAGAATATTACCCAACCCATTTTTCCCTTGCCTTTGTTTATTAATTTAACCACTACTTAAAGCAATAAAAGCTAACACCTACGACGGAGGGGTGTACGTACAACGGAAAATGGCACACCCCTCAAACACGAAATGATGAAAAAAAATACGAGATGGAAAGCGGAACTAAGACCTCTCGCCGGATCCCGAAGGACCGGCGTCGCTCCTGGGGTCAAATCTGGATCTACGCCTAAATTGTGGCGGTGGCTGTGTGTATGGATGGTTGATTGAATTCGCGATGTGCTGCTGCGAACCAAACAACCAATCCATGCTGCGTCGGGACTGCTCGTATATCTCTTCCAAGAAGTTACCCTGCCTATGTTGCTCCGCGCTTACCAGATCGACATCTCGCCTCACCTCTTGCTGGCCTAATTCCAGCCCGTCCATGCGCCTCTACAGATCTATCCCTGACGGCTCGTAAGGACCATGCTCATAACCTCCACCACCAAATCCACCATACACATTCTCCCAGTTCGGACTATCAAACCCCTGTCCAATCTGCAATTGGGGGCCCGCTCCTCCAGCGTCCCCTCCTGACCCTGAACTGGAATGTCGTGCATGTGCACGTCATGATCTCCGCCATCACCACCCTCGTCGTCATCATCCGTCTCATCATCAACAGCTAGCGGGTCCCAAATCCTTCCCAATCTGTCCACAAGCTTTGGGACCCCGTTTACTTTGTGAATCAGGTGCATTGATTTCATCTGCTGCAGATCAAGAAGGCCATAATCACAGGCTTCGGTCAAATTGTCTAAGGAAATCCGATAGTATTTTGCAAGTTTTGTAGCAAAGGCCCCTCCGCATATGCGCGATGTGGGTGTCGAACCAACACCGCGAAAAATCGATTCTGCCACACTGACGGCTACGTTGCAATGGTAGCCGGAGACGATGCAGTACAGGTGGAAAAGGTCGCGGGTGGTGATATTTCCCGTGCTATCACCCCGACCTCCAATGACGTGCAATATGGTGCGCTCTATGACCCGGTGAAGTGGGTCGAGGATCCATGTAGCTTTGGCTTTCCGAGGTTCCCAAAGTCGACCAGGCACAGTAATTTGATTCCAAAAGGCGGCCTTGTCTGTATCTGGCTCCCAATCTTGCAAACTCCCATGAAATAACTCAGAATCTATCTCATCTCCCGTATATAACCCCAACACCACAGCGAATCGGCTAATCGATTGGTGATGCCATTTCCTTCCCAATCGAAACTTGACACCAACATTTTTATCATAGACATCTGGGCATGGAAAGGTAAAACGGAACGATGCGAAAAATTCGATCACCAACTCTATGTATTGCGGCTCAGCGATCTCAAAAAGGCGGGACCACGGAGGTGTAATAAGATCATCAAACCGCTCGGTCTGTCCGAGCAAGTCTAAATCAACCCTTTGCAACCTCCTCATGGGCTCGATTAGATGCCGTCGACCCCATAATCGCTCCACCTTCGGGATACAGTACCCTTCCTTGGCATTGTTTGAGAACCGCAAATAAGGGTGATCCATCTGCAAAATTGAGACAAGATTAATCAGCAGCCAAAACAGACAGACAAATTTCGGGACTGGACAATATGGCACGGTCGTGCCACCATATGGCACTACCGTGCTAGGCCTGCAAATCAGTGAGTTTATGAAGATTTCTGGGAATTTATGAAGTCCGGGTTTTTATTCCCCAGGAGCACGACCGTGCCATCCCACGGCACCATCGTGCTCAGCCGTAAACGGCTCGGATTTGAACACATTTGCTGAGAAGCACGGTAGTGCTGCCCAACGGCACCCTCGTGCCTGACCGCTAACTGGCAACTGAACTGAGCGATTTCGAGAGAAGCACGATCGTGCCGGTGAATGGCACCCTCGTGCCTGATCAATTTCGACGACTAATTCATCGATTATCTGAGAAGCACGACCGTGCCGCTATATGGCACCCTCGTGCCACTTGAAGATCTGGGCAGAATTATGAAGATCCGATGAAGATCACGACCATGCTCTTTCGAAGCACGACCGTGCTTGACGGAACCCGGATCGCAAAAACGGTCAGTTCGGCCTCAAAATCCCGATTTTTTCACACTTTTGCTTAGGGGTTTTGTAAATCGGTCACTTGTGGTTCAAATCAACACAAAAAACACTAAAAACGGGCTTGAATCGGGTGATTTAGACCAAGCCCTAAAAACTTAAAGAAACTAACTATGAAGAACATATCTACAAAAACTCTACAATCTAACAAGAAATGGAGAGATCCGTACCTGGAATGATTGTTGGGATGAAAGAATTCTTGGAGGAAGCTAGGAGATGCAGAGGATTCGTGAGTGCTTTGAAGTGGTTCAATGGAGGAAGAAGGAGTTATGAAGAAGAAGAAGATGAAGGTGGTTGGTTTTATTAAAGGGGCTCTATTATTGGTCTGCAAAAGAGGTTTGGTGGTGCCAGATTTTGCTGGTAGTGCAGTATTTTCGAGTTTTAATTTTTTTTTTTGTTTTTGAAAATGGATATCTTTATAGACAAACTCCTTGAACCAGGGGCACTCACGAAGCATCTCCTACCAAGAAAAAGAACCGAACTAACGTACCTGAGAGCCGGTAACAAGCTCTAACATCCCTCGCGACCAGAACGAACCGCAACCTGAAAAGAAAAAGACAACCACACACAAAAATAACAACAAAAATAATAAACACACAAACATGCTAAGTTTATTTACGAGTCTTCAGCTAGACTCACCACCCCGAATTCATTTGTTCCTGGGGTGGAGGGTAACAACCTCCTCACTCGGGTCAACGGGCCCTCTAACATAAGACTTTAACCTATGCCCGTTGACTTTAAAAAACCGACCATCCTCATGGCCTATCTCCACGGTCCCGTAAGGAAACACTGACCGTACAGTGTAGGGACCCGACCACCGAGATTTAAGCTTGCAAGGAAACAACTTGAGACGTGAGTTGTACAACAACACACGATCACCCACTCGGAATTCTTTCTTGTCCTTCAAGCGGGCATCGTGAAGCATCTTAGTACGTTCCTTGTACAGCTTGGAGCTTTTATACGCATCGTGCCTAAGCTCCTCAACCTCGTGAATCTGCACAAACCTGTTCTCACTCGCAGCAGCCATGTCAAGATTAACTGTCTTCAAAGCCCAGTATGCTTTGTGCTCGAGTTCAACAGGCAAATGACAAGACTTCCCATAGACCAATTTAAACGGTGTGGTGCCTATAGGAGTCTTGTAGGCTGTCCGAAAAGCCCACAGTGCATCATCCAGTTTCTCGGACCAATCCTTACGGCTAGAATTAACCGTTTTCTCCAAAATCCGCTTGATACCCCGATTAGTAACCTCGACCTGTCCGCTCGTCTGCGGATGATATGGTGTAGAGAATCGATGTTGCATACCATATCGGGACAATGCTTTCTCAAGCTGAGCATTACAGAAATGCGTCCCACGGTCACTAATCAACGCCTTCGGGGCACCGAAGCGAGCAAACAACTTTTTTCAAAAACCTCACCACTACCCTCACATCGTTAGTGGGCAAAGCCTGTGCTTCAGCCCACTTTGAAACGTAATCAACAGCAACAAGGATGTAGCGGTTCCCAAAAGAGGTCGGAAAAGGGCCCATGAAGTCTAGCCCCATACGTCAAAAACCTCACAAACTTGGATGCCGTTTTGTGGCATCTCATGGCGTGCAGAAATGTTGCTCGCCCTCTGGCAAGCATCACAGGACCTCACCCACTTGTGGGCCTCACGGAAAATAGTCGGCCAAAAGAATCCGGCATCAAACACCTTCCTCGCCGTGTTGTTCGCTCCGTGGTGGCCTCCCGTGGGTCCTTCGTGACAGTGACGTAAAATATCCCTCGCCTCGTCACCATGCACGCATCGCCGGATCATCCGATCCGCTCCTACCCTAAACAAGTAAGGGTCATCCCAGAAGTAATGCTTAACATCCGCAAAGAACTTTCGCTTCTGCTGATGGGTCATCCCCTTGATCAGGATGCCACTAGCTAGGTAGTTTGCAAAGTCAGCAAACCATGGGGAATCATCACTAGTCTCGATCCTCATGAGGAACTCGTGGGGGAAATTGTCATTGATGTTAGGCCCACGAGATTCCTTTTCCTCGGAATGCTCAAGTCGAGACAAATGATCGGCTGCCAAATTCTCAGCCCCTTTTTATCACGGATTTCAATATCGAACTCTTGTAGCAACAAAATCCAACGTATCAATCTCGGTTTAGCATCCTGCTTACTGAAAAGATATCGAAGGGCTGCATGATCCGTGTACACAATGGTCTTGGAAAGGACAAGATATGATCGAAACTTATCGAAGGCAAAGACCACAGCTAGGAGCTCTTTCTATGTCGTGGTGTAATGCTCCTGAGCGTCATTCAAGGTCTTGCTCGCATAGTAAATCGGATGAAAGTGTTTATCTTTCCTTTGACCCAAGACTGCCCCGACTACGAAGTCACTCGCATCACACATCAACTCAAATGGCAGCTCCCAGTCGGGAGCGTTCATGATCGGGGCATTTACCAACTTCTCCTTCAACAGCTCGAATGCCCGAAGGCACTCATCGGAGAAAACAAACTGGGCATCCTTCTCGAGGAGCTGAGTCATGGGACGGGCGATTTTGGAAAAGTCCTTTATGAATCGCCGGTAAAAACCTGCATGACCTAGAAAACTCCTAATAGATTTCACTGATGTGGGAGGCGGGAGATTTGAAACAGTCTCGACTTTGGCTCGGTCAACCTCGAGCCCCGCCTGTGAAATCTTATGCCCAAGCACAATGCCCTCCTTCACCATGAAGTGGCATTTCTCCCAATTCAACACAAGGTTGGCTTCTTCACATCTAGCCAACATCTTTTTCAGATTCCCGAGACACTGATCAAAAGAACTCCCAAACACAAAAAAATCATCCATGAAAACCTCCATGGAGTCCTCGATCATGTCGTGAAAAATGGCCCCCATACACCTCTGAAATGTGGCCGGGGCATTGCACAGTCCAAAGTGCATCCGCCGGTAGGCGAATGTGCCATAGGGACATGTGAATGTCGTCTTCTCCTGATTCTCAGGAGAGATGGGAATCTGAAAATAACTCGAAAAACCATCAAGGAAGCAGTAGTACATCCTGCCTGACAACCTTTCTAACATCTGATCAATCAAAGGAAGTGGAAAGTGATCCTTCCTCGTGGCATCATTGAGTTTGCGGTAGTCTATGCAAACTCTCCATCCGGTGACAGTACGAGTAGGAATCAACTCGTTTTTCTCATTGGTCACCACTGTCATACCTCCTTTCTTCGGGACTACCTGTACAGGGCTAACCCATGGTGAATCAGAGATCGGGTATATCAAACCTGCATCAAGTAGTTTGATGACCTCTTTCTTCACAACCTCCTGCATGTTGGGGTTCAAACGCCTCTGGTGCTGTACTACAGGTTTAAAGTCCTCCTCCATCAAAATCTTATGGGTACAAAATGATGGATTGATCCCTTTTATATCCATAATCTTCCAAGCGATCGCCTTCTTGTGCTGCTTTAGGACTTCAAGCAATCGATCCTCTCTTCCTTCGACAATTCGGCAGAAATGATAACGGGCAGATGAGTCTCGCCCTCCAAGAAAGCATACTCCAAATGATGTGGAAGCTCCTTAAGCTCAACCGAAGGTGGATCCTCAATAGAAGGGCGTGCTTTAGGCTCAGCAACGCGATCCACAACCTCAAAAACCTCAGGACACGGGGGAGACGCGTGACCTATCAGACAAGTCACCTCCTCGACTAATCGGTCCACCCTAGGTGAACTAAAATCCTCCCCTCCTAGCAGCTGTGTGTCCACAACATCCTCCTCGAATGCATCACGAAGATGATCACTCACATATGTGTCGATAGTCTCAATGAAGTAGAGTGTATCATCCTGACTTTGCGAGTGTTGCATGGATTTCCCAATGTCAAAGGTAACCTCCTCATCATCAACCCTAAGAGTGAGTCTACCGGTGCAGACATCAATCAAGGCTCTCGCAGTGGCTAGGAATGGTCGACCTAAGATAAGTGGAACATTTTTGTCCTTATCCATGTCTAGAATCATGAAATCGACAGGAAAGACAAACTTGTCAATTTTCACTAGCATATTCTCAACTATGCCTCGAGGATACTTCACTGAACGGTCGGCTAGCTGAATGCTCATACGAGTCGGCTTGGGCTCTCCCAAGTCTAGCTTAGCAAAAACCGCAAATGGCATGAGGTTTATGCTAGCTCCAAGATCAGCTAAAGCATTGCTGACCGACAAACTACCAATCAAACACGGGATAGTGAAACTCCCAAGATCATTCATCTTCTTCGGTAGTTTGTTCTGAAGAACCGCTGAACACTCTTCATTCAAGGTCACCTGCGAAAGTTCCTCAAGCTTCTTATTGTTGGATAGGATATCCTTCAGAAACTTGGCATACTTAGGCATTTGAGCAAGTGCCTCGACAAATGGTAAATTTATATGAAGTTGCTTAAAAACCTCGAGGAATTTACCATAGTGTTCTTCCATTTTCTGCTTCTTCAACCTCCCCGAGTATGGAATGGGAGGGACATACTCTCTCACTGGCTCCTTGGGTCGTGCGGTACTTGCTGGGACTCGCCTCTGTTGCACCTCACCCGGAGACTCACACTCAATCTCCTCATCAACCTCATCATCATCAGCCGGCTTTGCAGGAATAGCCGGAGGGATGGGCTGAGCGGTCTTGCCGCTTCTCAACGTGATGGCCTTTGCAGTAGCATTAGGATTGGTCTCTGTGTTGCTCGGAAGGCCCCCCTGTTGTCTCTCAGACAACATCTTGGCAATCTGGCCAACTTGGTTCTCAATGGTCTACATGGAAGCCTTTTGGCTTCTCAACTCATTCTCGTGCCTCGTGAAACGACCGTCATTCTCGTGCCTCGTGAAACGACCGTCATTCTCGGCCTTTTGAGTGTTCTGACCGGCTAAGATCTGGCTAAGCATATCATGCACACTAGGCTCGCTGGCGGAAGGTCCCTGCTGAGGTCGAGGTGGACCATATGCTCCATGAGCTGGAGCTGGGGGACGTGGAGCAAATCCGGGTGGCTGCAAATTGGAAGCATCGGGCCTCCAATTGAAATTCGGGTGGGATTATAAGTATTGTTGTAGGGATTATTTTGAGGACGGTATTGGTTTCCCATAAAATCAACATGCTCGTGTGACATCTCTCCCGTCTGAAAATCACCTACCTGATATGCTCCCCCACTCGAAGAACCACTCGAGTGCATCTCCATCACTCAATCAAATTTCGAAGATAAGGCATCCATACGTGCTGTCATGGCTGTGTAGTCGTCCACATGATGAACTCCCTGCCGAGAACTCTTACCTCTTGGTGGCTGTTGCGTCTGGTTTTTCGCGGCGCATCTCTCTAGAATCTCAAATGCCTCGGTGGCATTTTTCGTGCCGATATCCCCACCCGAGTATGTATCAACCATCATCTGTCCCTGACTGTCCAAACCATGGTAGAAGATCTGACATTGTTGCCACTTGGGCAACCCGTGATGTGGGACCTTTCTCATAAGCTCTTTGAAACGCTCCCATGCCTCGTAAAGGGACTCGTCCTAGTCCTGACGAAAGTTCAGAATCTTGGTTCTCAACCGAACAGTTTTCTCTGGAGGGAAATATTTCTGAAGGAACTTCTCAGCTAATTGATTCCATGTAGTGATAGATCCAGCTGGAAGTGAAAGAAGCCACTCCTTGGCTCCATCCCATAAAGAGAACGGAAAGAGCCGAAGGCGGATAGCATCCGATGATGCATCACGAATCCTAAACGTGGCACAAACCTCTAGAAACCCCGCAATGTGAACACTAGGATCCCCGTGATCCTTGCCATAAAACTGTATCGCATTCTGCAACATCGATATGGTGCCAGCCTTGATCTCGAAATTATTATTGTCAATTGTCGGTGCATTGATGCTCGTAGGTAAACCATCAAGCGACGGTTTTCCTATTTCGTTCAAGATCCTATTCTCTTCTGCGTCCGCCATGTCTACTCGAACCTCGTAGAAGGTGTCGTCGTCTGCCGCGTCTGTCTAAATCGTCTCGGCTACCAAGCGAAACCGCTCTCGCAGCCTCCGGTGAAGATCACGCTCCGGCTCCGCTGAAGGCTCAACGATATCAGCAGCGGGGGTTGAGGACATGCACGACCTGTAGGGAATAAGGAGGAGCACAATGCACAAAATATATACAAAAACAAAAACAACTAGCAAATAATCATTTTTTTTTCAAATATTCAAGCAAAGACAAATAAAACAAGTAGACAAAAACTTTTTACACTTTTCACAATGGCTAAATAAGCAACTCGAATCGTTTTCAAGAAGACTGTATCCCCAGCAACGGCGCCAAAAACTTGATGTGCGTGAATTATATATATTTTTTATGAAGATATTTGTTCACACAAATTTAGTTTTAAAATGGTTTTTTTCCCTAGAAACTAACTACACACACAAAGGGCAAGTGTACCCGTCGGGTGGTAATATAGCTAATCGGTAAGAACCGGATATCAATCCGTGGATGCGGTGTCTCGATACTAAACCTTTGCTACTTTAAAGCCTTTTCAAATGATTGGGTTGATTTTTCTAACTTAGCATGCAAAGAAATAAACTACTAAAAATTCTAACAAGAACAATATCTAAGAAAGGGTTGCCTAAACTAAGTTTCCACTAAAAAACATATGACAACAAGGTGGAAGGAAGTGTGATGATGCAAGCTCTAAATTTAACTAAGTCCCCAATCAAGGCTTCCTAGTCTATAATTCTTAGGAAAACTAAAAATGAATTAACATTCTAATCACCTAAAAATTATTCTTTTAAGCTCACTTGCTAAGTTGATGTTAATCTTTAATCATGAGTTATTTGTTTGTCAAAACTCCTAACTCTACAAATTAGGGAAAACTAATATGAACAACACACTAATCACCCTAACTTGGTTTCAAGTAGTTGGCACTATCATCATGTTCTTGATATGAACCACAAGCATGGTCATGCTAGCTAACAATTTTGGCCTAAATCATCAAACTAACAAGAACACAAACTATAGAATCCACATAAACATACTTATGACCTTTCCAAATCTATATGCAAGAATTCACACATATGCTCAAATCATCATTTAATCACATTAGCAATTACCATTCCTAGTTTCATGCTATGAATCATACTAACAAGTTAACAAGATTCAATAATCATAATCTTTACATAGGCTTTCCAACACAACATGTAAATACTTATGAGCAAACATTCAAGAATAAGAACTTTAAGCATACACATGAACTCCAAGAACAAGATTAAATACCAACATGAAGAGTAACAAGAACAATCATCACATCTACTTCCATGTTATCACATATTCATTAGCTTCAACAAAGTTTAGACAACTCAAATGTTTAGCCCATAAGGCTCATGACTACCAAATCAAGTGCAAAGAAACATAAATTGTTCATAAAGTAATAAGCTAACCAAGTTAAAGACAAGATTAAAATGATGTTTGAGTAGATCTTCAAGTGATTAAGTCCTCTTCAAGGCTCCCTCTTGGCTCCAACAAGCTTCCAAGACCAGATTCTTGAGAGAAAAAGTCACCAAAATGCTCCAACTCCCTTCCAAATGAGCTAGAAACTCGTATTTAAGCTGCTGGGATAATGGCACGACCATGCCACCTTTCGGCACGGTCGTGCTTGGCAAGTGTCAGAGCCACTTTCTTGAATGTTGACCAAGTATGCTACCATTTTGGGAAAAATCGCGCTCAAAAGTTCCCGAGGTGGCACGACCGTGCTCGGGCATGGTCTGGTCGTGCCAGCCGATAGTGCTCGGCCATGATTCACTTATTCTCGGAAACAAGCTGATTTGGGGCCAAAATTGACCTGGCACGGTCGTGCCACCATATGGCACGGTCGTGCTCCCTTGATTTTTGATGGTGCTGGTGCTGGATGATGGTGCTGATCGAGAGTGCCGATGTCGGAATGGCTGGCACGGTCGTGCTCCAGGGTGGCACGGTCGTGCCATATCTGGCAGTCTGCTGGAATGTTCCGTTTTCGCTCCATTTTGCTCCAAAAGCCTCCGTTTCATCACCGGGCCGAAGCCCGGACCTGTATTTTCACAAAAAACTCAAATGAGTACCAAAATCAATGAAAATACAAAGAGTTTTCGCATAAACGGGGCGTATTTGACGTTTAAAAGATGTATAAATTCTTATACATCAGGCGCCAAATTGTTTTGGTAAAAAATTACCTAAGCAATTTAGTGATCAAATTAGTTTAGTGAGGTAGTGTGCTAAGAATGTGTATCGAAAATATCCTGATTTAGTTGTTTGCAAAAGACAGTTTTCTGGATATTGCTCAGGATATCGAGCTATATCTATGATCAAACAATGAGCAAAAAGTAAAGGGTGACACGAGATGTACTAGGAAAGCCCTTGATCAATCTAGATCGCCGACACAAAACCTCGGGAGCTGACAATCGCAGCTGCCTTATTCTTCTTATTACTTCAAATGTCAGGATACAGTGCAGGATATTGACCAGATCGCTACTAAGTGTTACAATGTACAAGGTCTATATCTGGATATAGCTCAGGATATCGAGCTATATCTGGGTTGGCACCAGGTACAAGGTCTATGCGAAACTAGACTTGGCATATGGGGGTAAGCCAGGTAGTTCTTCTGGAAATACCTTGGGATAATCTCGAATAATGGGAATGTCTTGAATACTCTTACTCTTATCTTTCTCCTCTACGATATGTGGCAAAAAGGCTATATAATTCTTAAATAGGTATTTTGGTCTTGGGTACAAGTCATGAGTTTTAGGCTACTAGAGGGTTTCTCTCCATGAACTTCTAAGATTTCGCCAGATGGAAGAGGTATGCGAACAATCTTATCGAAACAGATAACTTCAGCATGAAGTTTGGTTAACCAGTCCATGCCTACTATGACGTCAAAACTCCCAAGTTGCATTGGTGTGAGGTCAATGGGAAAAAATGGCTATTGAGGTTTAATTGGCAACTACAAATGACATAATCAAGTACAAGGGGTTCGCCACTAGCCACTTCTACTGTTAAAGGTTTTCTTAGTTTAGACTGAGGCATGGACAGAAAAGGTTCAAAGGCTAGGGATACAAAACTTCTATTGGCACCCGAATCAAAAAGAATAGAAGTAGGATGATTGTTAACAAGGAACGTACCGTTAACTACATCGTTATTAGCACGAGCCTCGTTAGCATTTTTGTTGAATGCACGTCCACGGGCTGGATTAGCATTAACAAGTTTTAGGCAGTTATTCTTGAAATGGCCCATCTCGCCACAGTTGTAACAAGAACCTGGTAGAAAGTTTCCTTGGGGTTGAACAGGGTTTGGAATAGCTTAATTTGGAATAGATCGACAAACATTGGCCAAATGACCGAGACGTCCACAAGAGGTACATTGACGAAAGGGTATTTGATTTTGGTGGTGACCATTACATCGATTGGACAATGGTGCAGTACCAGCATACGGTTTCCTAACAGGAGGTTGAGCTGGTTGGTTGGGAATAGCCTGATTGGTTTGACTAACAACCGCAAAGTGCTTTGAAGCCTTACGCTTCCTTGAATTCTTGGAGGGTTCAGTTTTGGTGTTTCTTGGGTTTCTCCTGTGTAGTCTTCGCATTTTGTTTCTTATCGCCTTCGTGGAAAAGTTTTCCCTTCTTCACTTGTGAGTGGGTTAGGGTTGCGGCTAACTCGATAGCCTCTCTAATGGTAGCTGGCTTGCTACCAGTGACTATATCTTGAACTGGGTCAGGGAGGCCATCAATGTACTTCTCAATTGCCTTATCTAAAGGTGTGACCATGGTGGGGCATAGCAGGCTCAGTTCCTCATACCGATCTGTGTAGGCACAATGTTCTCCACTATCTTGCTTAAGATCATGGAATTCATTCTCGAGTGCCATTTTTTCATTACGTGGGCAGAACTCTTTCGTCATTAGAGTTCTAAGTTCTTCCCATGTTTGTGTCATCGCTACGTCTGCACCTCTATCTCTCATAACTCCGTTCCACCACGTGAGTGCTCTCTTTGGGAAAACACTCGAAGCAAACTCTACCTTGCGCTCATTAGGACACTGAACATGGTGGAAAGTGCTCTCGATGCTCTCAAACCATTGTAGGAGCCCAGTAGCTCCCTCAGACCCATTGAACTTGAGTGCTTTAGCCGAATTGAATTGTTTATAGTTACAAGGAGTTGGTGCATTGTTGTTGCTATTATTATTATTTGCTTGATTGAGTTGGGTCACAAGGTTTGGTAGTATCGCATCCATCTATTGAGCGATCAAAGCCACCATTTTGGCATATGTGGTAGCGTTGCGACAAGGAGGCATTCTAAGAGAGAAGGAAAATATGAGAGGAAACGAGTGAGATTGATAAAGGATAGTTAAAAAGAAATGTTTAAAAATATCAACGAAACATAAGGATCGCGATCATTTATTCGTTACTTAAAACGAACAAACGACACAATAACTAATCAAAGTAAATGGGTCTTTATAATGTGTCGCGAAGACATGCTTAGCCTATAAGTGGATACTCACCCCAAGAGTTTCCATGTAAGAGTGACTGGCCCGATTAAGTGATTCGTGCGAACACTCTAGCCTTAGATAGAAAACTCAGGGTACAGGCATCCACCCTTCCAGATTGCACGTGTTCACATTATTAAAACCCAAACTTTGACGAGATTTTGAAAACTTTCAAGGCTTAAAATCCTAAAAACAAATCATCTAAGGATAGATGATTATTTCTTGTAAAAAGTCTTGGAAACTTTTGCCTTTTAAGAATGAATTTGTGACTTTTGTATAGTTTTGTAATCACATAAGGATAGGTGATGGTATTGTATTAAAATCAATACGCAAGGTAACTCGCGTTAGGGCCCTAGGAAAGGTTATAGTCTAGGTCAAAAGCATTACTATTAACCTAATTCCCTATTAGGGGTGTGCATGGGTCGGTTTGGTTCGGTTTTTACTATTAACCATAACCGCTAGTTCGGTTATGGAGTTTTGGTAACCATAACCATAACCAAACTTCGGTTACGGTTAATCGGTTATGAAGTCGGTTATGGTTCGGTTTTTCTTAATTTCGGTTAAGTAACCAAGCAAGGTTTGAAATAAATAGGGTTGTGCACGATTTGAACTTAGCTTGAGCCTATTTTATAAGATAACGGAGACTAAACTTTTGGGTTAGACTACTGATTTGGGGTTCTTTTAAATAAGGTAATTCTCAAACAAACAAAAAATTATGGCCATAACACCTTAGTTCTTTATCAAAATAAATGGCATCTACATCAAGATTATTTTGTTATTAACATACTTTTATCTTAGTAAAAACTCTCTATATGGTTTTGTAAAACACAAATCCATTATATAAAGTTAACATTACAAGTTTGGTTCGGTTTCGGTTATATCGGTTAACCAAAGGTTAATAACCATAACCGTAACCAATTGAGCGGTTATAGAAAGTTTCATAACCATAACCATTGGTTATATTGGTTATCGATTATTAGCGGTTCGGTTATGTCGGTTATGGTTCGGTTATCGATTATGGTTCGGTTATCGGTTATGGTGGTTAACTTTCAAGGCTTAAAATCCTAAAAACAAATCATCTAAGGATAGATGATGATTTCTTGTAAAACGTTTTGGAAACTTTTGCCTTTTAAGAATGAATTTGTGACTTTTGTATAGTTTTGTAATCACATAAGGATAGGTGATGGTATTGTATTAAAATCAATACGCAAGATAACTCGCGTTAGGGCCCTAGGAAAGGTTATAGTCTAGGTCAAAAGCATTACGAATAACCTAATTCCTTATAACCATGGCTCTGATACCAATCTCCGTAACACCCTGACCGCGTAAAACAACAAACTGTGGCGGATACGTCGGGGAGTCACGTTACAGGAATTGTTTCAAACACATGGTATACAAGGTTTGTTTATTTAATTATTAATATACATTGTCTTGGACATAAAACACAAACAAAATACGAAAATTGTCTTTAAGTTTTAAAGTAAACTAAGGCCCGAGTCCATCCTACGTGTAGCATGCATTCAAATTCGTCACACATTAGCACCTGAAACAAATGTGAAAAGACGGTCAACAAAGAATGCTGGTAAGTGACATAGGTTTTGTGTATCAGACTCATGGCTTTGTATTTGTTATTGCATTACCTTGTACAACTACGAGTCGGTAAGTGAAAACCTTGTATCCAAAACTGTTTGGTATTGCAATATATTTAACTAACTATAAAAATTGGTATAAGTAGTAAAACCTTGTAGCCATGAGTCTTGACAAAAGTGTTTCTTTTGTAAAACCGTATAAGAAAATGATTTAAAAGAAATCTTTGTACGGTTTATATATCTTTAATTGAAAATCGTTGTGTGACTTGGCTAAAAACCATTTATCCTTGTTTGAAATGATTTGGATAACGCTACGATGAGTAATACAATAAGAGAATTTATATATAAGAAGTACCAGCGGCGTGTCCACCATGCCCTAATCATATTACACTCGTCTCGTTATCTAAATCACTTACTATGTATAAACCAATCGTCCGTGTCTTAAACCAATCGACCGTGTTATGTCTAAACTAATCGTCCTTGTTTTGTATAAACCAATCATCCGTGTCATAAACCAATCGCCTGTGTTATGTATAAACCAATCGTCCTTGTTTTGTATAAACCAATCGTCCTTGTTTAAATTGTTGAAACTGTGGTCATTTTGGTGAATACATTCAAGCCTGTGTTGACTTGTCTCGACTAATAGACCACCAAAGGGTTTGCTAAAATACATTTTCTGTCGTTCCCCAAACTTCCCCACAAATTCTGGGAAATTTGGTAACGGTATTGTCAGTCCTATGGTACCATAACATACTACTGGTCGGCTTGGCCAAAGTTAATGAATGTCATTCGTGTCATGGATAGCGCACCAACAAGTTTCCCACATTATTGAAAACATTGTTATATATAAACCATATACTCGTTTTGACCACTTGAAAACAGTTTAGCATATATCAGACACCCAAAAACATTTAGAAAATGTAAAAGAGGGGAGCTATGTACTCACTTGAATTGCGTAGATGTCTTGTGTAAACAAAGCTCAAGTATTCAAGTGTTTCCTAATATGTCGGATAACTAAGGTTAGTGTATAATGTGACTTAATCAGAGGAATGGATAGAATGAGGTTTATAAACCAAACGAGTGAAGGATCTCATGTAATATGGTTCATAATACCTTACATTCTAATTGGAAAGGGTTCCTAAGTGTTTTGACCCGTTACGACTTGTTAAAGTGGTTTACGTCACTCTAACGGGTCGTACGCGTAACTATGGGTTCGGATGGTTAAATAAGTCCTATGATGAGTCTAATATGTTAAAATAAGTTTAATTATGTTGTATGATCAGTTGAGATGTCAAAAAAATGATCTTATATGTCTAAAACTAATTTATGCACCAAAAGGGCATTTTCGACATTTTAAAAGTATATATAATTGACTCGTCATTTGACTAACCAAACGATATGACCATAAGGTATAACCTCAGAGTGTTTTTGTGGCACCTGAGGAAAATCCACATTTATCTTGACCTATCACATCGCTTCTCGGAGACTGCTTATCAAAATTCGGGACGAAATTTCTTTCAAGTTAGGGATGATGTGACAACTCGGATTTCCGAGGCTTTTTATGTACGGGCTATTCCTACTCGCGTTCTGTCATACGTTGTAAGCTGGTGTTCGTTAGATAGGTTAATTATGATTGAATGTTAAATGTTAAGATATTAAACATTGAGTGTTGTAATTTGATCCCGGCTCAAAACTATATTCACCTTGTGTTTGACTTTAGGCCCAAAATAAATCCCGAAGTTGGGCCCGGTTACTAACCGCATATACCCTTCGATTTGGGTGTGTGCTCCCCATAATTTTCTTGTGCACTGAATACTCAAAACCCTATTCCCCTTCCCCTTCCTTTCGGCGATCGGCGGCAGGCACCCCCCCCCCCTTCATAGCTCTCTCTTGTTTCAAGTGCTACCTTTCCTGGTTAGTATATTATCCCTGCTTAATTCGAGTTCTTGCTTGTATTTGGCTGGGATCATGATCAACTATTAATGCTTGTTAGCATGTGTATGATTATACTTAGGACTGTTAGAAACCTGGTTGAATGTGACTTGATTTGATGATGAATGAATGGAGAGGTTAATATTAATGGGATGAACCGGGATCACGTGTTAATAAATACGTTGATGATGTTTGTGTGTATTTTGATGCTCATAATTTTTGGTCTGTGTTGATGGTCACATATGTTAACAGCTAACGATTCTGATTTCACATGGTTATTGTATGATTAGTGCTAGGTGATTCGATATTAGTATTGTGGCTTTACTAGCGTTGCTTTGTGATGACATATAGGGTTGTATGAACACGAATAAAAACTTCTAAATCATGATTGTTTGATCTGTTTTGGAATGTGATAAGTGTTTGCTGGAATTACGGAACAGTTGTTAATAAGGGAAATTGTAACTGTCTTGAGAGCCACGACGAAGAGTTACCCTGACGAAGAACTCAGATCGACGAAGAATCTGATCCTTCGCCGACTGGCTTACGGCGAACCTTATGGATACTTCGCCATGTTCATTCTCGGCGAAGTATGATTCTTCGTCGAGGGATTCTTCATCATACTCAGCTCCGACGAAGGATAGACCTTCGCCGGAGGATCCTTCGCCGGAGGATCCTTCGCCATGGGAACATCCCACGAATAATGGATTCTTCGTGGGGATGCTGCTTATGTGTAGACCAACAGTAACCCTTTGAGATTTATGTGATGATGGATACCTGTGTTTATAAAATACTGTTGTTGCTGCATGATAACCCTGCTGATTAAGAATAAGAAATCTGACTTGACTTGTGTTAATAGAACACTCTCTTATTATATATTGTTAAGTGACATGCACCTGAGATGTGGACTCGTGTGAGAATAGGATATGTGCTACACATTGTACGGTGATCCTTGTGATAAATGCAATCTGTGATAATACGTGTTTTATTATTACGAAACTGGTGTTATTGGTAACTACTGTTCGGAACAAGAACTTGTGTTATGAACGCGTATGAAATCTAAACGTTTGCTGTGCATTTCGTGACAATGTTGTTACATTTGACTTGTTGGATACATGATCTAGATATATGTTTACGAAACTAATCATCTTTGGTAACCACGGTAGGCTTTGGTTGACCAACTTGGAACGGGTAATGTAACGTAACATACCGAGCAAATCTAAGGTGAGTTCACTTCTCTTTTTCCAAGCATGTGTCCCGGGGAGGGACATTTGGTAAACGTTCCGGGGAGGAATGTCGGGTTATTGGGTTTGACTGGAATGTTAAACTTGGGATGTTGGTTAATACACTCATATCTATCATTTAAGTCCCTTCTACCGATTTGTTGCCGGGGAGGCAACGGGGTATTAGTTGATAGCGCTATTTAGGTTAGGCACCCTCACACCGTATCGGGGAGGACGGGCGTGAACTAATAACCCAGTCTTGACAATTGCTTTGATAGAGGCATTGGGGAATAGGGCAAATAATCTGGAGCCATCGGCGGTAATCGAGTTATTAACAACATCAAATCTCTGAAATGTTTAAAACTTATAACTGGTAACTAAACGTGTTAACAAACTTTGAACTTGTCACACCCGCTCATAGCGGAAGCGCGAGGTGTGATCTGTTCGGTTCTCATTGCATAACGATATAAGTAAACATACTAAATGAATAAAACATGCTCCAATGCCATTGTCATAATTGTTCAAAAGATCGCAACATAAGTTAAGTACATTGTTTACAAACCATCAAATGAAAATAAGTTGTCATTGTTTCATACATCAAACATAAGTCTAAAAATGTCAAGGCTTTGACCACTATATCACCGCAAAGACGCGGTATATAACAGGCAAACCCTTCAATAGTTGGCATGGAGTATTGATACTTGTTTTCCTTGAACTGAAATTTTTGCATTGGTCCACTAATTCCCTGAAATACATGTAAGTTTGAAAACATCAACAAAAGTTGAGCGAGTTCATGCAGTTTAGCTATATAAGATGTATCTGTATCAAAACAGTATGTAAGATGTATTTGTCTCAATTGTAATTGCTTCCAAACTGGATATAAGATGTATCTGTAAAATGTGAGATGTATTTGTATTTGTATCAAATGAAGTATGAAAAGCATCAATGAAATCGTGATCATTAATGTTTTGCAAGGACATTAATATGTGTGACGAAATAGGAAGCAAACCAACCCTAGACGATTTTTGTGTCGACTATCCTCGACTGGGACACAAACGCACTCTTCGGTATGGGTCCATGACAAAGAGTGGGGCTCGCCAAAACCCATTAGATCTAACCCTTTGTTCCTTGGTCCAAACTGGATTAATGGTGCTTTAGTTATGGCCCTAATTTCTCATATGATCTAAGGTTTTTCATTCCTTGACTTATCATACTATTGTACATATATTTTCCCCGATAGTTGTAAAGCTTGAAAAGCATTTAAGATGAAAAAGGGACATGAACTCACAGAATTGCATTCTGTAAACTGTATGTAATTGTAACCTCACTTGCAGTTGTCCTGAATTGTATCACGACCTACAAAGGTTCTAGATTTGTTAGACACTTCGGTCTTTGTAATGACTCGTGTACAAGTCTTTGTTATTCGTTGAACATTGTATTAGATGTACGAATTGTTAAACTGTTATATATATATATTTCACCAAATATATATATATATATATATATGTAATCTTGTATCTTGTAAGTTGTATCATCGGATCTAGTCCTCTTGATTTCGTATCTTGTATGAATCAATTATATACTTGTATTTTTACCAATTATGTCATTGGGTCGAGCCCATGTTTTCATGTCATTGGGCCGAGCCCATGTCTTAATGTTATTGGGCCTAGCCCAAAAATTTATGTTATTGGGCCCAAATGTTATTGGGCCTAAATAGTGTTGGGCCTTTAAAGTATTGGGCCTAAATAGTATTGGGCCTTTAATGTTATTGGGCTTAATGTTATTGGGCCTTAGCCCATATGTTTGATATTGGGCTTAGCCCATGAGTTTTGATATTGGGCTTAGCCCATGTATTTATGTTAAACCCATTTAGGAAGATAAGCCCATTTATATAATATAAGCCCATTTTTTTAAAATAAGCCCATTTGTATAAAACAGGCTCATTTGTAAAGATATAAGCCCATTTAGTAAAAAATAAGTCCATTTTGTGAATATAAGCCCATTTAGTAAAATCTTGTAATTTATATAAAAATCACCAAGTTTTAGTTAATAAAAACAAAATAGTTTTTATAAGTTTCAAAACATCCGGATATTGTTGTCGGTGATTTATATGTATTCGCGTCGAATGATCGCCTAAGCGTCGTAGTAACTTCTCGGATTGGCGTAATGTTATAGCTTCGTCCGTCGTCCGTTTTGACCATAATTTGTGTCCGATCATTCGGATCGTCCGTAACTTGTTTTTAAGACATATTTCTATGTAGTCTTGTAAGACTTTGATTGTAATGTATCTTATGTTTATTTGTTACATTGAATTCAAGTTCCTAGTTTTGATATGTATAACTAATACACCAAGTATCATATTGCACATAAGTTGTTAAAGTGACCAAATATATATTTTCTCAAAAATATATATTTATCTAACTTTGTTTTTATAAAAAAACCATTCTTTAAAATCTTTTTAGTCTTGTAAAGATTTAGCCAAAAATAATGGTTTTGTTAACATATGATTTTTAATAAAAATCGGCCATGTAACCTTTGTAATATGCACTTTACCAAGTTTAAATAAACATATCATTTTCTTTTCGAATTCACCAATCGATTTACTCATAACATTCTTAAAGAATAACACATGAGATTTATAACATAACCTCATTAAGATGATCTCAAAATCATGTAGGATTTTTGGTATGATCATAACAGATGTTAACTAGCTCAAATCCATGCTTTAATTCTAGTTTTAAACACTTTTACAAAAATCCCATCTTGTATGTTTGTTTTCATAATCTTGTAGAAGTATTGTTTTTAATGAAAAACACTAAATACTTTAACAACACCATATAGATTATGATCATCCATATAAACTTTATGTTTAACAAAAACCCTTTTAACATAAACATGTATACTTGTTAAATCATGTATTTAAACATCATCTAACAATTTATTCATATGCTAATCATCATGACAATATCAAATATGCAAGTAATAAGTCTCAAATCACCACATAAACAAACATATATATCATGATTATTATTTTGCTTCTTTGTATTTTCATATTATTATGTATGATTCTTTTAGTTATATCATGTTCTTAAATCATCATATACATAAATAAGTATAGAACTAAGAGATTTAGAAGCTCACTTCTAGCACTTGTGGTTAGGGATGATTTATAGGATGATAAAGAACAAAAGAAGATGATGATCTTGATGGTATAAGACTCTTGAATGGATGAAAAAGCTTCCTTTAACTTGTAAATGCTTTAGATCATCTTATGCTCCATTAAACTCCATGTTGATCATCAAAGAAATGATAAAATGAAATGGGTTTTTAGATGGTGTTCTTGGTGAAAATGTTGGTGCACACATCTGTCGTCTTCGTCTTACATCGAGTTTTCGGTTTGTTGCGGTTCGGAACAAGAATGATGTCATCATTCTTGATGATGACATCATCCAAGTGACTAAATGCTTGCATCATCAACAACAACTCACGTGGAAATCAACAAGCCTATATATAGGTGTCATTATGAGCGAAATTATAAGTAAGTCCATTGTATTCCATACCGAAGTGCTGCCGGTGTGAAGAACGATTGTACACAACGTTTATTCAATACAATCAGTGTTTTAAGGTGAAGATAAAGTTGTTTCTACCTTTGTTTCTTAGTTTCCGCCTCTGAAACGAAGTTAAAATCCTCTGAACGACTCATTTAGGTCGAAACACGATCCTACAAGTGGTATCAGAGCCAAGTACGAGGAGTTCTGTCGAATTCAGCTGGATATTATTGTTTTTCTGTCTTCTACACCATTCTTTCATCAGTTCAGAAAGATTTAACGGTCAAAACCAGTTCAAATTTTCACAAATTGTATAAAAGTGACTATTAACAAATCCTTGAAAGTTTCATTGCTAAAATCGACTTAAAAATGGGTAAAAATGATGTCCGAGTTGATTCCGCTCGTAATGAATATTTCTGATTTCGCTCTTGGGATACAAAGTTTCTGATTTCACTCTTGAAAGTCTGATTCCGCTCCTAAACTTGATGTTGATTCCGCTCCTAACAACCAAAACACTTGATTCCGCTCCTAAACTTCATGTTGATTCCGCTCCTGACAACCAAAACACTTGATTCCGCTCCTGTGAAAAGTTTGATTCCGCTCATGTGAACATTTTGATTCCGCTCTTAATGATCAAAGTCCGATTCCGCTCTTCGTTGACCTGAAACACAACAAAGTGTCAGTACATCGGGAATATGAGATCATGTGGTTTAAATCGGTTGCATGTGAATATAATGAGTTTGTCGGTTCAGTGGAATAAAAGGTCGAATGAAATTGTGATAAGAGTGTCGGTTACTTTTGATAAGTCTGCATGTCTCGTGAATTGTTATTAGAGTCCCAATAAAAATGTTTGAGATAACCGGCCACATTCATATTTGAGAACAAATCAGATTTTTTTAAGCTGTCGGTTAAATGAGTCACAAGGCCCAATATTAGTTTATATATCATAATTCAACGGCCCAAGTTTCAAAATCCTCGGCCCAATCATTGTTGTTGGATAAGTACATTTTAAAGGCCAAATGAGAATTGTTTAGAATCATTGTTGTCAGTGGAAGTTGTCGGCACCACCCATGTGATTATACTTGATGATGTCAGTTTTTAGTGGTTGTGTCGGTTCATTAAAGTCAAGTTTGGTGATATTATTAAGTGTGATGTCAGCTCAAGTAATTCAAAGGCCCAAGTTTTCAACATTATAAAGTCATCAGCCCAAGTCTCTACATCATTTACGGCCCAACTGTGTTGATTAAAGTTCACAAGAGGTGTTTCAGTTTGTTTTGAATTCGAACTCTTTGAGGTTGTGTGGTTTAGTCAGATCGGTTGTTTTTTTTATTCGGGTCATAGCAGTTCGCACGGTTTGACATCAAACTCAGTTCACTCAAATTCAGTTCGCACAAAATATTCACCAGTCCGAGTATCAGTTTGTTTCAGTTGTTTAATAGTGTTTAAACTGATAAGTATTTGTTTGTTTTTTTTTTAAGGTGATAAAGGTGTGTTACGAGGAGAACCAGTTCGTGTAAAAGCTTGTTTGAGAAATTCTTCAATTCCGAATCATGGATAACAATTTCTACAACGCATTTGCGACACCGTCTGGTCCAGGTGTTATTGCTCAAGCTATGAGTTTAGAAAATGAGACGGGAACCACCCAAAAGCCCCCTAAATTGATGAGTATTGAAGAATACTACGGGTGGAAAGACAGATTCGAGAACTGGGTTCAGGCAAACCATCTAAGGTCTTGGGAATGTATACTGAAGAAATATGTGTTGCCTCGAACAGATTTGCAGGTTCTCAAAGAGTTATCAGAGTTTACGGATCAGGAACGTGTTATGTACAAAGCCGAAAAAATGATGATTCGTCTGTTGCAACAAGCCATCAAAGAAGACATTTTCATTCTGTTACAGCATGACAAAACTGCAAAGTCAATCTGGGATGCACTTAAAGTCAAATTTGAGGGTAGCAAGAACATGATAAAGAGCAAAAAGGCGTTGCTAAAGAAAGAGTTTGATCTGTTCAGTAGCTTACCAGGTGAAGACACAAAGAAGCTGATTGAGAGATACTGTCACCTAGTGCGATCAATGTCGATGTTGAGCATTACCAAAGATCGTGAAGAGTGGGTAGACAAGCTTGCTGATGCATTACCTCAGAAAGAGTGGGGAACTTATTTGATGATTCTGAAAAACACGGGTGTTTATGATGGGTTGACAATATCTCAGTTTATTGAAAAGATCGAAAGCCAGGATCTGGAGCAACAGAAGATAGCTAGGATGAACAGTCCGAGTGGTCAATAGGATATTAAAATGTACTACAAAGGTATCATTCCGGTTCCAGAATCTGAGAGAAGTCCGAAAATTCAGACTGCATTCAGTGCTGGGGATTCATCAGAAAAAGCTGATCAGAGTTTAAACAAAAGCAGTAGTGGATTTTCATCATTTCCAAGTGTCAATCCTAAAGAGTCAAACACAAGCTTTCAGTCTCAGAGCACAAAGACAGGAAATGGATATGTGATTCAGTGCAACATAGCTCTAAATCTTCCAGAAGGTCAAAGTTTTTCAGAAGACACTGCTAAAGACCACATGGCTCTACTTGGTTCTGTGTTGTTATCTTATGAGGGTCTAGTGGCTGGTCGGATCGGAAATCCCATGCTCACCAAAGAGGATTACGATCAAATAGACGCCGAAGAAATGGAACTGATGGATATCAAATGGTGTCTTGCAAGTGTTCTTAGACGTGCTGAAAAGTTCAAAACGATTACTGGGAGAAATGACTTTCTTGATGCTCATGTATCTACTTTAGGTTTTGATAAATCTAAAGTTACTTGTTTTCGATGCAGGGAGAAAGGCCATTTCAAATGGGAATGCAAGAACAGGGAAGCTAGTGGCGCTCAGAATCCGTTCGGAAAAGACGACTATTACCGGAAAGCCATTTATCAGCAGGTCGGTCAATCACAAGATTCACAAACGGCTCATGGTAGAAAGATTGAGGATTCCAAGAGAGCGTGTGCGGTGGATTTTAACTGGAACAACTACATATCTCCTGATAGCAAAGCCTGTTTAATTGATCAAGATGATGAACAATTACCTGAAGGTTTCAGCTGGGATATGTTCGTTGATGAAAAAGGAGAATATAAAGCTTTTATTGCTAAGATTGTTCGAGAACCAGACATGTTTGCTACTTGGATGAAGTCTATTGGAGTGACTGTAAAGAGTGTGGATGAAGAGTCTGTTGTTTCTGATGAAAGTTCAGAAAGTGCTTATGAAAGTTCACAGAGTGCAGATGAGAGTGTACAGAAGGATGTTACTTCAGAAAAGGAAGTTGTATTTGATCAAACACCATCAGATTCTGGTTTATCAGATGCTGGTTCTGAAAAATATGTACAGTTTGATAAATCACCAGTTGATAGTAGTAGTGATGATGAGGAAGAGAAACATATAAATGTTTCAAAATCTCATCTTTCTCCTGAAAGTTTTCATTTCTATTTTGCAGATCGAATGGAGAAACTGAAGGAGAAACGAGCTGCTAAAGAACAACAACAGGAAATGAAGGCTGAGAGTGTTGTTCAGAAAGAGAACATTGAAGGTGTTGTTGAGAAGATGATTGAAACTGAAAAGGTGAAAGAAGAAGAAAAAGTGATTGAAGTGATAAAGACAATTGATATTGAGAAGATTGTTGAAGTTGTAAAGCCTTGCATAAAGTGTTTGGAAGCTTGCAAGGAATGTGCAGCAAAAGACGACATCATTGCTGAATATGAGAAGAAGAAAGAGCAGTTACTGTTCAACCTCAATTATGTGAAAGAATCTTATGATGTCTTGAACAAAACAGTAACTGGTCTTCAAAAGACAAACTCAGAACGAGAACAAGCACTAACTATGATGAATGCTGTGATGATGACAAAGGAGAAAGCCATCAACTTTTACATAGAAGAAAGTGCTAAATGGAAGCAAGAGTTGGAGACAGAGAAGATTGAGAATGAGAGAATTAGACGTTTATTACAAAGTTATTCTAGTTCTGATTATCTCATTGATCGTATTTACCCAACTGTTGCAGGTATGGAAGCTTTTCAAGAAGAGAAGCCAAAGAAAAAGAAAGATAGTGGTAAGACATCGACTGTTAGCTATAACAAGTGTCCGCCTCCAATTTGGGAAGGGTATTCTCCTAGAAAACCAAACGAGGAGCAACTTGAAAAAGCAGTCAATATAAAGCTAAAAACCGACACAACTGACGTTTTACCAGATAACATTGATGTCACGTTTACCTCGTCCGATACTGATCATGAGCCTGAGTTAATCAAAAAGGTGGTCGATCAGGTGTTGGATACTGAGGAGGAATCCGAGTCAAAGTCTGAGTCTGGAGGATCAAATTCGTCAGTCAACAGTCCAAAGTCGTCAGTCAAATGGTCTTACAGTAAAGAATTTTTGTTATCGAAAGCAAATTTGGATGATGAAATATTTGAAGTCGCATACACTTTAAATGATTCGGACAAATTATACTCTGACAAAGAGTTTCCAATAAGAAGTGTTCGTTTTGACATGATCAAAAAGGTTTTCAAAATGACAGAAATTAATATTTCTGAAATAAAAGATTTAAATCTTACTGAAAAACCTAAAAAGTACACTTCAAGAGTTCAACAACGGTTAAACAAGAAAAAGGGTTACAATTCTGGTTCTGGTTTTCAAAAGAAATCAAACCAAAATCGTAGCTACAAAAAGAAAGGTCTTGGATTTATTCCGCCAGAAAATTATAAAAATTTGAAAATTTCTAAAACAAAAACAGAATTTGTGTCAGGTGGAAGTGCAGAAGAGGAACAGAAGAAACCATTCTGGAGACAGTCAAATCAAGAATTTCTTGCTGAAAAGAAAAAGAATGGAACTGAAGTGTTTTATCAAAGAGAGACTCGTACCTGTTACAAATGCAATGAAACTGGTCACATTGCATGGAACTGTCAGAGAATTGTCAAAACAAAACAGGGAGTTTCTCAGAAATTGAAAGAAAAGGTTGTTGATGTTGAATCACCAACCGACAGACTTAAAATTTTTGAAAATTCAACTTATGAGGTTGGTGAGTGTTCTAAAAAGAATTCTTATAAAAAGAAAGAGAATGACAACTAAGTGTGGGTTGTTAAGAAAGTTGATGTGAATGTCGGCGATGAATCTGGTTCCACAAAGCCAGAAGAGCCACAGGTTGAAGTGAAAATTTCAGTGAATGATGATGAGTTTCCATCACTGAAATTTGAAGAAGTTAAACAGAAAGTTGGTAAGGTTGATATCTCGAATCAGTTTTACAATGAGAATACTAAATTTGATGTTGAGAAAACATTCAATGGAAGTGTTAAGAAAATTTTTGGGAAAATGTTGAATGGGAAAGCTAAGGGGGTTAAAGATTTTTATGCAACTAAAAAGGCAACTTACAACCCTACTGCGCAAGAATTGAAAGCCATCAAGCCTGAGAAGACTTGGATGGAAGTTTGTTTCCCTTGAAGTCTTAGGACTATGCCGGAGATCCCAAGTTTGTAATCGTGGATCAGGAATCGGCATCTTTCTTGATAATTGGTTGTGTTTTGGATTTTAAAAATAGTTGAATTTTTACAGGATAAGTGTGAATTGCCGGAGCTTCCAGGTTGGTAAGTGTGAAGCAGGAATCGGCATCTTGATTGGTAAAATGGTTTGTGTAAATGTTTTATTCCTACATGTGTTTATATGCTTTGTATATTCTTACAAGTGGTAAGAGGTTGATTCTTACAAAGTGATTCGTCAAGGTCATTAGTTTGAACTTGATGTAATCCTGACTCGTCGTATGTTTGAATGGACGAAATGATGAACCATACCCCTAACTTTACAAGTGGTAAAACCAACAAAACTTATTTTCTGGAAAAATCATTTTGGTTAAAACAAACTTAAGTGTTTTGAAATCATAATGAGAAAATAGTTTTGTGAAAGGGGGAGTTCTGATTGTTTATGCCAAGTGGATGGCGATTTAAAGTGATTCGATATCGGTTGTCAAGTTTGTTGTACAGTTTATTTTCAAATTTCCTTTAATGTGTTTGCATTTTAGGGGGAGTAGAAATTTCTGAAAATCCAAAAACATTAGAAAATTTGAAAAAGGAAAAAACATGATAAAATGAAAAATGAGTTTTTGTGTCAAAAAAGAGGAAATGATAGTACATCAGTAGACGGTCACAGTATGCTAAAGAAATGTAATGTTTAAATAGCGTTAAACAGTCTCACTGATGATATGCCGATAGGTTTTTACACATTTATTAAACTTTTTCGGGATATAAACTAAATTTCAAACTTGCTTATTTCGTGGGGAACACTACTTGGATATATAGGTAACCCCTGAAATCTTGTTTGAAAGGTTCCTTTTTCTGAGATACTAGGTCTTTATGCTCAGTGATATCTGGGGTATTATCCCGGGACTTCTGCTGAATGGAAATTCTGACCTAGTCCCCGGATAATGCTTTCTGCAAATGCTTGAAATATAGCATCGCCCTCAGCAAGCTGATGAAACAATAAAATTGATAGTCGCTGTTGTTGTAATGCAAAAGATCCTCTAAAGGGGACATACTTAAAGGTCGAGTCATGATCTCTCTGCTGAACGGTAGTTCTGACCTGAGCTCTCATGATTCTTCATAATTTATTAACCCCTTACAGATATCATCTGTGGTATACTCACCTGTAAGACTGAATATTGGGATCTGGATACGGGAGTATATTCAAGAGGTGGGACACATGAATGAGTTTAAGTTCTTAAAACATCTAACTCATATCATGAATCAGTTGAAATTTGTGTGAAAATTTAAGTGGATCAGTATATCGGCAATCTAAGTGAATTGTTTAATTCTTAATGTGTATCTAAGCTCAACGGTACTTGTTACTTGTCAAAATCTGATATGATCCTCTTACACAAAACTCACAAAAATATTGTCTGTAAATATTTCTTTACTGCATTTCTTTACATTCAGAAATTCAAAAAGATTTTCGGTGTGTTTTAGCATAAATTTTTGAAAAATCCAAAAAGATTTTCGACAACTGATGTTGGAAAGCTGATTGTCAAAATTCCAAGTGCTAGACATGATGAACAAATGGTTTGGGAAAATGTGTTTTGAAAAGAAAAATGATCAAATTTTAAAATGATCCATCAAGTTTATTGAGATATTTTTTAGAGAGAGTCAGTGTTAGTGCATACATTGAATTGTTAAATGCATGGAATTTACTTTTAGGTTGAGTGAGTTTGTGCAGGTTTAAGTATGAGCTGGATTGATGATCCTGAGATGGATGAGAACCAGATTACGATCTTGGAACAACCTCAGAAAGAACCAGTCAGATTACGATCCTGAAGCAGATGATGCTGAAGAACTAACGGAATGCCAGCACATTGCAAGGGGGAGTCTGTTAATTTTGAGAGAAAGAATGAAGCTCAAAGACTGATCAAGACTGAAGATGCAAAGACTCGACATGTGAGACTCGTCAACATCTGAGGGGGAGTCTGTTAGTGCACACATCTGTCGTCTTCGTCTTACATCGAGTTTTGGGTTCGTTGCGGTTCGGAACAAGAATGATGTCATCATTCTTGATGATGACATCATCCAAGTGACTAAATGCTTGCATCATCAACAAACATATGCACGTGAATATTACTAGATGACCAAATTAGATTGTATATTTGATATAGAATTGTAGTTAGTTCTGATTTGCTCAAAACCGTCAAAAGCAAATTACAAATATTCTTATGTGATTTATAAAAAGCAGAGGGCATTGAATTGTTAATTTTGAGAGAAAGACTGAAGATGATGATTGAGAGTATTCTTATGTGTGTCTAAAGTAAGGTGAAAAGTGGTAGTAAAATGCTAGTAATTTGTGAGATTAAGTGTTATAATCATCCACCAATTTCATCCACTTGCAATAATCAAAATATCTAAATATTTTTAACACAAAATTAAGGGTGTGGGACCCCTTAAAAACGTTCATAACATGGGGGGAAGGGTCTTGTATTTGTTTCAAAGTGTTAAGGGTTTTAAACTTGATAAAATGTGGTAAAAATATTAGTATGTTTAAGTGTTTAAGGTTTACAATTTTTCAAGATGTTTCAAGGTATTTAAGTGATCATACTAGACCAACATGATCCAAATAATATTAGATGGTCACTATAAAAAAGATCTGATATCGTTCGGATATTCGTTTGGCGTCGTTTCCGTTAATCGTTATTCGAACACTAAGCTTGTGTAAGTTGTGTGAATTGATGTGGTTATGGTTCGGATGGTACCCGAAGGTATCCTCATATGAATTCTATGTTAAACACTGCTTTTACATGTTGCAAAAATATTAAATTGCTGAATTCTGCAAGGTGCTACCTGTTTTTCCAAGATCGATCTGCGTTCTGGGTATCATCAGCTTCGTGTACTCGAAGAAGATATTCCCAAAAATGCATTCCGCACGAGATATGGGCACTACGAGTTCACTATCATGCCTATTGGTTTGACAAATTCTCCAGCCATTTTCATGGACTTAATGAATAGGGTCTGTAAACCTTATTTAGACAAGTTAATCATTGTGTTCATCGACGATATTCTGGTTTATTCGAAGTCTCGAGCCGATCACGAGCAACACCTTCGTTTGACTTTGGAACTCCTGAAGAAGGAACAACTTTTTGCTAAATTCTCCAAGTGTGAATTTTGGCTTAAAGAAGTTCAGTTTTTGGGACATATAGTCAACGAGCAGGGTATTCATGTGGATCCTTGCAAAATAGCAGCTATTAAGGATTGGAATACACCTACAGAGATCCGATCTTTTCTTGGTCTTGCTGGATATTATCGTCGATTTATTTCGAACTTCTCAAAGATTGCGGTGCCACTCACTGCTTTGACTCAAAAGAATAAGCCTTTTGAGTGGGGGCCCAAACAAGAAGAAGCGTTCCAAACGCTGAAACGGAAGCTATGTGATGCTCCTGTCTTATCTCTGCCTGAGGGAAACGATGATTTCGTTGTCTACTGTGATGCATCCAACTTAGGCCTTGGTTGTGTTCTTATGCAACGAGGTAAAGTTATAGCATACGTGTCTAGACAATTGAAAGTTCATGAGAAGAACTACACGACTCATGATCTTGAGTTAGGTGCTGTGGATTTCGCTCTCAAAATCTGGAGACACTATCTTTATGGCACGAAGTGTGTGGTTTTCACAGACCACAAAAGTCTCCAGCATATTCTTAACCAGAAGGAGCTGAACATGAGGCAACGACGTTGGGCTGAACTCTTAAACGACTATGATTGCGAGATACGTTACCATCCTGGTAAGGATAATGTCGTAGCCGATGCGCTTAGTCGAAAGGAGTGAGTCAAGATTCATTCTATTCGAACTCTATCAGATATTCAATCTCGTGTCCTTCAAGCTCAACGATCCTGTGTGATCAAAGCCTTATTGAAATATGAGCTACCGCTTCAACTTGAGCTTAAGCTCGAAGCGAAGGACGATGGTTTACTTTATTTCAAGGATCGTTTGTGGTTCCCGAAATAAGACGATCTTCGCACTTTAGTGACGGACGAATCTCACAAGTCTCCATATTCTATCCATCCTGGTGCTGATAAAATGTACAAGGATCTTCGTACTCGGTATTGGTGGCCTGGTATGAAAAAGGATGTTGCCTTGTATGTAACGAAATGCCTAACTTGTCTTAAAGTCAAGGCTGAACATCAATGACCATCTGGTTTGCTTGTACAACCAGGGATACCGGTTTGGAAGTGGATGAACATTGCGATGGATCTCATCACTAAATTACCGCGTACATCTAAATGTCATGATGCGATATGGGTTGTTATCGATCGATTTATGAAGTCAGCTCATTTTATTCCAATTCGCGAGGATCTATCTGCTGATAAACTTGCAAAAATTTATGTTGATGAGATTGTATCTCGACATGGTGTTCCTTTGGACATCATTTCTGATCGTGATGCTCGATTTTCATCTCATTTTTGGAAGACCATGCAATCTGCTATGGGAACCCAACTAAATCTAAGCACTGCTTATCATCCCCAAACAGATGGATAATCTGAGAGGACGATTCCAACTTTGGAGGATATGCTTAAAGCATGCGTGATAGACTTTGGTGGTAATTGGGACTCTCATCTGCCGTTGATCGAGTTCTCTTACAACAATATTTATCATGCTAGCATCAATATGGCACCATTCGAAGATCTATACGGTCGAAAATGTCGTTCACTTGTCTGTTGGAATGAGATTGGTGAAGCTCAGCTTACTAGACCTGAGCTCATTCTGGAAACAACAGACAAAATCAAGAAAATTCGCGATAATCTAGTGACAGCTAGAAGCCGTCAAAAGAGTTATGCGGATATGCGATGCAAGCCCCTAGAATTTCAAGTCGGAGACCATGTCCTACTCAAGGTGTCACCTTGGAAGGGAGTGGTGAGATTTGGAAAGAAAGGAAAACTTGCACCTCGATATGTTGGACCATTTAATATTGTTGAAAGAGTTGGAAAGGTTGCGTATCGAATAGAGCTACCTCCAGAGATTGGAAATACTCATCTGACTTTTCACGTGTCCAATTTGCGAAAGTGTTTAGCTGACCCTGATCTTCACATTCCACTCAACGAAATCCAAATCAATGAAACGATGCATTTTGTCGAGAAACCTGTGGAGATAGTGGACCGTGCAGTCCAACAGTTGAAGAACAAACGGATTTGATTGATCAAGATTCGCTAGGAATCTAAACGTGGCCCAGAGTTTACTTAGGAACGTGAGGACCAAATGAAGGCGAAATATCCGCAATTGTTCTCACAAGTTTCCTCTAGTTAAAATTTCAGGACGAAATTTCCCAAAATAGGGGAGACTGTGGCAACTGTGCTCTGTAATCGATGAACAATGTAAAACGCTGTCAATTATTAATAAAACAACATGTTTTGGTGTTATTATGTGTGTATGTATGTTTGATGATTTTATGATTTGATTCAATTCCGATTTCAAGCTTTAAATCGCTTTCTGGAAGGTTATACACAAACTGGTGCGTAAACGCAGTCAGTTTAACGCGAAAAACACTCCGGAATAGTGACATAGTCTTAACATACCTTAAATAACTTTCACATAACTTAGAAATAAGTTTTGGATGGTTTGGTATGGCAAAAACAAGTCTATTCGATCGCAGGGACTATTTGTGTCAAACTGCGAAACTATGCTGATTCGTATGGTATCGAACAGTCTGGAACATGATCATAAGCTAAACATACCATAAATAACCTAAACATACCTTAGAAATAAGATTTGAGGGGTTCGGTGTGAGAAAACATGCTTATTTGATCTTACAGGGACTAAAAGCGTCAAAAACGGTGTAGGTTTGCATTTTCACGCATATCTTACGTTCTGACCACATCTGGACATCCAAAATTTTTGTACACACTAAAATATTTTTATTTTAGTGATCGGCATGCAAAAATACCACCCGTCGCTTAATTTGGTTCGTTTTCGCGTCCGTTCAAGTTTCGTCGTAAATAACCGAACAACGTGACCGTACGACCAAACGAACCGACATCTGTGATATTTCCGAGCATATTTCAGGTCCCCTACACATTAACGACCATGTAGAGCCTTGAAAATGGCTTAACGGAGGTTAAAAACATCGAAAACAAGTTTAAATACATGCAGGGACCATTTCTGCCAAACTTGAAACTTCTAGCCTACACCGTGGCGTCGCGCGACGGCCATAAGGCCTTGTGGTCACGCCACACCACCATCACATCTGGGCAGAAACTTGTTTTTCAGCAACAAATTGATAATTCAGGGGATGTTTTGCAAATTCCTTTGTGTGGTAGCCAAGTTAGCACCTCCCCAAGTAAATTAGCTGGCCTCTAACACTTGTATGGCCAGGATTTAATGCTTGATGGCCACACAAACCCGCTTTTTGATCTTGTAAGTTTGCAACAAGTATAAATAGCCTAGCATTTCATTTTTTTCAACTCACACTTGATCTAAATTCTCTAAGTTGAGGTTTTTATAACTTCATACTTGAGAATTATAAGATCAAGTTCTAGCAAGGACCCTTTGTAAGCTTCCTTCGTTCTTTTATTGCTTTTCGAGCGTGAAAGTCAAACAGTGTTTGACTTTCTGCTTTGACCACGAGTTGGTCAACAAGAAGTTCGTTTGAACTTCGCAACGTGAACGTAATCACGATGGCTATAGTCCCTAGTGACTATACCTACTGATTACCACGTTGACTAGGCATAGTGACGAGTCGTAGTTTTGGTCAAAATGCGCATTTATGCGTATTTTGAACCAAACTACTTTTGGGTATCAAAACACTTTGTTTTGATATCAAAACATGTTTTCTAACTTAGTTAAGCATGTTTTAACATGCTTAGCTCGTCACTTTTAGTTTTGTGCTTGTTTAGAGTCGTAAGTCAAGCGGTCTAAACCACCGCTTAGACTTTCGAACTCGACTCGTTTGGTCGATCATTAGGATCCGACCAAGCATGTTTAGTGACCATAGTTGCATAGGGAATAACCTTCCGAGGTTATACCTTATGGTCACCTAGTTTAAGTAGTTGTTTGATAGGTAGTTTATATGCCTTAAGTAATTTACCAAAATGCCCTTTTCATGCATCATTGGATTTTAAGCATATGTAACCTAAACATTTGTCACATAACTGATTATGCAACATAATTAAAAATTTAGGGCATATAATACTTGTCATAGGACTAGTTAGACGTCTCGAAAGCGCTTTTGTGCGAACGACGCGTTAAAGTAGCGTAAGCTACCTTAATGGGTCGTTACGGGTCAAAAGCACTTAGGTTAGGTTCTGATCTAGAATGTAGGCTTTTTTAAACCATATCACATGAGTTCCAATACTCATTTGGTTTACAAGACCTCATTCTATCCGATCTTCCGATTTAGGTGTCGATTTATTTACTAGTGATCCGATTACTAGGTACTACTTGAATTTCCTTGGTTTGCCTGAGCTTCGCTAAGTTCTTTAGATCAAGGATACCCTTCTATTCAATGTGAGTACATAGTTCCCCTATTTTACTGTTTTCGATTGTTTTGGGGTGATTCATATGTATTAAAATGATTTTGATATTTAAACGATGGTTTCAAAAACGATTTAAATGGTTTATATTAAACTAATAACGATTTCGATAATGTGAACAAACTTGTTGGACGTAGTTACATAACGAATGACATTCATTAGCATTGATCAAGCCGACCAGTATTAGGTTATGGTACCATAGGATTTGACAAATCCCGTTATCAGACTACACCCATGGTTATGTGTGGGGGTTATGTAGGTAACGACCGAATCTGATGATTGTTAACTTACCCTTTGGTGGTTTGTTAATGCGAGAAACGAGATAGTCGAGTCATGAATGTTTGAATGTTATTAGCGAGACGACCAAAAGTAGTTTCACAATTAAAACGAATACGATTTGGAGACGAGTTAAATGATTTGAAACGACTTAAACGAGATAAACGATTTGGTTAAACGATTGGTTTGGGTAGTGATTAGATAATGGGATGGGTGTAGCATGATAAAATCATGGTAGATACGCCGCTGGTACATCATATATATAAGTGCTTTTATCATATTACATTTCATGTCATTATTTAGTTCACTTGGGAAACGATTTTGAAACGATGTCACACAACGAGGTTTTCGAAATGATATAAACCATACTAGTTTTATTAACGAGTTTTTACGAGATATTTTACGAGTTGGTTTACTAAAACAAATGCTTTGGGGTTAAGAATCATGGCTACGAGATTTTATCAACTTAAACCATCTTGATTTGAGTTGGTTAATCATGTTGCAATACACTTTTCAAAATGAGGTTTGTATTTTGACTCTTGTAGTCTAATAAGGTACTGCAACATATAAACGGGCCATGAATCCGATACTCTCATAAAACCTATGTGCTCGCCAGCATTTCTTTGCTGACTTTATTTTTACATATGTTTCAGGTGGTGTTGCATGATGTTGGCTGCTAGGATGCATGTTCACTTAGGATCTGGACGAGGCCTTAGTGACATAAAAACAATGATAGAGGATATTTAACTTGTTTGTTTGGTTTTAAGACAATGTAAATCACTTAATGAATCAATAAAACAAAACTTTTAATTACCATGGTTGTTGAAACGATGATTCTGTTACAACACTCCCCGACGTTTTCGCCACGGTTTGTTGTTTTACATGGTCGAGGTGTGACAGAAGAGTTGGTATCAGAGCCAATGGTTATAGGGAATTAGGTTATTAGTAATGCTTTGACCTAGACTATAACTTTCTAGGACCCTAACACAAGTTTACTTGTGTTTAGATTTTAAAACAATACCGTCACCTATCCTTAGGTGATAACCACAACAAGAACACAATAACGAATCCGCTTCGAAAATTAATCATCTGTTCTAGGATGATTGATTACAAGGTTTTGATCCCTCTTAGTTTTCAAAATCTCGTCAAAGTTTGGGTCTAAATAATGTGAACACATGCAAACTGGAAGAGTGAATGCCTGTACCCTGAGTTTTCTGTCTAAGGCTAGAGTGTTCGTACAAATCCGCAGTATTGGACCAGTCACTCTTACCTGGGAACTCTTGGGGTGAGTGTTAACTTATAGGCGAGCATGTCTTTAGTGATACATTATGTTGACCCATTTACTTTGATTAGTCACTGTGTGTCGTTTGTTTGTTCGAGGTAACAAACGAATGATCGCCTTCCTTGTGTTTTATCGATGCTTTCAATACCTCTTTTGTTTTTTTCCAATTGTCGACCTCACTCGATTCCCCTGTTTCCTTGTTAGACAATGCCTCCTCGACGTGATGCTCAACCTTTTACTGCTGAAGAAGTCGCAGCCCTTGTTGCTCAGCAAATGGTTGCAGTACTTCCTGGTGTAGTAACCCAGATCCATGAGTTATACAACAATAATAACAACAATAATGCACAATGTAGTTTCAAGAATTTCAATTCGGCTAAGCCGTTGAAGTTTTCTGGGTCTCAAGGAGCAACCGCGCTCCTGCAATGGTTCGAAAGTCTGGAAAGCACATTCAAACATGTGCAATGTCCGAATGGGCGTAAGGTTGAGTTTGCATCTAGTGTGTTCGAGAAGCGTGCTCTTACATAGTGGAACGGAGTGATGCAGGATAGGGGTGCCAATGTGGCGATGGCACAAACTTGGGAAAAGCTCCGAGCTCTCATGATGAGAGAGTTCTGTCCCCGTCACGAAATTCGAGCTTTGGAATGAGAATTCGATGATTTGAAACAAGACGGGGGAGAACACCGTGCATATACGGATTTATATGAGGAGCTCGGTTTGTTGTGTCCTACGATGGTTACCCCGTTGGAGAAGGCAATTGAGAGGTATATCGATGGATTAGCCGATTCTGTGCAAGATATTGTGACTGGCAGTAATCCTACCACTGTCCGTCAAGCGATTGAATTGGCTGCTACTCTGACCGAGTCTCAGGTCAGAAAAGGGAAATTAACCCGCAAGGGTGACAAAAAGAAATCAGCCGATTCTGCACAAGACAAGGGTAAGGGTAAAAAGCAGGGCGAGTCTTCTAAAAAATCAAGGAAGCGCAAGGCTTCCCAGAACTTTGCTGTCACCAACCAGAACCCTCAGAATCCACCAGCCCTACCTCCCGCGAAGAAGCAATATGCTGGTACCGCACCTCACTGTGCTCGATGCAACGGTCATCATGTTGCCCAACAGGCCTGTAAACAGTGCACAACGTGTGGTAAACTTGGGCATCTAGCCAACATATGTTTTTTGGGCCAGAATCAGGCTGCTCAGGCTCCAGCACAAGTTTAAGGGAATGTTGTGAGATTCCCACCTGATTCGTGTTTTAATTGCGGAGAAATTGGTCATTTCCGCAACAACTGCCCGAGGTTGGTAAATGCAAATGTGAATCCAAACGCGATCGCGAATGTAAATACCGCTCGTGGATGAGCATTCAATCTAATTGCAAACGAGGCTTGAGCTGACAACGAGGTTGTTAACGATACGTTCCTTGTTAACAATCAACTTGCATCTGTTCTTTTCGATTCTGGTGCCGATAGGAGTTTTGTTTCGTTATCCTTTGAGCCTTTACTTGCGATACCTAGAACTAAACTGAGGAAACCCTTATCTATCGAAGTCGCTACTGGTAAACCTCTTGTACTCAATTCTGTTATTCGTGGTTGTCAATTGAACCTCGATAACCATCTTTTTCCCATTGAGCTCGTACCGATGCAACTTGGGAGTTTCAAAATTATCATGGGGATGGATTGGTTAACCAAACATCATGCTGAGGTGATTTGTTTTGATAAGATCATTCGTGTTCCTCTTTCGTCTGGAGATGTTCTGGAAGTTCGTGGTGAGAAACCATCTGGTGGATTGAAACTCATGTCGTGTACAAAAGCCCGAAGTTGTTTACGAAAAGGATATGTTGCTTTCCTAGCACATGTCACCGAGGAGAAAGGCAAGAGCAAGAGTATTCAGGATATTCTGATTGTTCGGGATTATCCAGAGGTGTTTCTTGATGAACTGCCTGGTTTGCCTCCAGTTCGTCAAGTCGAGTTTCATATTGACCTTATACCCAATGCCAACCCGATTGCGAAAGCACCTTATCGTCTTGCACCGTCTGAGATGCAAGAGTTATCGAAACAACTTCAAGAGTTATCTGATAAAGGATTCATCCAACCAAGTTATTCACCTTGGGGTGCTCATGTCCTCTTTGTGAAAAAGAAAGATGGATCTTTTCGAATGTGTATCGATTATCGTGAGCTTAATAAGCTTACCATCAAGAATCGATATCCCCTACCTCGAATCGATGATCTCTTTGATCAGCTGCTAGGTGCTACCTGTTTTTCCAAGATCGATCTGCGTTCTGGGTATCATCAGTTTCGTGTACTCGAAGAAGCTATTCCCAAAACTGCATTCCGCACGAGATATGGGCACTACGAGTTCATTTTCATGCCTTTTGGTTTGACAAATGCTCCAGCCATTTTCATGGAATTGATGAATAGGGTCTGTAAACCTTATTTAGACAAGTTCATCATTGTGTTCATCGACGATATTCTGGTTTATTCGAAGTCTCGAGCCGATCACGAGCAACACCTTCGTTTGACTTTGGAACTCCTGAAGAAGGAACAACTTTTTGCTAAATTCTCCAAGTGTGAATTTTGGCTTAAAGAATTTCAGTTTTTGGGACATATAGTCAACGAGCAGGGTATTCATGTGGATCCCTGCAAAATAGCAGCTATTAAGGATTGGAATACACCAACGACACCTACAAAGATCCGGTCTTTTCTTGGTCTTGCTGGATATTATCGTTGATTTATTTTGAACTTCTCGAAGATTGCGGTTCCACTCACTGCTTTGACTCAAAAGAATAAGTCTTTTGAGTGGGGACCCAAACAAGAAGAAGCATTCCAAACGCTGAAACGGAAGCTATGTGATGCTCCTATCTTATCTCTGCCTGAGGGAAACGATGATTTCGTTGTCTACTGTGGTGCATCCAACTTAGGCCTTGGTTGTGTTATTATGCAACGAGGTAAAGTTACAGCATACGCGTCTAGACAATTGAAAGTTCACGAGAAGAACTACACGACTCATGATCTTGAGTTAGGTGCTGTGGTTTTCGCTCTCAAAATCTGGAGACACTATCTTTATGGCACGAAGTGTGTAGTTTTCACAGACCACAAAAGTCTCCAGCATATTCTTAACCAGAAGGAGCTGAACATGAGGCAACGATGTTGGGTTGAACTCTTAAACGACTATGATTGCGAGATTCGCTACCATCCTGATAAGGCGAATGTCATAGCCGATGCGCTTAGTCGAAAGGAGCGAGTCAAGCTTCATTCTGTTCGAACTCTATCCGATATTCAAGCTCAACGATCCTGTGTGATCAAAGGGTTATTTAAATATGAGCAACCGCTTCAACTTGAGCTTAAGCTCGAAGCGAAGGACGATGGTTTACTCTATTTCAAGGATCATTTGTGGATCCCGAAACAAGACGATCTTCGCACTTTAGTGATGGACGAATCTCACAAGTCTCGATATTCTATCCATCCTGGTGCTGATAAAATGTACAAGGATCTTCGTACTCGGTATTGGTGGCCTGGTATGAAAAAGGATGTTGCCTTGTATGTAACGAAATGCCTAACTTGTCTTAAAGTCAAGGCTGAACATCAACGACCATCTGGTTTGCTTGTACAAACATAGATACCGGTTTGGAAGTGGGAGAACATTGCGATGGATCTCATTACTAAATTACCGCGTACATCTAAAGGTCATGATGCGATATGGGTTGTTATCGATCGATTAACGAAGTCAGCTCATTTTATTCCGATTCGCGAGGATCTATCTGCTGATTAACTTGCAAAAATTTTGTTGATGAGATTGTATCTCGACATGGTGTTCCTTTGGACATTATTTCCGATCGTGATGCTCGATTTTCATCTTATTTTTGGAAGACCATGCAATCTGCTATGGGAACCCAACTAAATCTAAGCACTGCTTATCATCCCCAAACAGATGGACAATCTGAGAGGACGATTCAAACTTTGGTGGTAATTGGGACTCTCATCTGCCGTTGATCGAGTTCTCTTACAACAATAGTTATCATGCTAGCATCAATATAGCACCATTTGAAGCACTCTACGGTCGAAAATGTCGTTCACCTATCTGTTGGAATGAGATCGGTGAAGCTCAGCTTACTAGACCTGAGCTCATTCTGGAAACAACAGACAAAATCAAGAAAATTCGCGATAATCTTGTGACAGCTAGAAGCCCTCAAAAGAGTTATGCGGATATGCGACGCAAGCCCCTAGAATTTCAAGTCGGAGACCATGTCCTACTCAAGGTGTCACCTTGGAAGGGAGTGGTGAGATTTGGAAAGAAAGGAAAACTTGCACCTCGATATGTTGGACCGTTTAAGATTGTTGAAAGAGTTGGAAAGGTTGCCTATCGACTAGAGCTACCTCCAGAGCTTGGAAATATTCATCCGACTTTTCACGTGTCCAATTTGCAGAAGTGTTTAGCTGACGCTGATCTTCACATTCCACTCGACGAAATCCAAATCATTGAAATGATGCATTTTGTCGAGAAACCTGTGGAGATAGTGGACCGTGCAGTCAAACAGTTGAAGAACAAAAGGATTCGATAGGTCAAGATTCGCTGGGAATCCAAACGTGGCCCAGAGTTTACTTGGGAACGTGAGGACCAAATGAAGGCGAAATATTCGCAATTGTTATCTCAAGTTTCCTCTAGTTAAAATTTCGGGACGAAATTTCCTAAAGTAGGGGAGACTGTGACAACTGTGCTCTATAATCGATGAACAATGTAAAACAATGTCAATTATTAATAAAACAATGTGTTTTGGTGTTATTATGTGTGTATTTATGTTTGATGATTTTACGATTTGATTTGATTCTGATTTCAAGCTTTAAATCGCTTTCTGGAAGGTTATACGCAAACTGGTGCGTAAACGCAGTCAGTTTAATGCGAAAAACACTCCGGAATAGTGACATAGTCTTAACATACCTTAAATAACCTTCACATAACTTAGAAATAAGTTTTGGATGGTTTGGTATGGCAAAAACAAGTCTATTCGATCGCATGGACTATTTGTGTCAAACTGCGAAACTATGCCGATTTGTATGGTATCGAACAGTCTGGAACTTGATCATAAGCTAAAGATACCATAAATAACCTAAACATTGCTTAGAAATAAGCTTTGAGGGGTTCGGTGTGAGAAAACATACTTATTTGTTCTTACAGGGACTAAAAGCGTCAAAAACAGTGTAAGTTTGCATTTTCGCGCATATCTTACGTTCTGACCACATCTGGACATCCAAAATTTTTGTACACACTAAAATATTTTTATATTAGTGATCGGCATGCAAAAACACCACTCGTCGCTTAATTTGGTTCATTTTCGCGTCCGTTCGAGTTTCGTCGTAAATAACCGAACAACGTGACCGTACGACCAAACGAACCGGCATCTGTGATATTTCTGTGCATATTTCATGTCCCCTACACTTTAACGACCTTGTAGAGCCTTGAAAATGGCTTAACGGAGGTTAAAAACATCGAAAACAAGTTTAAATACGTGCAGGGACCATTTCTGCCAAACTTGAAATTTCCAACCTACACCGTGGCGTCGCGCGACGGCCATAAGGCCTCGTGGTCGCGCCACGCCACCATCACATCTGGGCAGAAACTTGTTTTTCAGCAACATATTGATAATTCAAGGGCTGTTTTGCAAATTCCTTTGTGTGGTAGCCAAGTTAGCACCTCCCCAAGTAAATTAGCTGGCCTCTAACACTTGTATGGCCAGGATTTAATGCTTGATGGCCACACAAACACGCTTTTTGATCTTGTAAGTTTGCAACAAGTATCAATAGCCTAGCAATTCATTTGTTGCAACTCACACTTGATCTAAATTCTCTAAGTTGAGGTTTTTATAACTTCATACCTGAGAATTATTAGATCAAGTTCTAGCAAGGACCCTTTGTAAGCTTCCTTCGTTCTTTTATTTCTTTTCGAGCGTGAAAGTCAAACAGTGTTTGACTTTCTGCTTTGACCACGATTTGGTCAACAAGAAGTTCGTTTGAACTTCGCAACGTGAGCGTAATCACGATGGTTATAGTCCCTAGTGACTAAACCTACTGATTACCACGTTGACTAGGCGTAGTGACGAGTCGGAGTTTCGGTCAAAATGCGTATTTACGCGTATTTTGCAACCAAACTACTTTTGGGTATCAAAACACTTTGTTTTGATATCAAAACCTGTTTTCTAACTTAGGTAAGCATGTTTTAACATGCTTAGCTCGTCACTTTTAGTTTAGTGCGTGTTTAGAGTCGTAAGTCAAGCGGTCTAAACCACCGCTTAGACTTTCAAACTCGACCCGTTTGGTCGATCATTAGGATCCGACCAAGCATGTTTAGTGATCATAGTTGCATAGGGAATAACCTTCCGAGGTTATACCTTATGGTCACCTAGTTTAAGTAGTTGTATGATAGGTAGTTTATATGCCTTAAGTAATTTATCAAAATGCCCTTTTCATGCATAATTGGATTTTAAGCATATGTAGCCTAAACATTTGTCACATAACTGATTATGCAACATAATTAAACATGTTAGGGCATATAATACTTGTCATAGGACTAGTTAGACGTCTCGAACGTGCTTTTGCGCGAACGACGCGTTAAAGTAGCATAAGCTACCTTAATGGGTCGTAACGGGTCGAAAGCACTTAGGTTAGGTTCCGATCTAGAATGTAGGCTTTGTTAAACCATATCACATGAGTTCCAATACTCATTTGCTTTACAAGACCTCATTCTGTCCGATCTTCCAATTTAGGTGTCGATTTATTTACTAGTGATCCGATTATTAGGTACTACTTGAATTTCCTTGGTTTGCCTGAGCTTCGCTAAGTTCTTTAGATCAAGGATACCCTTCTATTCAATGTGAGTACATAGTTCCCCTATTTTACTATTTTCGATTGTTTTGGGGTGATTCATATGTATTAAAACGATTTTGATATTTAAACGATGGTTTCAAAAACTATTTAAATGGTTTATATTAAACTAATAACGATTTCGATAATGTGAATAAACTTGTTGGACGTAGTTACATAACGAATGACATTCATTAGCATTGATCAAGCCGACCAGTATTAGGTTATGGTACCATAGGATCTGACAAATCCCGTTATCAGACTACACCCATGGTTATGTGTGGGGGTTATGTAGGTAACTACCGAATCTGATGATTGTTAACTTACCCTTTGGTGGTTTGCTAATGCGAGAAACGAGATAGTCGAGTCTCGAAGGTTTGAATGTTATTAGCGAGACGACCAAACTTAGTTTCACAATTAAAACGAATACGATTTGGAGACGAGTTAAACGATTTGAAATGACTTAAACGAGATAAACGATTTAATTAAACGATTGGTTTTGGGTAGTGATTAGATAATGGGATGGGTGTAGCATGATAAAAGCATGGTAGATACGTCGCTAGTACATCTTATATATAAGTGCTTTTATCATATTACATTTCATGTCATTATTTAGTTCACTTGGGAAACGATTTTGAAACGATGTCACACAACGAGGTTTTCGAAATGATATAAACCATACGAGTTTTATTAACGAGTTTTACGAGATATTTTACGAGTTGGTTTACTAAAAAAATGTTTTGGGGTTAAGAATCATGGCTACGAGATTTTATAAACTTAAACCATCTTGATTTGAGTTGGTTAATCATGTTGCACTACACTTTTCAAAATGAGGTTTGTATTTTGACTCTTGTAGTCTAATAAGGTACTGCAACATATAAACGGGCCATGAATCCGATACTTTCATAAAACCTTTGTGCTCGCCAGCATTTCTTTGCTGACTTTGTTTTTACATATGTTTCAGGTGGTGTTGCATGATGTTGGCTGCTAGGATGCGTGTTCACTTAGGATGTGGACGAGACCTTAGTGACATAAAAACAATTATAGACGATATTTAACTTGTTTGTTTGGTTTTAAGACAATGTAAATCACTTAATGAATCAATAAAACAAAACTTTTAATTACCATGGTTGTTGAAACGATGATTCTGTTACAACACTCCCCGACATTTCCGCCACGGTTTGTTGTTTTACGTGGTCGGGGTGTGACATATATAATGTAATGTGTCTATCTCTCATAGACTTCACCCATGGAAATGTCCTTGCTTGATTTTTATGAAATGAATTTTTGTTTGTAGTGGACCTTGAAAAATGTTTATGCAATGAAAACTTCTCGTTCTTGTATAAATTGTTTTCGTGAGAGGTTCCCTAGTGATTGTAGACTAGACTCGAGAAAGAATCCTGGTTCACTACAATCTAAGCTCTGATACCAAACTGTCACACCCTCTCATAGCAGAAACGCGAGGTGTGATCTGTTTGGTTCTCATTGCATAACGATATAAGTAAACATACTAAATGAATAAAACATGCTCCAATGCCATTGTCATAATTGTTCAAAAGATCGCAACATAAGTTAAGTACATTGTTTACAAACCATCAAATGAAAATAAGTTGTCATTGTTTCATACATCAAATGTAAGTCTAAAAATGTCAAGGCTTTGACCACTATATCACCGCAAAGAGGCGGTATATAACAGGCAAACCCTTCAATAGTTGGCATGGAGTATTGATACTTGTTTTCCTTGAACTGAAATCTTTGCATTGGTCCACTAATTCCCTGTAATACATGTAAGTTTGAAAACATCAACAAAAGTTGAGCGAGTTCATGCAGTTTAGCTGTATAAGATGTATCTGTATCAAAACAATATGTAAGATGTATTTGTCTCAATTGTAATTGCGTCCAAACTGGATATAAGATGTATCTGTAAAATGTGAGATGTATTTGTATTTGTATCAAATGAAGTATGAAAAGCGTCAATGAAATCGTGATCATTAATGTTTTGCAAGGACATTAATATGTGTGACGAAATAGGAAGCAAACCAACCCTAGACGATTTTTGTGTCGACTATCCTCGACTGGGACACAAACGTACTCTTCTGTATGGGTCCATGACCAAGAGTGGGGCTCGCCAAAACCCATTAGATCTAACCCTTTGTTCCTTGGTCCAAACTGGATTAATGGTGCTTTAGTTATGGCCCTAATTTTGCACATGATCTAAGGTGTTTCATTCCTTGACTTATCATATTATTGTGCATCTATTTTCCCCGATAGTTGTAAAGTTTGAATAGCATTTAATATGAAAAGGGGACATGAACTCACAGAATTGCATTCCGTAAACTGTATGTAATTGTAACCTCACTTGCAGTTGTCCTGAATTGTATCACGACCTACAAAGGTTCTAGATTTGTTAGACACTTCGGGCTTTGTAACGACTCGTGTACAAGTCTTTGTTATTCGTTGAACTTTGTATTAGATGTACGAATTGTTAAACTGTTATATATATATTTCACCATATATATATATATATAGGGAGAAAATCATGCGAGAACCACCTCTTATTGCGAGAACCAATGTGAACACAACTAAAAATGCCGAAAAATAGCTAAAAATCACACAATTTTTTTTAATATTTTTTATATAAAAATCGCTACTTTTCGAAGCAAAAATTTTTTTTTTCACTAAAAGTAGCGATTTGAGCATAAAAATATTAAAAAAAATTTAGATTTTTTTTATATTTTTTTAGGTTTTTTTGGGGTTTAGTTTTTAGCATTTTAGCTTGGGGGGGGTTAGGTTTTTGGGGGGTGGGGGAGGGGGGTTTAGGTTTTTTTTGGGGGGGGGGGGTTAGGTTTTTTTTAAGTTTTTTGGGGTTTTAGTTTTTAGCATTTAGCTTGGGGGGGGGGGGGGTGGGGGGGTTTAGGTTTTTTTTGGGGGGGGAGGGGGGGTGGGGGTTAGGTTTTTTTAGCTATTTTATGTTGTGTTCACATTGGTTCTCGCAATAAGGGTGGTTCTCGCATAATCTTCTCCCTCTTATTGCGAGAACCGCGAGAACCAATCTGAACACAACCAAAAATACCTAAAAATAGCTAAAAATCACACAAAAATTTTTTTTTTAGTTTTTTAATATTTTTTATAAAAAAATCGCTACTTTTCGAAGCCAAAAAAAAATTTTTTTTTTAAATTTTTTTTAATTTTTTTTTGGCTTCTAAAAGTAGCGATTTTAACATAAAAAATATTAAAAAATTCAAAAAAAAAATTTAGATTTTTTTTTTGATTTTTTAAGATTTTTTTAAGATTTTTTTAGGTTTTTTGGGGGTTTAGTTTTTAGCATTTTAGCTTGGGGGGTTTAGGTTTTTGGGGGGGGGGGGGGGCGGGGGGTGGGGTTAGGTTTTTTTTAGCATTTAGCTTGGGGGGGGGGTGGGGGGTTTAGGTTTTTGGAGGGGGGGGTGGGGGTTAGGTTTTTTTAGGTTTTTTTTAGGTTTTTTTAGCTATTTAAGTTGTGTTCACATTGTTTCTCGCGGTTCTCACAATAAAGGTGGTTCTCGCATGAGCTCCTCCCTATATATATATGTAATCTTGTATCTTGTAAGTTGTTTCATCGGATCTAGTCCTCTTGATTTCGTGTCTTGTGTGAATCAGTTATATACTTGTATTTTTACCAATTATGTCATTGGGCCGAGCTCATGTTTTCATGTCATTGGGCCGAGCCCATATCTTAATGTTATTGGTCCTAGCCCAAGAATTTATGTTATTGGGCCCTAATGTTATTGGGTCTAAATAGTGTTGGGCCTTAATAGTATTGGGCCTAAATAGTATTGGGCCTAAATAGTATTGGGCCTTTGATGTTATTGGGCTTAGTGTTATTGGGCCTTAGCCCAAATGTTTGATATTGGGCTTAGCCCCTGAGTTTTGATATTGGGCTTAGCCCATGTATTTATGTTAAGCCCATTTAGGAAGATAAGCCCATTTATATAATATAAGCCAATTTGTTTAAAATAAGCCAATTTGTATAAAACAAGCCCATTTGTAAAGATATAAGCCCATTTAGTAAAAATAAGTCCATTTTGTGAATATAAGCCCATTTAGTAAAATCTTGTAATTTATATAAAAATCACCAAGTTTTAGTTAATAAAAACAAAATAGTTTTTATAAGTTTCAAAACATCCGGATATTGTTGTCGGTGATTTATATGTATTCGCGTCGAATGATCGCCTAAGCGTCGTAGTAACTTCTCGGATTGGCGTTATGTTATAGCTTCGTCCGTCGTCCGTTTTGACCATAATTTGTGTCCGATCATTCGGATCGTCCGTAACTTGTTTTTAAGACATATTTCTATGTAGTCTTGTAAGACTTTGATTGTAATGTATCTTATGTTTATTTGTTACACTGAATTCAAGTTTCTAGTTTTGATATGTATAACTAATACACCAAGTATCATATTGCACATAAGTTGTTAAAGTGACCAAATATATATTTTCACAAAAATATATATTTATCTAACTTTGTTTTTATAAAAAAACCATTCTTTAAAATCTTTTTAGTCTTGTAAAGATTTAGCCAAAAATAATGGTTTTGTTAACATATGATTTTCAATAAAAATCGGCCATATAACCTTTGTAATATGCACTTTACCATGTTTAAATAAACATATCATTTTCTTTTCGAATTCACCAATCAATTTACTCATAACATTCTTAAAGAATAACACATGAGATTTATAACATAACCTCATTAAGATGATCTCAAAATCATGTAGGATTTTTGGTATGATCATAACATATGTTAACTAGTTCAAATCCATGCTTTAATTCTAGTTTTAACCACTTTTACAAAAATCCAATCTTGTATGTTTGTTTTCATAATCTTGTAGAAGTATTGTTTTTAATGAAAAACACTAAATACTTTAACAACACCATAGATTATGATAATCTATGTAAACTTTATGTTTAACAAAAACCCTTTTAACATAAACATGTATACTTGTTAAATCATGTATTTAAACATCATCTAACAATTTATTCATATGCTAATCATCATGACAAGATCAAATATGCAAGTAATAAGTCTCAAATCACCACATAAACAAACATATATATCATGATTATTATTTTGCTTCTTTGTATTTTCATATTATTATGTATGATTCTTTTAGTTATATCATGTTCTTAAATCATCATATACATAAATAAGTATAGAACTAAGAGATTTAGAAGCTCACTTCTAGCACTTGTGGCTAGGGATGATTTATAGGATGATAAAGAACAAAAGAAGATGATGATATTGATGGTATAAGACTCTTGAATGGATGAAAAAGCTTCCTTTAACTTGTAAATGCTTTAGATCATCTTATGCTCCATTAAACTCCATGTTGATCATCAAAGAAATGATAAAATGAAATGGGTTTTTAGATGGTGTTCTTGGTGAAAAGATGATGATTGAGAGTATTCTTATGTGTGTGTAAAGTAAGGTGAAAAGTGGTAGTAAAATGCTAGTAATTTGTGAGATTAAGTGTTATAATCATCCACTTGCAATAATCAAAATATCTAGATATTTTTAACACAAAATTAAGGGTGTGGGACCCCTTAAAAACGTTCATAACATGGGGGGGGAGGGTCTTGTATTTGTTTCAAAGTGTTAAGGGTTTTAAACTTGATAAAATGTGGTAAAAATATTAGTATGTTTATGTGTTTAAGGTTTACAATTTTTCAAGATGTTTCAAGGTGTTTAAGTGATCATACTAGACCAACATGATCCAAATAATATTAGATGGTCACTAAAAAAAAGATCCGATATCGTTCGGATATTCTTTGGCGTTGTTTCCGTTAATCGCTATTCGAACGCTAAGCTTGTGTAAGTTGTGTGAATTGATGTGGTTATGGTTCGGATGGTACCCGAAGGTATCCTCATATGAATTCTATGTTAAACACTACTTTTACATGTTGCAAAAATATTAAATTGCTGAATTCTGCATGGTGCTACCAGTTTTTCCAAGATCGATCCGCGTTCGGGGTATCATCAGCTTCGTGTACTCGAAGAAGTTATTCCCAAAATTGCATTCCGCACGAGATATGGGCACTACGAGTTCACTGTCATGCCTTTTGGTTTGACAAATGCTCCAGCCATTTTCATGTATTTAATGAGTAGGGTCTGTAAACCTTATTTAGACAAGTTCATCATTGTGTTCATCGACAATATTCTGGTTTATTCGAAGTCTCGAGCCGATCTCGAGCAACACCTTCGTTTGACTTTGGAACTCCTGAAGAAGGAACAACTTTTTGCTAAATTCTCCAAGTGTGAATTTTGGCTTAAAGAAGTTCAGTTTTTGGGACATATAGTCAACGAGCAGGGTATTCATTTGGATACTTGCAAAATAGCAGCTATTAAGGATTGGAATACACCAACGACACCTACAGAGATCTGATCTTTTCTTGGTCTTGCTGGATATTATCGTCGATTTATTTCAAACTTCTCAAATATTGCGGTTCCACTCACTGCTTTGACTCAAAAGAATAAGCCTTTTGAGTGGGGACCCAAACAAGAAGAAGTGTTCCAAACGCTGAAACGGAAGCTATGTGATGCTCATGTCTTATCTCTGCCTGAGGGAAACAATGATTTCGTTGTCTACTGTGATGCATCCAACTTAGGCATTGGTTGTGTTCTTATGCAATGAGGTAAAGTTATAGCATACGCGTCTAGACAATTGAAAGATCACGAGAAGAACTACACGACTCATGATCTTGAGTTAGGTGCTGTGGTTTTCGCTCTCAAAATCTGGAGACACTATCTTTATGGCACGAAGTGTGTGGTTTTCACAGACCACAAAAGTCTCCAGCATATTCTTAACCAGAAGGAGCTGAACATGAGGCAACGACGTTGGGTTGAACTCTTAGACGACTATGATTGCGAGATTCGCTACCATCCTGGTAAGGCGAATGTCGTAGCCGATGCGCTTAGTCGAAAGGAGCGAGTCAAGCTTCATTCTGTTCGAACTCTATCCGATATTCAATCTCGTGTCCTTCAAGCTCAACGATCCTGTGTGATCAAAGGCTTATTGAAATATGAGCTACCACTTCAACTTGAGCTTAAGCTCGAAGCGAATGACGATGGTTTACTCTATTTCAAGGATCGTTTGTGGATCCCGAAACAATCTCGTGTCCTGCAAGGTTCATCTCTCGTTTACTCATTGTATTGCATAACTAGTGAACACTTACATATGATATTGCATGTGATTGCACGTTTAGCACAACAATATGAATTCATGTGTTACTTGCCTGTGTATGTGATTGATAGTGTGGCGTCTCCTCTAGACAGTCGTGACCCATGTTTTGTGATGTTCTTGGTTTGTTACTCGAGTCTAAGGAACTATTTAATACGAGTTAGGAGGAGCTGAGATGAGCATGCAAAACATGTTATTATTGTGGGTGCACACATAATAATAATGTGGGGTGCATGTGAGTTCCAACGAGGCCTAACAAGTGTGAAAAGGGGTTCCATTTCATTATTCGACCTAATCTGAAACACAACGATCCATAGGGGTCATAGCAATGGTTGTCTCCTGTTTGAATGTGGTCCTCTCACTTCCCTCTGAACCCTTACGAGTCTTGATGATATTGAGTGAATACCTGAACACGTAACTGAACGTCTAGCGAACCGTGTAGAAATGTTAAGTGTTAGTGCGAACGTCTTTGAGGCAGATGTCGAAACATTAAATGTTTGGTCTATACTTTCTCACTTTTCTCGTTTACTTAGACGCAACAAATTGACGCCTCAATTCAGAAGTATAGACACCTCTGTAAGTCTCCAACAATCTACCGTGCGCTATTCAATCGACTCGCAAGACCGATGTACAAGAAGATGAACGTGATGCAGTACCAACTCTAGTGATAGGAGGACCCTGCTCTCTGACAACGAACTGTCACACCCTGACCGTGTTAAAACAACAAACCGCGGCGGAAACGTCGGGGAGTGTCGTAACAGAATCATTGTTTCACAACACATGGATTGAAGTTCTATTTTATTAAATTAAAACTATTTCATTGCATTGAAATTAGAAACAAAACATGAACAAATTGACTTTCATTGTTATTAAGTCACTAAGGCCTCGTCCATTCCTATGTGAGCATGCACCAATATCATCATCAAACATCATCAACTATGGTACCTGAAACATATGTGAAAATATGTCAGCATAAAAATGCCGGCGAGTACATAGGTTTTATGTGATTGTCAGATTCATGGCTCGCTTACCCTTTTGAAATAACTCAGACAACTTTTGTTATTCGATATTAGAAAACTTAGTTTTGTAAAATATTTGTATTGTAAATTAAATAACCAAGTCAAAATAGATTAGTTATAGTTCATAAAACCTCGATGCCATGAATCTTAACTCAAAACAATTGTTTATATAAACCCAGATTGTAAATCGTTTATGCAATAAAACTCGAATGGTTTATATTGTTAGAAAAAACCTTGTAATATAACTTTGTCTTGATAACATTTGCCCAGGTGATCTAGATAACGCAATGATATATAATGTGTTAAAAGCACTTATACATAGGAAGGACCAGCGGCGTATCCACTATGCTTTTAACATACTACACCCGCCCCGTTACCTAATCACTTCCCTAACCCAATGATTTAAACAGTTCCAAACGGTTAACAAGGATCAAACAGTTCCAAACGGTTCACATAAAGTAGCCAGTTCAAATAATTAACATTGTAATATAAACCATAGCATTTGTTTAAAAGACTCGAAATCATTTAGCACATATGAATCACCCCAAAACAGTTTAAAATGGTAAAAGAGGGGAACTATGTACTCACTTGAGAATGCTTAGAAGTCTTGAATAGCTACCAAGCAATGCTGGAGGGATCACGGAATCAAACGGCACCTAATATAGTTAACTACATTAATAAACCGGACCTAAATCGGAAGATCGGAGAGAATGAGGTTTCGTAAACCAAATGAGTATTGGAACTCATATGATATGGTTTATCAAAGCCTACATTCTAAAACGGAACCTATCCTAAGTGCTTACGACCCGTTACGACTCATTAAGGTAGCTTACGCTACTTTAACGTGTCATTCGCGTAAAACGCGTTCGGAACGCCTAACTAGTCCTATGACAAGTATTATATGCCTAAACATGATTAAATATGTTGCATACTTAGTTAAATGACAAAAGTTTAAGTTACATATGCTTAAAATCGAATTATGCACGAAAAGGGCATTTTGGTCATTTTCCTAAGGCATATAAACTACCTATCATACAACTAACTAAACGAAGTGACCATAAGGTATAACCTCGGAAGGTTATTCCCTATACAACTATGGTTACAAAATATGCTTGGTCAGATCCAAATGATCGACCAAACGGGTCGAGTTCAAAAGTCTAAGCGGTTGTTTAGACCGCTTGACTTTACGACTCTATATAAGCACTAGACTAAAAATGACGAGTTAAACATGTTAAAACATATTTAACGAAGTTTGAAAACAAATTTGATATCAAAACAAAGGGTTTTGATACCCAAGAATAGTTTGGTTGTAAAATACGCATAAACGCGCATTCTGAGTGAAACTATGACTCGTCACTATGCCTAATCAACGTGGTAATCAGTAGGTATAGTCACAAAGGACTATGACCATCGTGATTACACTCACGTTGCGAAGTTCAAACGAACTTCGTGTTGACCATTGACCGGTCAAAGCAGAAAGTCAAACACTGTTTGACTTTTACGCTTAAAAACGCATAAAAGCACGAAAAAAACTTACAAAGGGTCCAAGCTAGGAAGATCTTGATCCAATTTGCTCAGGTATGAAGTGTTAAACCCCAACTTAGAGCAAAATGAATCAGATTATGAGTTGCAAGAATGAGGGTGTTGGGTATTTATAGAAATCCCACAACTGATAGGATCGTTCCTCGCAAAACGTGCTTTGATCTTGGCCTTACAAGTGGGCACAAGGTTTTCTAATATAATGGGACATGAAATACCATCAAAATCTAGCCCATAGAGTGAAAGAAACCATGTGCAAAACAAAGGAACAGCTGGGTTTTGTTGGAAACTGATTTTTGCTGATCTGGGGGTCTCTCACGCCCCGCGTAAGAAATATGCTCCCCTTACGCGCCCCTCCTGAGCCATGTTTGGCAGATTTACACTTTTAGCCCCTTCAAGCCCAAAACTTGGTTTTCGATGCATTTTTGACATGTTTAAGCCTCGTTAATCCCATTTCAAGGCTCTAAAATGAAGTTAAAGTATAGGGAACTTAAAATATGCTCAAAAACATCTCGGATGTCGGTTCGTTTGGTCGTACGGTTGCGTTATTCGGTTAATTACGACGGAAGTCGTAACGGACGCAAAAACGATCCAATTTGCACGACGAATGGTATTTTAGCATGCCAATCACTAAAATAAAATATTTTAATGATTACATAAATTTTTGGATGTCCGGATATATTCAGAACGTAAGATATGCTTGAAAATGCAAACTTGTGCACTTTTTGACGCTTTTTGTCCCTGTTTGACCCAAAAGTTTATTTCTTGCACACCGAACCCCTCAAAGCCTATTTCTAAGATATGTGAAGGATATTTAGGGCATGTTTAACTTATGGTCATGTTATGGAATGTTCGTTACCATACGAATCGGTATACTTTCGCAGTTTGGCGTAAATAGTCCCTACGATAGAATAAACTTGATTTCGACACACCCAACCCTACAAAACTTATTTCTAAGTTATGTAAAGGTTATTTAAGGTATGTTAAGCCTATGTCACTATTTTAGAGTGTCTGACATGTTAAACTGATTACATTCACGCATTAGTTCGCGTATAACCTTCCAGAAAGCGATTTAAAGCTCGAAATCGAACAAGAATTGATATGTGCAAATGATACACACACAAATCCCAAGTATGAAACACAATATTTCATTGATTTGGCATTTTTTTGATAGTTGAAGTGACACAGATGTCACAGTCTCCCCTACTTTAGGAAATTTCGTCCCGAAATTTATTCGTAGGAGTCTGTCTGTGACGTTGTGTTAAATAATTGTCTTGCATGGAATCTAGGGTGTCATCTATTTGCGTAGAGTAACCCATCAAAGATATGCAAGGAACAATCTTGTCATTTCCTTCAACGGATATTCTTCAGAAGCGAAACTGAATGGATGTTTCATTTTCCTCAACGGATTCTTCGTCAGAAATGAAAATGAAGGGATAATTAAAAGGATATTCATTTCCCTCAACGGATATTCTTCCGAAGCGAAAATGAATGGATGTTTCATTCTCCTCAACGGGTTCTTTGTCAGAAATGGAAATGAAGGAATAATCAACGGATATTCATTTCCCTCAATGGATATTCTTCAGAAGCGAAAATGAATGATTCATTTTCCTTAACGGGTTCTTCGTCAGAAATGGAAATGAAGGGATAATCAAAAGGATATTCATTTCCCTCAACGGATATCTTTAGAAGCGAAAATGGATGGTTCATTTTCCTCAATGGGTTCTTCGTCAGAAATGGAAATGAAGGATAATCAACGGATATTCATTTCCCTCAATGGATATTCTTCAAAAGAGAAAATGAATGGATTCATTTTCCTCAACGGGTTCTTTGTCAGAAATGGAAATGAAGGAATAATCAACGGATATTCATTTCCCTCAACGGATATTCTTCAAAAGCGAAAATGAATGGATTCATTTTCCTCAACGGGTTCTTTGTCAGAAATGGAAATGAAGGAATAATCAACGGATATTCATTTCCCTCAACGGATATTCTTCAGAAGCGAAAATGAATGGATTCCTTTTCCTCAACGGTTTCTTTGTCAGGAATGGAAATGAAGGAATAATCAACAGATATTCATTTCCCTCAACGGATATTCTTCAGAAGCGAAAATGGATGATTCATTTTCCTCAACGGGTTCTTCATCAGAAATGGAAATGAATAGAATTAACTCTAGATACATGATAAAACTTGTTGTGATTCCTATGCACTAAATTCCATAATTATGTATGCATCCATAATTACGTAATTCCTTGCACAGTTCTCACAGTTTGTTTTATAATGTGAAGGGGATAAAATTTGTTGAACAAGCTCGAGATAACTTTGATTAGGTCAACACATATACACATAAGCACATAATTGTTCACTTGGTTATTAATTTGTTATCAGTTTGTTATTAATTGTTATTAACTTGTTGTCGATTTGTACATGGGTATTCAAGGTATGCCAGGAACCCAGTCGATGGACTTCAACGTCCTCAAGAATCTATTTGTAAAGATAGGATGATCTTATAAGAATTTTGATTTTGATTACAAGGAATCGTAACATTCGAATTAAGGTACACAAGAATCCAGTTAAGGACTTTGATTCTGCGCTTTGAACATCTACGAGGATCTAACTATGAAGAAGAACCTCTAAGGATTTGGAATTCGTATAGCGCGAAGAATTTAGGAACTTTGCATTTAATATGCTAAGACCATATACGAAGTATAGTGTTTATGAGATCAAGGTGCTAGATATGCTTAGACAACATATGAGGCAAACAGATTCTTGAAGTCATTATGCCAAGCATGCAAGGCTAGCATACAATGCAGGGTGTTCTTGAAAATCGAATACCTCGTATGCTAAGGCAGCATACGGGCACATTGTTTTTTGAAAGCTATGCTAGGAATTGTTAAAAATATGATTTTGAGAAATCCTTTTTGTAATACTTTTGAAATTATGCACTAAGTATATTAGGTAAACATTTTTATGAAATGTTTTAAAAACATGCGAGGTGATTTTGAAAGTATGTATGAGGTTTTTGAAAACATGCATAATCTTTTGAAATCATATGCTGTGTAAAATATCATGAAGTCGGGAAAAATATGATACGTAAGACCAATCAAAGGCTTACGGAAATACCCTTAGGTACCCTATTAAGGATTTATAAGTAACTTACGCCTTGTACTTCGTTTCCTTGGAAGAAACGGGTACTTAGGATTTTCGTGCAAATTACTTTTTTTTTTTGGGCAAAGGGTTACCCCGGTGATTCTATATATTCACGATCAAATAATACAAGTAGTGTAGAGAGTCTACACTAGTTCAATTATGAGACATGCCTCATGAAAGAAAAACAACGTACAACCACAAAAGTAAATGAAAAACAAAACCACATGACTACTAGACTAGAATCTAGAAATAATGGAAACAAAGAACACTAATCAGCCTCCATCATCATCAATGTTTATCCCATGGATCTCCCATTCACCAAGCAGCTTCCGCACTCTAGCATTATTCTTTAGCGTCGCTCCCATCAGCTTGTATCTTACCGTCTTTAGAATAATTTCACTAAGCTTTTCCGGTGGTCTCAACTGATTTCTGAATAATCTAGCATTCCTTTCTTGCCATATGAAATATGAAGAGGCCGCAACAAGAAGTTTAGCAACATAATTCGCAACCGATTTTGATCTCGCTCGAACAAGTAACCAATCCACAATCTCCCCCCACCTCGACCGAACAGAAGACATACCCCCTTTTTTCGGACTATATGCCAAACTTGAGATGAGTATTTGCATTCAAAGAATAAATGGGAATGAGAGTCAAAATTCTCATAGCATAAAAGATAACACATCATGTTCATGTTCTTTCTACGCGAAACATCCCATTGCAGAATCTTGTCTTGAGTAAGTAATTTACCTTTAATGACCAACCACATCAAAAACGCATGCCTAGGAATGCATTGAGTAAACCAAACAATACAACACCAATTAACTTCAGGCTCCCTGTGTCGAACCGAATGCCACACGGTCGACGAAGAGAACTCGCTTAGATCATCGCCATCCCTCCATAATAATCTATCAGGTTTAGTTGGATTTAATTGCACTTGGTCTAGCTGATTGAGAACCGGAAAGAGATCTCTCCATGCTACGGGCCAGTTCCAGTTGCCATGCGAGTAAACATTAGCCACCGAATCATTCAGTCTAAAATCCACATCAGTAATAGTTCTGGGTGACAGAAAATTACCGAGAGGCCCTAGATCACACCAATAATCGAACAAGACTGAAGTATTAGCGCCATTGCCTATGTCTGACCAAATATGATTCCTGATAAGCGGCCGCATTTGAATCAATTTTCTCCAAGACCAACAACAATTAGAAGGCGTTCTACAAACCCAGAAATTGTTACCTTTTAATCTGTAGCTAAGCACCCATTCAACCCACAAAGATTGTCGCCTAGAAATAATACTCCAAATGTGATTCATCATAAGAGCCTTGTTCATATCCCCAATTCTTCTAACACCCAAGCCCCCTTCATATTTCAGAGTGCAAACAGAATTCCAAGAAACTTTAGATTTGCCCTTTGTAAATGAACTGTCTTGAGACCATAAAAAATTCCGCATTCTGGATTCAAGGTCATGAATTACACGAGCTGGTAATATAAAAACCGATGACCAATAAATATGCACGGATGAGAGAACAGAAAGAATAAGTTGTAACCTTCCCGCAAAAGAGAGTAACTTGTTTCTCCAGTTCGTAATACGTTTCTCAAGGCGATCCACAAGCACACGACACTCGTTATAACCGAGTCTAGACGAAATTAGAGGCACACCCAGATATCTCACAGGCAACTTTCCTTCAGCAAACGGCATAATATCCAGAATAGCATCTTTGACATGGCCATTAACATTACAAAAGAAAATCGTACTCTTTTGATTACTAGGCACTAACCCTGACATCTTTGTGAAATTAGAAAGCGACGTCATAATACATCTCGCCGAGTTGACTTCTCCTCTAGCAAAAAGAAACAGATCATCCGCAAAGCATAGGTTAATGATTCGCTGCTTTTCACATTTATTATGAAATTTAAAAGATGAGTCAATACGAACTGTATGTTGAAGGATGGCCGTCAGAACCTCCATGACTAGGGTAAATAAATAAGGGGATAGTGGATCCCCTTGCCTTAAACCACGCTTACCCTTGAAAAAACCATGCACCGACCCATTAACACAAATCGAAAATGAAGCAGTAGAGACACATACCATAATCCAATCCACCATCTTAGCATGAAAGCCGAACCCAATTAAAACACTTTTGAGAAAACTCCAGTCAACAGTGTCATAGGCTTTCTGGATATCAACTTTAAAAGCACACCTCGGGGGACCCGAATTTCTGTGGTAATTGTGCATTAGTTCTTGAGTTAGGAGAATATTGTCAGAAATTTTCCTCCCCGGAACAAAAGCAGATTGATTAACACTGACGATATCATTCAGCGTGCCTTTAATTCTATCCGCAATAATCTTAGTGATACACTTGTAGAAAACATTGCAACAGGCAATCGGACGATAATCAATGACATTCGAAGGAGTAGGTACCTTTGGAATTAGCACAATAGTCGTATGATTCAATTCCCGAAGCAAATTACCTGTCTCAAAAAAATCAATGATAGCACATGTAATATCATTACCAATAATAGGCCATGCACTTTTGAAAAAAGCCGCTGTATATCCATCAGGGCCAGGAGCTTTGTCACTCCCAATAGAAAACATCGCCTTCTTCACCTCCTCCGCAGTTACCTGGCGAACCATATGAGAAGCAACCTGGGTAGATAGAACTTTAGAGAATAAATCCGGGGCCGGAGTAAGAGATATATTTCCTTGAGAACCAAAAAACTTCTCATAATGCTTAACGAAAGCTTGATAAACCGTATCACCTTCATAGAGGTTCCCTCCCGAATCCTTAATAACATCTATTAGGCTATAATGATTCCTGATTTTCAAAGATGAATGAAAAAACATAGAATTCATATCCCCCGCCCTCAGCCAATCAACCTTAGACTTTTGTTTCAGAAAACGTTCCTCATCCAAAGAGGCCTCCTACAACCTACGACTAGTAGTAGTCTCGGCTTCCCTGAGATCGAGGTTTAACGGATCCTGATCAATTTTTTGCTGGATCTCATCCAATTTCATACGAAGGGTATCAACTTTTTTGTGAAGGTTTCCTTGTTTAAATAACAGAGATCTCAAAGGATTTTTCAGCAAACGTAACTTTTTGACAACCCTGAACTGATGCACGCCATTGATGCTAGAATCCCAAGTCTTTTTTACAATCTCTAAAAATTCTGGTTTAAAAACCAGGAAGTTAGCAAATTTAAAAGACCGTGGCTTCAACTTACCAGCATCAGGAAAAGAAAGGATACAAGGGCAGTGGTCCGACAGCCTATACGGTTTGAATATGGCCACCGAGTTCGGATATTCGGAAACAAACGGAGTATTGCCCAACACTCGATCGATTTTTTTCAGCAAACCAATCCCCTGCTTAGGCTTTTGATTCCATGTAAAATGAATCCCTACTCGGTTTATATCAAAGACCTCCATATCATCGACACAATCTTGGAAATCCCTCATACCAATAGAAATCGAAGAAGATCCCATAGAATTATCCTCCAGGTTAAGAGCGGAGTTAAAATCACCCATAATACACCAAGGTTTATTACCAACAAGGACTTTGTGCATGGAAAGATTATGCCATAACTCTCTACGGGAGACATAGTAATTAGCAGCATAAACTATAGAACAGAAAACCATCCTTTTATCCAATTTAAATACAAGCTGAAGATGCATAACCTGAGAAGACTGAGCCAATATCATCACATCAAAAATGGCAGGATCCCATCCCATAATAATTCTTGTACCTTTGTCATAGCAACCTCCATTAGAAGTCCACTCCCAAGAACGAAACACTAACTTGCACACTTTACCCAATTTACCGACATCTACGTGGGATTCTAGAATGGCACACAAGCTCAAATTAAAATCCTTCACTGCCTGCCAAACCTCAATTTGTTTGAGAGGGCGGTTCAACCCCCTTATATTCCATGTAGCGATACTAACCATCGTTAACTCTCGATGAAGGAGTGCTTGCCCCTTTTTTATTATTTATGTTCCGAGTACCTTCCGTCATAAAACCATCCATTTCATCATAAACCTCCTCCACATCGTCCTCATCAGAATCCCCATTATTCATATCCGATTGCTTTTTACTAGGACCCGAATCATCCTCCACCTCATTGAGAACATCAAACGGATTCGTTGATCTAAAAGAATTAGAAGTGGAGGCCTTGCCGTTGTCACCCTTAGGTTTTTGCCCTACCGGTCGATATTCGAACTTAGCTTTTTGCTTATTCACAGGAATCCCAACCTTCTTAGCAGCTTTTTAACCATAAACTCCTATATAACCATCCTGATCCACACCAGGCATCTTTTTTGTCTGTTTGTTTTTTTGTCAAGCATGATCGTCATACATAGCCTTACTTGGTTTGATTGGTTGCTTAGGACATGACTCGGTAGAGTGACCAAACACACAACAGGTGGCACAACGATACGGACTCCATTCATACTCCACATACATAGTCTCTTTAATAAAACCCTCTCCTTCAGCTTCAGGAATTGCCATAGTAATTTGTTCACGAAAGGCTTTGTCAGCAGAGATTTCAACCAATGCACGAGCATAGCTACTATGACCCCACGAGTCCATGCACATAGACGTGGTAAAAGAATCCAACATCTTTGGTTCCCCAATAGTTGTTGCAATCATGCTTAGACCATCCTCCGTATAAGCCGCAATAGGAACTTCATGTATCTTAACCCACACTTGAACCTTCTTTACCACTTTCTTCTCGAGTTTAGTTGTTGGGGTCCAGCCATTAAGAAAGATCGGTTGTGATCTAATTATCCATGACCCATCCTTTAAAACATTCAACATACCAACTTCATCATTAAACTTGAAAAAGAAAAAACCATTCGCGTTCATCATAGTTTTTTGCAGCCCATATTTCTTCCAATTAGATCGCACAAAATAATCAACAACTGGAAACGCTACTCGATCTCCTAAGAAATACCCGTACAGAGTGTTAGCCAACTTATCTTGCACAGCACGCACAGATTCCCTTGGCAGAACAACATCACAGCCATCATGTACCATTGAGCTAGCAAGAGATCTAAAATTAACTTTCTTTGAATTATTACCTACAACCGAATCTGCATATGACATAGGCTTAGAAGTGTTTTCCTGAATCGGCTGTGTTCCTTTAGGGATACCAGTACCAGCGAAATTGCCATCGGAGCCTTCACTATCAATGTTAACAGGTTTGGAAATGGCAGCAAGTCCATCGATAACCGAAACATTATCAGAGCAAAACATACCCCTCCTGGACAACAATGGTTTACCTTCAATATTAGTTACACGGAGACTAATGCCGCGAACAGGAACTGTACCCGGAGTCGCATCATCATTCAGAACATTAGCTGCCGCCGGAGATAAAGGACAACCATCCCGATCAAACAATCCTCGGTTCACCTAATCTAATGGGATGTTACTCCCAGAAAAATCACGATCATTCATTAGAAGAAACACAACTCTCCCTTAAACAACGTAAATGAAAACACCATGCAAACCAGAGACGTCCACAAAAACAAGAAAACGAAGAACCCGATCACAGAAAAAAGAAAAACCCTAATCCTGAAACCCTAGAGCCGAATTTCAATCCTTAACAGATTAACCCAGAGTATCAATCTAGCTAAATTAAACTCAGTTAACCGCGACCAATAACACCCGGATTAATAGGTCAGGATTTCGAAACAGCAACTATGGCGGCGATTGAATAAGAACGAAAATAAAACCCTGATTTCGGATTGATTACTATTGTTAACGAGTTCGTTATAGGGATTTGATAAACAAACCTATAATCACAGACTGTTATACAAACGAATCTCAAAGAAATTATGTTTCATGATGAATCAAGAAAATCGCCCAGGAGAGAGAGAAATTAGGTTTAATCTTTGTATCCACAATACAATTTTCGTGGAAATTACAAGAAATCATAAGATGGAAGATTTTTGAGAGTAGGTTGTTTTACAAGGAATGTGGTTCCTTGATTGTCGGTATCATAGGGGATATGCAGTAACCACACTAGTACATTGCGATGTAAATAAAAGATTTATTTATAAACAAAAACAACTGTTTCATAGACCTTGATAACAAAAGAAAATAATACATAAGGCTTAATTATTTCTAAACAGCGTCGTCTTCCCGTCGGTCAAATGCTTATCCCTGTGCTGGGTGGTTCGCATTAGCAAGCTTTGGGCAATTTCTTCGGAAATAGCCCATCTCGCCACAGTTGTAGCAAGAACCTGGTGGAAAACGAGCTTGAGCAGGATTGTTGTCAGCTTGATTTGGTGCAGCTGTAGTTGGGCAAACCCATGCTGTATGACCTATAAGTCCACAAATTAGGCATTTGCGGCACTTCACACCAGCATGATGATGAAGGTTACATTGGTGGCACAAGGGTGCAGTTCCGTTGTATGGTTTCCTAGCAGGGGTTTGAGCTGGTTGGTTGGGGACAGCTTGATCATTGTGGGCAACCACGGCGAAGTTCTGAGAATCCTTTCGCTTCTTTGACTTCTTGGAGTATTCAGTCTGCTCATCCTTTGGTTTTGATTCATTGATCAGTTTCTTGTCGCCCTTTCGGAAAAGTTTACCTTTCCTGATCTGGGATTCAGTCAAGGTAGCAGATAGCTCAAAGGCCTGTCTAACGGTAGTAGGGTTGCTACCGGTGACAATGTCTTGTACTGAGTCAGGGAGGCCATCAATGTACTTTTCGATTGCCTTATCCAAAGGCGTAACCATGTTCGGGCATAACAGACTTAACTCCTCATAACTGTCTGTGTAAGCTCGATGCTCACCACTATCTTGCTTAAGATCGTCGAATTCCCTTTCCAATGCCCTAATCTCATGACGAGGAAAAAATTCCCTCGTCATTAGAGCTAGAAGCTCTTCCCAGGTTTGAGCCAGTGCCACGTCGGCACCCCTATCTCTCATCATACCATTCCACCATATTAAAGCTCGTTTCTCAAAGACAGTAGATGCGAATTCAACCTTTCGCTCATTTGGACACTGAACATGTCTGAAGGTGCTCTCTAAACTCTCGAACCATTGCAGAAGTGTAGTTACTCCTTGAGACCCAGAAAATTTTGATGGCTTAGCAGAGTTGAACATTTTGAAGTTACATGGGGCATTATTGTTGTTATTGTAGACTTGGTTAACTTGAGCAATGAGGTTTGGGAGTACAGCATCCATTTGCTGTGTAATGATAGCTGCCAGTTCGTCATTAGGTATCTGATTGTTACGTCGAGGAGGCATTCTAAAAGAGGAAACATGAGAGAAAATGAGTGAAATGACATTGGGTAAGAATAGAATGTTACAATGACCAAAAAGCATGGATGACGGTCATTTGTTTGTACCACGAAACAAACAAACGACACACAAAATCTAAACAAAGTAAATAGGTCCTCATAATGTATCGCAAAAACATGCTTTAGCCTATAAGTGGACACTCACCCCAAGAGTTCCCAGGTAAGAGTGACTGGTCCGATTATGTGGATTTGTACGAACACTCTAGCCTTAGACAGAAAACTCAGGATACAGGCATCCACCCTTCCGGATTGCACGTGTTCATATTAATAAGGCCCAAACTTTGACGAGATTTTGAAAACCTTGAGGGTTCAAAACCTTATAACAAATCATCCTAGAACAGATGATTGGTTTTCAAAGTGGATTTGAAATTTGTGTTCTTGTTGTGGTTGTCGCCTAAAGATAGGCAACGGTATTTTTTTAATACTAAACACAAGTAAACTCGCGTTAGGGTCCTAGGAAGGTTATAGTCTAGGTCAAAGTTGTCACACCCTGACCACGTAAAACATAAAATCGTGGCGGAAACGTCGGGGAGTGTTGCAACATAATTATTGTTTCACAACCATGGCATATAAAAGTTATGTTTTATTCATCAAACAAAGAGTTACATTGTCTTAAAATAACTGAAACAAAGAGTACACCACATAATTAAACTAGTTCTAGCTTCATTTTTAAGTCTCTAAGGCACAGGTCCGCCCTAATATGTCACGAACATCCTAAGCAACAACTCCTGAAAACACATGTGAAAATAGGTACGTCAGCATAAAAATGCCTGTGAGTTACATAGGTTTTATGAAAATAGGATTCATGACTTGAGTTTAGAGAAATGTTTAATAAAATTCAGTCATGAACCTTGTTAATTGTTTTGTTTTATAAATCATTTGAAAAACGTTAGCAAAATCAGATGATATGTATATTTAAAAGAATAATGTATGGTTAAAAGAATAACCAAGTAAAAAGAGTTTGTAATAACCAAGTTATTCGCAAAACAATGTTTAAGTGATAATGTGTTGTAAATGTAATATGTCTAAACTGAAGTGGTTTAAATGACGCTACGATATGTAATATCATACAAGCACTTATATATAGGAAGTACCAGCGGCGTATCCACCATTCTTGTACCATATTACACACGCCTCGTTATTTAAGTCACTCAAACCAACCAACATTGTAAAATATCCATGTTTAATCCAATAGTCAAATGTCATAGTATAACCCAAGTTGAATATAAACCTTGTAATGTTTAAACAAAAGTTATGTATGGTAAGTAAAATGAGACTACTTAAACCACAAGTAAAAATGTACAAAACAAAGTATTTTGAATAAATCAAAAGTTATGTTTTGTAAAATAACTAAATAAATGCATGCTTTACTGATACAAACACTTATGCGGTAAGTTAACGCATACATTCAAGCCTTGAGACAGCTGGATAACCTTAGAGTAAAGTTTATCAAAGTAAAATGTTTTCGGATTCAGTCATTCCTTACACCCAAACAAACCTAGGATGTCAGGAACGGGATTTGTCAAGTCCTATGGTACCATTACTTACTACCGAGTGGCGTAGCTAATGTTAATGAATGTAATTTAGACCCGTTGAACAAACCAAATGTCATACCAAATGTAAACATGTAATAAAAGTAATGTACTAAGTATTCTAAGTTAACATACAAAGTAGAAAAGTCATGTAAATCAATGTGCTAAATATGCTAAGTTAACATACAAAGCAGAAAATGTAATGTAAAACAATGTGCTATCATGCCAAGTAAACATACATAGCAAAAGAAGATGTAATGTAAATCAATGTGCTAAGTATGCTAAGTAAACATACATAGCAAAACAAAATGAAATCATGTACTAATAGTGTACTAATGAACATAACAAGTATATGATATGAAAACATGGAAAGCACGAAAGTAACAAGAAGGCACATGTGTTTCACCCCAAAACGTTTGGAAAACAGAAAAAGAGGGGTCTATGTACTCACTTGAGATTGCTCAGAAGTCCTAAGATAACCACTAAGCAAAGCTAGAAGATCACGGAATCAAACGGCACCTAATATAGGTAACTACATTAATAAACGGACCTATTCGGAGGATCGGGTAGTATGAGGGTTCGTAAACCAAATGAGTGTAGGAACTCATGTAATATGGTTTAACAAGCCTACATACTAAAACGAAACTTATCCTAAGTGCTTTTGACCCGTTACGACCCGTTTAGGTAGCTTATGCTACTTTAACGAGTCGTTCGCGTAAAACGCGTTCGGACCGCTTAACTAGTCCTATGACAAGTAAAATATGCCTTAACATGTCTAATATAGTTGCCAAATTAGTTTAGATGTCAAAATTTGGGTTACATATGCTTAAAATGAATTTTGGCGTAAAAAGGGCATTTTAGTAATTTACCTAAGGCATATATACTACCTATCATACAACTACTTAAACGACGTGACCATAAGGTATAACCTCGGAAGGTTATTCCCAATACAACTATGGTCACCTAAAGTGTTTGGTCGGATCCTAATGATCGACCAAACGGGTCGGGTTCGAAAGTATAAGCGATTGATTAGATCGCTTACCTTACAACCCTATATAAGCACAAATCTAAAAAGTGATGAGCTAAACATGTTAAAACATGTTTAACGAGGTTTGAAAACAGGTTTGATATCAAGACAAAGGGTCTTGATACCCAAAAGTAGTTTTGTTACAAAATACGCAAGAACGCGCATTTTGGCCGAAACTACGACTCGTCAATAAGCCTAGATAACGTGGTAATCAGTAGGTATAGTCACTAGGGACTATAACCATCGTGATTACGCTCACGTTATGAAGTTCAAATGAACTTCGCATTGATCATAAACTGGTCAATGCAGAAAGTCAAACACAGTTTGACTTTTAAGCTAAAACGAATGAAAAGAATGAAAGAATACTTACAGAAGGTCCCCGCAAGTAAAATCTTGACCCAAGTAGCTCAGGTATGAAGCAAAGGCTTCAACTTAGAGCATCTTAGATCAAATTTTGAGTGAGGATGAAATGAAGTGGGTGTTGCTATTTATAGAGAATCAAGAACCGATAAGATCGTTCATCGTAAAACGTGCTTTGATCTGGACCGTACACATGTGGCCCATGGTTTTGGGATACTAGGGGTGCCCCAAAACCAGCAAACGGTTTTGAAAATGTTACAAAATAGCCCCTAAACTTCAAGAGAAGTGCTGAAAATGGACCTTGTGTTGCAAAAAAGGAGTTTCTGCCCAGAATACTCACTCGCGTAGCGCCACGGGGATAGGCATTTGGTGCTCGTGCGGCGCTAGCATGTGCCAGATACAGCAAAGTTTCAAAAATGACAGTTTTGGTTCCTGCACGTGTTTAAGGCCTTTTTCGATGCGTTTGAACCCCGTTAACCTCATTTCAAGGCTCTAAAATGAAGTTAAAGTATAGGGAACTCAAAACATGCTCAAAAACATCTCGGATGTCGGCTCGTTTGGTCGTACGGTTGCGTTGTTCGGTTAATTACGACAGAAGTCGTAACGAACGCAAAAACGATCCAAATTACGCGACGAATGGAATTTTATCAAGCCAATCACTAAAATAAAATATTTTACTGATTACATAAATTTTTTGGTTGTCCGGATATATTCAGAACGTAAGATATGCGCGAAAATGCAAACTTATGCACTTTTTGACGCTTTTAGTCCCTATTGATCATAAAGTTTATTTTAGCACACCGAACTCCTCAAAGCCTATATCTAAGCTATGTAAAGGATATTTAGGGTGTCTTTAACTTATGGCCAAGTTTCGGAATGTCCGTTACAGTTCAGATCGGCATACTTTCGCAGTTTGTCGAATTTAGTCCCTGTAAGCGAATAGACTTGATTTTGCCATACCAAAGCCTTCAAAACTTATTTCTAAGTTATGTAAAGGTTATTTAAGGTATGTTAAGTATATGTTGATGTTCCGGAGTATTTTTTGCATTAAACTGACTACGTTTAGGCACCAGTTTGCGAATAATTCTCCAGAAAGCGATATAGAGTTTGAAATTGAATAAAAATCAAAACATGAAAAATGTCAAACATAAACAAACAAATATTGGGATCAAATAACTTTATATCATTGATAACTGAACTGTTTACAATGATTACAAGCACAGATGTCACAGTCTCCCCTACTTATGGAAATTTCGTCCCGAAATTTGTTTAGAGGAAACTCGTGAGAAAAGATGCGGATACTTCGCCTTCATTTGATCTTCACGTTCCCAAGTAAACTCAGGTCAACGCTTAGATTCCCAGCGAACTTTAACCTAAGGAATGCACTTGTGTTTAAGCCATTTGACTTCACGATCCATAATTTCCACAGGTTTCTCAACAAAATGCAGTGTTTTATCTACACGAATTTCGTCAAGTGGTATATGGAGGTTCTCATCAGCTAAACACTTCTTGAGATTGGATACGTGGAAGGTTGGATTAACACTTCCAAGTTCAGGAGGTAACTCAAGTCTGTAGGCTACCTTACCGATTCTTTCGACGATCTTGAATGGTCCAACGTATCTAGGTGCAAGTTTTCCTGTCTTTCCAAATCTGATCACACCTTTCCAAGGTGAGACCTTAAGTAATACACGATCACCGACTTGAAATTCCAAGAGCTTAAGTCGTTGGTCCGCGTAACTCTTTTGACGGCTCCGAGCTGTCTGTAGTTTATCACGAAATTTCTTAACCTTATCAGTTGTCTCTAGAATGAGGTCAGGTCCAGTAAGTTGTCTCTCGAAAATGTTGTATGGGAATTCTATCAATGGAAGATGTGAATCCCAACTACCACCAAAATCGATCACACAAGCTCTAAGCATATCCTCCAGGGTCTGGATTGTTCTTTCAGATTGTCCATCAGATTGCGGATGATAAGCAGTGCTCAGATTAAGTTGGGTCCCTATAGCAGATTGCATGGTTCTCCAAAAACAAGAAGAGAAGCGAGCATCTCTATCAGAAATAATGTTCAAAGGAACACCATGTCTAGACACAATTTCATCCACATAGATTTTAGCAAGCTTGTCAGCAGACAGATCCTCACGGATCGGTAAGAAATGCGCTGATTTAGTAAGACGATCAACAACTACCCAGATGGCATCATGACCTTTCTTTGTGCGCGAAAGTTTGGTAATAAGATCCATAGCGATGTTTTCCCATTTCCAAACTGGAATCTCTGGTTGCTCTAAAAGGCCAGAAGGATGTTGGTGTTCAGCCTTAACCTTAAGACAAGTAAGGCATTTGGACACATACAAGGCAATGTCTTTCTTCATACCAGGCCACCAATACTGAGTACGAAGATCCTTATACATCTTATCTGAGCCAGGATGAATAGAATAACGAGACTTATGAGCTTCATCCATAAGCAAAGTGCGGAGATCATCTAGGCTTGGGACCCACAAACGGTCCATGAAATAATGCGATCCATCGTCCTTCAGTTCAAGATCAGGCTTAATGTGATAGGGTAATTCCTTACCCATCAAGTCTTGTGAAACACAAGCATGTTGAGCCTGAGAGATGCGGGTGTGAATATCAGATCGAGCTTGAATATCAGATTGAACACGAACACAATGAAGCTTGAGACGTTCTTTACGACTCAAAGTGTCAGCCACGACATTCGCCTTACCAGGATGGTAGCGAATTTCGTAGTCATAGTCGTTTAGAAGTTCTACCCAACGTCGTTGCCTCATGTTGAGTTCTTTCTGATTAAAGATATGCTGAATACTTTTGTGGTCAGCGAAAACCACACATTTTGTACCATACAAATAGTGTCTCCAGATCTTAAGAGCGAACACAACTGCACCCAACTCAAGATCATGAGTGGTGTAGTTTTTCTCATGCACCTTTAACTGCCTCGATGCATATGCTATGACTTTGTTCCTTTGCATCAGAACACAACCAAGTCCCAAATTGGATGCATCGCAGTACACGACAAAATCATCATTACCTTCGGGCAAAGATAGGATAGGCGCATCACAAAGCTTCTACTTCAAGGTCTGAAACGCTTCTTCTTGTTTAGAACCCCATTCAAAGGGTTTGTTCTTCTGAGTTAGAGCAGTTAGGGGAACTACAATCTTCGAGAAATTTTTTATGAAGCGGCGGTAATGATGTGTGCAAAATGCAACATATAAATTACATCAATTGTGGTATAAAACTAACCCTTTTTTAGTACTAATGTTAGAAAAAGTGTGCTTTTGTCTTCCTTTTGTATTTTCAGGATTAAATGAGCTCAAATTAACAAAAGAAGCAAGTGCCAGCAGAAAAGACAAAGTTGTAGAAGCTTCTATCGCCCACCACGGGGTCGTGCTCAGCGGACACGAGGCAGTAGTCAACTCTAAGATTCGCAGGATCTGGGGAAATCTTGATAGTACAGATTTGCTTCTGCACACGGGGGGTGCCCAGTGGACACGGGGGCGTGGTCAACTGATGCAGACAAAATGCAATTAATGAAGACAGAGAAGGATGTTGACACGGGGTCGTGCCCGAGCTTCTGTTCAGCCTATAAATAGGAGTGCTTGGCTCAATTGCAAACTATCCCTTGGCACACCACCTCTCTCACACTTCACCCACCACCCACCACCACCATAACACCATCATCCATTGTCCATCATAGAGTGTGTGAGTCGTCTCGGGATCCAAGATTGATCGTAAGAGTTCTTGACAATCAAGGCCATGTTTGCCTAAGTCTCTTACATCACTTGGTGAAGACAAATTGTCTAGTGTAATACTTTTTATTTTTAATCTTTTCGCACTTTTTACTTGGTTATGTATTAATGACTTTAATAAGTAGTTTCTTATGTTGAAGGTGATTTTTCCTTATCGTTTGTCCGTGGTGTCTTGGCATTATTTTACTGTCTGTATAAAATAAAAGATTTTCACCATTTATATCTCCACGGTCTATATGGTGGTATGTTGGCTACCTGGTCGGGGGTTAAGGGAACGGTTTGGTAAAAGTCTTGCCTTGTTCAGTGTATAGATCCCGCAAGGACCTGGGTCAAATTTAGTAGGACCTCCTTCAATACTTAACGGTATTGGATGGCGGGGGTCAAAACTCTTTGATCCCCTCATATGTAAGCTACTATTAATACTTTAACCCGGCTACATAGGACTGTATCCCTACTGACTCAGACTACTTAGCCTAGGGTAACGTCACCTTCAAAAGAGGGGCCTACCATAATATGCATTAATAACTTAATTAATTATCTTTCAATAATCCGACCCTTTAGGATTGTATCCTTGCTGACTCAAACTACTGGGTTGAGGGTAACGTCACCTTCAAAAGAGGGGCGTACTACAATAACTAAGATAATCTCTTAAAAAGTGCAAAAGTGCGGAAATAATCAAAGGTTATACTATACACGAGTCGGAGCCAAGTGATTCATCTTGTCTATCTGTTTTTCTTTTTATTTTATATTCAGCATTTTAGTTAGTTTTTATTTTTCTAGTTTAAGACTTTTTCTAACTTTTTGAATTGATTAGACGTTAAGGATAAACCGGTACTAAAAGCTCTTGTGTCCTTGGAAGACCTCGGTATCTTACCAACACAATACTACGCTTACGATGGGTGCACTTGCCCATATGTGTGTTTAGTGTTAGTAAATATCGTGTTTTATTAATTTAAAACTTGGCTAAAAAGTGTAAAAGGGCTTAAAATAAACATTAAAACCATAACACACTTCACGCACATCAAGTTTTTGGTGCCGTTGCCGGGGACACAAGGATTTTAAGAAAGTTAGGAATCAACGGCCTAATCGTTTTTTTTTCTATTTTTTTTAGGATTTTTCTTAATTTTTCAGCTTCTGCAGAACTCAGCACGGGCCGTGCCTGCTGAACACGCCCCCTGCCCAATCTTTGGAACTGGCAATCCTGTTTTAAGTCAGACAGTAAGCTAAACACGGGGCCGTGCCCACTCAACACGCCCCGTGCCCAAGATTCAGTTACTGAAAACAGAACCGTAAGATCCCGACGGTTGGTAATTTCTGACACAAACATGAGTGATACTGATATTCTTTACTTTTGGCATTCTTATGGTACGTGGTGTCAAATATGTGGTGGTTCCCATAAGGAATTAAAATCTTACTTTCTAAATTATAAGCCCCACTATATAGACCCATCGTTTTCCTGTATCCTTAAGAGGGGCGAAAGTAAAAATAATCCCTATCTCTCCCTCGAATGCTCTCAACCGGATTTTCTAGGAGAAATGCTTCTTGATGAACTATTTCAATTAGAAGATCTAATTATTAATTGGTTAAAAGAACTTAGGATAGATTTCAATAATTTATCTCAAGACGGTAACCAAGAAGAAGTGTTAGGATCGCATTCAAACAACTTCGTTGTTCCCGACGGTACCTCTAAATCTAGCGAGGACTTGAGCGATAGTCGTCCCTGTGTCGATTGTGCTGTGAAGGACTCCCCATCGACTTTGTTCGATGCATACATAGACATGAGAGATTCGGCATACACCTTCTTTAACGAGAGCCCGGGAAAGGGTTGGACTTGTCCACCTACATATAGCATAGGAATCACCCTCACCGACAACCTCTTGCGTTCTCGTCTTAATCTAGAACAATTAAGGTATCTTAGGCACTTTGGGGTTGTTCCATCCAATAAGGAACCGCCCGATCCGGGAAAGTTCCTTAAAAATAAACGAATTCCATACGACAGCTTTTAGACACGGGGCCGTGTCCAGGTCAACACGCCCCCGTATCCACCGAAAGATTCCCTTCTGATTTCATCATAATATGGACAAAATTGTGTCAGGATTCTGTCTGCACACGGGGCCGTGTCCATCTGACACGAGGCCGTGCGCAACGTGTTGTCGTTTTCTATAAATGCAGCCAAGAATCCTGCACACTTGAACCATTCCAGGGACAGAGATTTGGGGAATCTTCTCACATACCATCCTAGGTATTTTCTAAAAGAAGTTTCTCAAGTACCTTCTTGTCCTTTCCTCTTTTATCCACTATCATCTTCTTCAATGTTTCCTATACTTCCATTAAAACTTGAGACCTCCATAATCTCAAGCTTTATTGAGGTGTTTGAAGGATTTTTATTCATGGAATCTTGTTAAGAATAAGTTTTACAACAATGTTTTAAGTTGTTTCTGATCAAAAGTGTTTTAAAAAAATCATGAAAACAAATTAAAACTCCAAGATTCCTTGTTTCGAAATCCTGTATACACCTGAACACGGGGCCATGTTCACTGAACACGGGGCCGTGTCCGAAGTACTGGTTCCATAAAGTTGAACTCTTCTCGGTATGTTTTCGCAGAATGGCGAGCAGAACTAGCGGAACATCTTCGTCGCACACCAGAAACAACCGACAAGGGAGAAGGTCATCAACGGTTGAGGATTCTCTTATAAACTAAGTTTACGCTTTAAGAGAGGCCATTGATGAGATAACAAGGGTGGAAGAAGCATTGGTCGACCGTATTAATCATCTGACGGTGGGACTAGAAAGGTGTCTCCGGGAAGTCAACCTTTTGCACCAAAGGTTGAACATTCTCGCCTCTCCTCCTTTGGTTCCAATTATCACCCAAAGGGCATGGAATGTGGTACCGGAAGTCATCATTCCGGCCGAATGGTACGCCATACATCAGGAACCCCCTCGAGGCATACTTCAAGGGGTTCCGATTGGTGTCACTACCCCTCCACAAGATGTTGAGGAACATGAAGCAGCCTCCCTTCTCCCTAGAGAAATAGAAAAATGGCTCTAGCGACATCTAGGGGACACCACTCGGCTTGGAGTTCTACAAGACTTTTAGATACCGGAAGACTATTTCCAGAATTTTGGTTCTTATTGTAGAAGTAGAACTCCTTAGGATGATTTTACGTATCACTTGACCTATCTAATTTAGGACCATTAACTTTTATTTTCTACTTTGTTTTCCATTTTCTAGGACTACTATGTAATTCTCTCTATGACATAATGAATGATGGTTTTAGTTAATTTGGTGTTTGGATGGTGTTAAAACAAGTAAAACACACTCGGGATGGCAAAGGGAACAAGGGAAACTTGAACCAGCACCCCATGCAGGAAAACAGGGCCATCCGACAAAAAATTTCTTCGTTACAGTAAGTTCAGCACGGGCAGCGTCCGCCCAACACGGCCCCGTGCTACACAGTCTGCAGAAAATGCTCAGTTCAGGTAAACTGGACACGGGACGTGTTCACCCAACACGCCCCCGTGTCCAGGCTTCTGTTTCTCTTTTTCAATTTTGTTACTGACGACTGAACATGGGGCAATGCCCAGACACCACGGGGCTGTGTCCAGCGCCCAGTAACACAAATTTTTGCTTTTTCACACATTTTTACACATTCAATCAACCTAAAAACTTATTTTTAGGACACATTGAGGACAATGTGTAATTTAAGTATGGGGGGGATGCTAAAACCTTGAATCTTGCAAGTCCTAACTACAAGCCTTACACAAAACTCTATTGGAACCGCTAATCACCCCAAATTTTTTTCAAAAATTTTCATTTTTTTTTTTACTTGTCTAGGTTTAACTTGGGAATTTCAAATTCTAAAAATGTTATATTTTTACAAATTTACAACCGATAGCGTCGTGATAAAAAGAACCAACATAAGAAAATTATGAAACGGCATGACAAGCTTAGTTAAACTTTGATTATATATACTTGATCACATAAAAACTCATTCCCACAAAAGTGAGTTTTGAGCCTTTATTGAGCATACAAATACATATCATTAAACTAAATGCTCATTTTTCGTTTCTTGTGTGAATAGCCGCTTGGTTCTTACGACTCTAGAACTTGCAACGACGATACATTCCCGGTCCTTACCAACTTAAACCCGAGTAAGTAAATAATGGAGGCATTAGGACTAACCCTTTTTATTTCTACACCATTATTTTTTTTACCACCTACCCAAAATCCCTCTAGTTAGCCCCTTTGAGCCTAAACCTTTTCATTTCATAACCCAAACCAAACACCCTTTCACCCACCAAAACCCATTTTATTTTTAACCTTTTTTTTTAATAACAAGCTGAGTTTCTCGTAGGACTTTTCAAAAAAAAAATATTGATGATGAAGCAAAAGAGAAATAAACAAACAAGTTTATCAAAAATAACTTTGTTTGAATAAAAGCTTCATCAAAATAAAAGTTGCAAAAATAAAAAAGTCTTACGAAAACCAACGCTTGTTACGCTTTTCGCCCTTTTACTAACAACTAACCCAACCACCTACCTTTAACCCAAGCCTAACCTTTCACCCCAAAAGTCCTCTTGATATTTACAAAGGTGTATAGTTAAAAAGGAGGAGGATTGATTGCTTGGTAAGCCTATAGTAGGAGTAAGTTCCATGCCGCACTCGAGTGATTCACTAAAATACATTTTTCGGCCGAGTGTTGAGTGATCCCCGTGAGGTATGTGAACTTATATATAAATGGAATTTTAAAGAGGCATATTATGCCCTAATAAGTAATTTATCTTATGAAAAGTTTTAAATAAATCATGACGAATAGGACTATAAATAAATAAAAATAAAACTTAATAAAGAATCTTGGAAATCTCGACACTCTATGACAAGCCCAAAAACCTTCTCTTCTACCGATTCCATTTGGGAGTGTAAAGCCACATTATAAAGAGTTTTGCTTGAGGACAAGCAAAGATTCAAGTGTGGGGGTATTTGATGTGTGCAAAATGCAACATATAAATTACATCAATTGTGGCATAAAACTAACCCTTTTTAAGTACTAATGTTGGAAAAAGTGTGCTTTTGTCTTCCTTTTGTATTTTCAGGATTAAATGAGCTCAAATTAACAAAAGAAGCAAAAAGACAGCTAAATCTAAAATAAATACAAGAAAAGGATCAAACGTGACATGCCCGACCCCACGACAGCATCTTCCCAAGCAAAACAAGAAAACAGAAGGCTGAACACGCCCCGTGCTCAGTGAACAAGGGGGCGTGCCCAAGTGCCAGCAGAAAAGACAAAGTTGTAGAAGCTTCTATCGCCCACCACGGGGTCGTGCTCAGCGGACACGGGGCCGTGGTCAACTCTAAGATTCGTAGGATCTGGGGAAATCTTGATAGTACAGATTTACTTCTGCACACGGGGGGGGTGCCCAGTGGACACGGGGGCGTGGTCAACTGATGCAGACAAAATGCAATTAATGAAGACAGAGAAGGATGTGGACAAGGGGCCGTGCCCGAGCTTCTGTTCAGCCTATAAATAGGAGTGCTTGGCTCAATTGCAAATCATACCTTGGCACACCACCTCTCTCACACTTCACCCACCACCCACCACCACCATAACACCATCATCCATTGTCCATCATAGAGAGTGTGAGTCGTCTCGGGATCCAAGATTGATCGTAAGAGTTCTTGACAATCAAGGCCATGTTTACCTAAGTCTCTTACATCACTTGGTGAAAACAAAGTGTCTAGTGTAATAGTTTTTATTTTTAATCTTTTCACACTTTTTACTTGATTATGTATTAATGATTTTAATAACTAGTTTCTTATGTTGAAGGTGATTTTTCCTTATCATTTGTCCGTGGTGTCTTGGCATTATTTTACTGTCTATATAAAATAAAAGATTTTCATCATTCATATCTCCACGGTCTATATCGAGGTATGTTGGCTACCTGGTCGGGGGTTAAGGGAACGGTTTGGTAAAAGTCTTGCCTTGTTCAGTGTATAGATCCTGCAAGGACCTGGGTCAAATTTAGTAGGACCTCCTTCAATACTTACCGGTATTGGATGGTGGGGGTCCAAACACTTTGATCCCCTCATATGTAAGCTACTATTAATACTTTAACCCGACTACTTAGGACTGTATCCCTGCTGACTCAGACTACTTAGCCTAGGGTAACGTCACCTTCAAAAGAGGGGCCTACCATAATATGCATTAATAACTTAATTAATTATCTTTCAATAATCCGACCCTTTAGGATTGTATTCTTGCTGACTCAAACTACTGGGTTGAGGGTAACGTCACCTTCAAAAGAGGGGCCTACTACAATAACTAAGATAATCTCTTAAAAAGTGCGGAAATAATCAAAGGTTATACTATACACGAGTCGGAGCCAAGTGATTCATCTTGTCTATCTGTTTTTCTTTTTATTTTATTTTTAGCATTCTAGTTAGTTTTTATTTTTCTAGTTTAAAACCTTTTTCTAACTTTTTGATTTGATTAGACGTTGAGGATAAACCGGTACTAAAAGCTCTTGTGTCCTTGGATGACCTCGGTATCTTACCAACACTTTACTACGCTCACGATGGGTGCACTTGCCCATATGTGTGTTTAGTGCTAGTAAATATCGTGTTTTATAATTTTAAAACTTGGCTAAAAAAGTGTAAAAGGGCTTAAAATAAACATTAAAACCATAACACACTTCACGCACATCAGTAATAACCCGCGAGACCAAGAAATGAACGATCTTTAGTAGGAGTAGTAGGTGTATCCCAATCCTTAATCTCACTAATCTTGGAGGGATCTACATGAATACCTTGTTCATTGATGATATGACCCAAAAATTGAACTTCCTTAAGCCAAAATTCACACTTGGAGAACTTGGCGAAAAGTTGCTCTTTCTTTAGGAGTTCCGGAGTAAGACGAAGATGTTGCTCATGATCAGCTTGCGTCTTAGAATATATCAAAATGTCATCAATAAAAACGATGATGAACTTATCTAAATAAGGCTTACAAACCCTATACATCAAGTCCATGAAAACAGCAGGAGAATTAGTCAAACCGAATGGCATAACTGTGAACTCATAATGCCCATAATGAGTGCGAAATGCTGTCTTGGGAATATCTTCTTCATGCACACGAAGTTGATGATACCCAGAACGCAGATCAATCTTTGAAAAGTAAGAAGCACCTTGTAACTTGTCAAAGAGATCATCAATGCGAGGTAGGGGATATCGATTCTTGATGGTAAGCTTGTTAAGCTCACGGTAATCGATGCACATCCTGAAAGATCCATCCTTCTTCTTGACAAAAAGAACGGGAGCACCCCAAGGTGAAAAACTAGGATGAATAAAACCTTTATGTGAAAGCTCCTGAAGCTGCTTAGACAACTCTTTCATTTCAGACGGTGCAAGACGATATGGAGATCTGGCAATGGGATTTGCACCAGGTACAAGATCAATACGGAACTCGACTTGGCGCGCTGGGGGTAATCCAGGTAACTCCTCAGGAAATAGCTCTGGGTAATCCCGAACAATGGGGATATCTTAGATAGACTTACCTTTGCCTTTATCTGCTACAACATGTGCCAAGAAGGCCACATAGTTCTTTCGCAGATACTTCCAAGCTTGAAAACAAGACATGAGCTTGAGACTATTAGAAGGCTTCACACCACGAACCTGTAGGATCTCACCTGACGAAAGTAGAACACGAACAATCTTCTCGAAACAAACTACCTCTGCGTGATGCTTGGCTAACCAATCCATACCCACTATAACGTCGAAACTCCCAAGTTGCATTGGCGTGAGGTCGATAGGAAAAAGATGGTTGTTAAGGTTCAATTGGCAATTGCGAAGAACAGAATCAAGAACAACAGGATCACCACAAGCAACTTCTACTGTCAAAGGCTTACCTAGTTTCGTTCTAGACATGCGAAGCAATGGCTCAAAAGATAATGACACAAAACTCTTATCGGCACTAGAATCAAAAAGAACAGATGTGGGATGATTATTAACAAAGAACGTACCGTTAACCACTTCATTGTCTGCTTGCGCCTCTTGTGCATTCATGTTGAAGACTCGACCTCGAGCCTGAGCCTGAGCTGGATTCGCATTCACCAATCTTGGACATTGATTACGGTAGTGGGTCAGATCCCCACAGTTATAACAAGAACCTGGTGGGTAGTGAGGTCGTGCGGCCTGACCTTGTTGCTGAGCAAGAGGCTGAGAAACTTGTTGAGCCGGGTTCTGAATTGCCCGATTTTGATTAGCAGGAATGCGGCATGTGTCAACAAGATGACCAGATCTTCCACAGTTGGTGCAATGACGGCACTGGAGGTGCGGTTGATGATGACCGTTACATCTGTTGCACAAAGGTGCATTGCGAAGATAAGGTTTTTTGGCAAGTGGTTGCGCAGGCTGATTTGGTGCAGCTTGTGCAGTAACAGCGAAATTTTGGGAAGCCTTACGCTTCCTAGAACCCTTCGAGGAACCCGAATCCTTACCCTTTTTGTTTTTACCTTTCTTGCTATCCTCTTTGTCAGACGACTGCTTCTTACCCTTGTCACCTTTTCTTTGCAGCTTACCCTTTCGGACTTGTGACTCAGTCAATGTCGCTGATAGTTCGATTGCCTGAAGGACTGTGGTAGGGTTACTACCAGTAACGATGTCTTGTACGGAGTCAGGTAGGCCATCGATATACCTCTCGATAGCCTTCTCGAGTGGGGTAACCATTGTTGGGCATAACAAACTCAGCTCCTCATACCTATCAGTATATGCCCGGTGCTCGCCACTATCCTGCTTCAGGTCATCAAATTCCCTTTCTAAAGCTCGCAATTCATGACGAGGACAAAACTCCCTCATCATAAGTGCCCTAAGTTCAGCCCATGTTTGTGCTAAAGCAACCTCAGCACCACGGTCTCTCATAACCCCGTTCCACCATGTGAGAGCCCTCTTCTGAAACATGCTTGATGCAAACTCGACTTTTTGATTCTCAGGACACAGGACGTGACGGAATGTACTCTCAATGCTCTCGAACCATTGAAGGAGCCCAGTTGCCCCTTCAGAACCACTGAACTTGAGTGGTTTAGCCGAGTTAAAACTTTTGAAGTTGCTTGGAGCATTATTGTTGTTGTTGGCTTGGTTCCATTGAGCAATAAGATTTGGGAACGCAGCAGCCATTTGCTGCGCGATGATTTCTGCCAGTTCTGCATTTGGTAGCGGATTTTCGCGTCGAGGAGGCATTCTAAAAGAGGAAACATGAAAGGAACGAGTGAGATGATTAGATGAAAAGAATGAGATGAAACAAAAATCGACAAAAGCAAAGATGGTGGTCATTTGTCCGTATCACAAAGCAAACAAACGACACGCAGTGACAAATCAAAGTAAATGGGTCAAAAATAATGTATCGCGAAGACATGCTCTCCTATAAGTGAACACTCACCCCAAGAGTTCCCAGGTAAGAGTGACTGGTCCGATTATGTGGATTTGTACGAACACTCTAGCCTTAGACAGAAAACTCAGGGTACAGGCATTCACCCTTCTAGTTTGCACATGTTCACACTATTTAGAACCCAAAACTTTGACGAGATTTTGAAAACTTGGAAGGCACAAGGCCAAAAGAATCATTCAAAAATGGATGGTAAATTTTCAAAATCATTATGAAAAATCAAAGAGTTCAAAACTATATAATAAATCATTTAAAAACAGATGATTGATTTTCAAAAATCGTTTCAGAAAATTGGGTTCTTGTTTTGGTGATCACCTAAGGATAGGTGAAGTGCATGTTTTAAAATCTAAACACAAGACAACTTGTGTTGGGGTCCTAGAAAGGTTATAGTCTAGGTCAAAGCATTACTAATAACCTAATTCCCTATAACCATTGGCTCTGATACCAACTCTTCTGTCACACCCTGACCACGTAAAACATCAAATCTTGGCGGAAACGTCGGGGAGTGTTGCAACAGAATTATTGTTTCACAACCATGGCATTTAAAAGTTATGTTTTATTCATCAAACAAATAGTTACATTGTCTTAAAATAACTGAAACAAAGAGTACACCACATAATTAAACTAGTTCTAGCTTCATTTTTAAGTCTCTAAGGCACAGGTCCGCCCTAGTATGTCACGAACATCCTAAGCAACAACTCCTGAAAACACATGTGAAAATAGGTACGTCAGCATAAAAATGCCTATGAGTTACATAGGTTTTATGAAAATAGGATTCATGACTTGAGTTTAGAGAAATGTTTAATAAAATTCAGTTATGAACCTTGTTAATTATTTTGTTTTATAAATCATTTGAAAAACGTTAGCAAAATCAGATGATATGTATATATAAAAGAATAATGTATGGTTAAAAGAATAACTAAGTAAAAAGAGTTTGTAATAACCAAGTTATTTGCAAAACAATGTTTAAGTGATAATGTGTTGTAAATGTAATATGTCTAAACTGAAGTGGTTTAAATGACGCTACGATATGTAATATCATACAAGCACTTATATATAGGAAGTACCAGTGGCGTATCCACCATGTTGTACCATATTACACACGCCTCGTTATTTAAGTCACTCAAGCCAACCAACATTGTAAAATATCCATGTTTAATCCAATAGTCAAATGTCATAGTATAACCCAAGTTGAATATAAACCATGTAATGTTTAAACAAAAGTTATGTATGGTAAGTAAAATGAGACTACTTAAACCACAAGTAAAAATGTACAAAACAAAGTATTTTGAATAAATCAAAAGTTATGTTTTGTAAAATAACTAAATAAATACATGCTTTACTGATACAAACACTTATGCGGTAAGTTAACGCAAACATTCAAGCCTTGAGACAACAGGATAACCTTAGAGTAAAGTTTATCAAAGTAAAATGTTTTTGGATTCAGTCATTCCTTACACCCAAACAAACCTAGGATGTCTGGAACGGGATTTGTTAAGTCCTATGGTACCATTACTTACTACCGAGCGGCGTAGCTAATGTTAATGAATGTAATTTAGACCCGTTGAACAAACCAAATGTCATACCAAATGTAAACATGTAATGAAAGTAATGTACTAAGTATGCTAAGTTAACATAAAAGCAGAAAAGTCATGTAATTCAATGTGCTAAATATGCTAAGTTAACATACAAAGCAGAAAATGTAATGTAAAACAATGTGCTATCATGCCAAGTAAACATACATAGCAAAAGAAGATGTAATGTAAATCAATGTGCTAAGTATGCTAAGTAAACATACATAGCAAAGCAAAATGAAATCATGTACTAATAGTGTACTAATGAACATAACAAGTATATGATATGAAAACATGGAAAGCACGAAAGTAACAAGAAGGCACATGTGTTTCACCCCAAAACATTTGGAAAACAGTAAAAGAGGGGTCTATGTACTCACTTGAGATTGCTCAGAAGTCCTAAGATAACCACTAAGCAAAGCTAGAAGATCACGGAATCAAACGGCACCTAATATAGGTAACTACATTAATAAACGGACCTATTCGGAGGATCGGGTAGTATGAGGGTTCGTAAACCAAATGAGTGTAGGAACTCATGTAATATGGTTTAACAAAACCTACATACTAAAATGAAACTTATCCTAAGTGCTTTTGACCCGTTACGACCCGTTTAGGTAGCTTATGCTACTTTAACGAGTCGGTCACGTAAAACGCGTTCGGACCGCTTAACTAGTCCTATGACAAGTAAAATATGCCTTAACATGTCTAATATAGTTGCCAAATTAGTTTAGATGTCAAAATTTGGGTTACATATGCTTAAAATGAATTTTGGCGTAAAAAGGGCATTTTGTTAATTTACCTAAGGCATATATACTACCTATCATACAACTACTTAAACGACGTGACCATAAGGTATAACCTCGGAAGGTTATTCCCAATACAACTATGGTCACCTAAAGTGTTTGGTCGGATCCTAATGATCGACCAAACGGGTTGGGTTCGAAAGTATAAGCGATTTATTAGATCGCTTACCTTACGACCCTATATAAGCACAAATCTAAAAAGTGACGAGCTAAACATGTTAAAACATGTTTGACATCAAGACAAAGGGTCTTGATACCCAAAAGTAGTTTTGTTACAAAATACGCAAGAACGCGCATTTTGGCCGAAACTACGACTCGTCACTGAGCCTAGATAATGTGGTAATCAGTAGCTATAGTCACTAGGGACTATAACCATCGTGATTACACTCACGTTATGAAGTTCAAATGAACTTCGCATTGATCATAAACTGGTCAATGCAGAAAGTCAAACGCAGTTTGACTTTTAAGCTAAAACGAATGAAAAGAACGAAAGAATACTTAAAGAAGGTCCCCGCAAGCAAAATCTTGACCCAAGTAGCTCAAGTATGAAGCAAAGGCTTCAACTTAGAGCATCTTAGATCAAATTTTGAGTGAGGATGAAATGAAGTGGGTGTTGCTATTTATAGAGAATCAAGAACCGTTAAGATCATTCATCGTAAAACGTGCTTTCATCTGGACCGTACACATGTGGCCCATGGTTTTGGGATACTAGGGGTGCCCCAAAACCAGCAAACGGTTTTGAAAATGTAACAAAATAGCCCCTAAACTTCAAGAGAAGTGCTGAAAATGGACCTTGTGTTGCAAAAATGGAGTTTCTGCCCAGAATACTCACTCGCATAGCGCCACGGGGATAGGAATTTGGTGCTCGCGTGGCGCTAGCATGTGCCAGATACAGCAAAGTTTCAAAAATGACAGTTTTGGTCCCTGCACGTGTTTATGGCCTTTTTCGATGCGTTTGAACCCCGTTAACCTCATTTCAAGGCTCTAAAATGAAGTTAAAGTATAGGGAACTCAAAACATGCTCAAAAACATCTCGGATGTCGGCTCATTTGGTCGTACGGTTGCGTTGTTCGGTTAATTACGACGGAAGTCGTAACGAACGCAAAAACGATCCAAATTACGCGACGAATGGAATTTTATCAAGCCAATCACTAAAATAAAAGATTTTAATGATTACATAAATTTTTTTGGATGTCCGAATATATTCAGAACGTAAGATATGCGCGAAAATGCAAACTTATGCACTTTTTGACGCTTTTAGTCCCTATTGATCATAAAGTTTATTTTAGCACACTGAACCCCTCAAAGCCTATCTCTAAGCTATGTAAAGGATATTTAGGGTGTGTTTAAATTATGGCCAAGTTCCAGAATGTCCGTTACAGTTCAGATCGGCATACTTTCGCAGTTTGTCGAATTTAGTCCCTGTAAGCGAATAGACTTGATTTTGCCATACCAAAGCCTTCAAAACTTATTTCTAAGTTATGTACAGGTTATTTAAGGTATGTTAAGTATATGTTGATGTTCCGAAGTATTTGTTGCATTAAACTGACTACGTTTACGCACCAGTTTACGAATAATTCTCCAGAAAGCGATATAGAGTTTGAAATTGAATAAAAATCAAAACATGAAAAATGTCAAACATAAACAAACAAATATTGGGATCAAATAACTTTATTTCATTGATAACTGAAATGTTTACAATGATTACAAGCACAGATGTCACAAAAGCATTACTAATAACCTAATTCCCTATAACCATGAGCTCTGATACCAACTTTTCTGTCACACTCCGACCGCGTTAAAACAACAAACCGCAGCGAAAACGTCGGGGAGTGTCGTACCAGAATCATTGTTTCACAACACATGGATTAAAGTTCTGTTTTATTGAATTAAATTTATTTCATTGCATTGAAATTAGAAACAAAACATGAACAAATTGACTTTCATTGTTATTAAGTCACTAAGGCCTCGTCCATTCCTATGTGAGCATGCACCAATATCATCATCAAACATCATCAACTATGGTACCTGAAACATATGTGAAAATATGTCAGCATAAACATGATTAAATATGTCAACATAGGACCGCCTAACTAGTCCTATGACAAGTATTATATGCCTAAAAATGATTAAATATGTTGCATAATTAGGTAAATGACAAAAGTTTAAGTTACATATGCTTAAAATCCAATTATGCACGAAAAGGGCATTTTGGTCATTTTCCTAAGGCATATAAACTACCTATCATACAACTAACTAAACGAAGTGACCATAAGGTATAACCTCGGAAGGTTATTCCCTATACAACTATGGTGACAAAATATGCTTGGTCGGATCCTAATGATCGACCAAACGGGTCGAGTTTGAAAGTCTAAGCGGTTGTTTAGACCGCTTGACTTTACGACTCTATATAAGCACTAGACTAAAAGTGACGAGTTAAACATGTTAAAACATGTTTAACGAAGTTTGAAAACAAGTTTGATATCAAAACAAAGGGTTTTAATACACTAGAATAGTTTGGTTGCAAAATACGCATAAACACGCATTCTGACTGAAACTATGACTCATCACTATGCCTAATCAACGTGGTAATCAGTAGGTACAGTCACAAAGGACTATGACCATCGTGATTACACTAACGTTGCGAAGTTCAAACGAACTTCATGTTGACCATTGACCGGTCAAAGCAGAAATTCAAACACTGTTTGACTTTTACGCTTAAAAACCCATAAAAGCACGAAAGAAACTTACAAAGGGTCCAAGCTAGGAAGATCTTGATCCAATTTGCTCAGGTATGAAGTGTTAAACCCCAACTTAGAGCAAAATGAATCAGATTGTGAGTTGCAAGAATAAGGGTGTTGGGTATTTATAGAAATCCCACAACCGTTAGGATCGTTCCTCACAAAACGTGCTTTGATCTTGGCCTTACAAGTGGGCACAAGGTTTTCTAATATAATGGGACATGAAATACCATCAAAATCTAGCCCATAGAGTGAAAGAAACCATGTGCAAAACAAAGGAACAGCTGGGTTTTGCTGGAAACTGATTTTTGCTGATCTGGGGGTCTCTCACGCCCCACGTAAGAAATAGGCTCACCTTACGCGCCCCTCCTGAGCCATGTTTGGCAGATTTACACTTTTAGCCCCTGCAAGCCCAAAACTTGGTTTTCGATGCATTTTTTACACGTTTAAGCCCCGTTAACCCCATTTCAAGGCTCTAAAATGAAGTTAAAGTATAGGGAACCTAAAATATGCTCAAAAACATCTCGAATGTCGATTTGTTTGGTCGTACGGTTGCGTTGTTCGGTTAATTACGACGGAAGTCGTAACGGACGCAAAAACGATCCAAATTGCACGACGAACGGTATTTTAGCATGCCAATCACTAAAATAAAATATTTTAATGATTACATAAATTTTTGGATGTCTGGATATATTCAGAATGTAAGATATACGCGAAAATGCAAACTTGTGCACTTTTTGACGCTTTTAGTCCCTGTTTGACCCAAAAGTTTATTTTTTGCACACCGAACCCCTCAAAGCCAATTTCTAAGCTATGTGAAGGATATTTAGGGCATGGTTAACTTATGGTCATGTTCCGGAATGTTCGTTACCATATGAATCGATATACTTTCGCAGTTTGACCTAAATAGTCCCTGCGATCGAATAAACTTGATTTCGACACACCCAACCCTCCAAAACTTATTTCTAAGTTATTTAAAGGTTATTTAAGGTATGTTAAGCCTATGTCACTATTTTAGAGTGTTTATCGCGTTAAACTGATTACATTCACGCATCATTTCGCGTATAACCTTCCAAAAAGCGATTTAAAGCTCGAAATCGAACAAGAATTGATATGTGCAAATGATACACATATTTATACAAATCCCAAGTATGAAACACAATATTTCATTGATTTGGAATTTGTTTGATGGTTGAAGTGACACAGATGTCACACGAACATCAGTAGGTTGACTTCAATCGAGTCCCTAACCCTAGTAAGCATGTCTGAGAGCCAACTCTTACGAATCAATCGGGACATAAACGATGACAATTGACTATAGAGTGTAATGTGTAACTGCCCACACAGTCGTGACAAGGAATGTGAAAAGATGGACCTTGACGGTGAAAGGTCGCAGGACTCCATTACAAGCAACGACAATGGAAGCAACAGTCACAGCGACATCAAGGTACTCGTAATCGTAACCTACAATGAGGAAACGAAGGTGACTTCGACAAGGATTGACTGTTGTTAAGACAAAATGTCAACAACCAAGGGAACGATGATAGTATTGGGAATCCTCGTGACCGTAACGACAACACTGGTAGTGGTGCACGTGGAAGGGCATTTAGGATTGGCATAGGCGATGCTAGGCATAATAGCAGCATGGTAGCTCGTATGGGTAGCTAATTGCTTCGTCTCTGTTCTGTTTAACCCTGATGCTTCTTGGAACCGAACCTATTACGGAATCAACTATTGGTAGTCAATTGAACCCTCATATGTTCGTTGGGATGCAAACTCGACCTTGTGGGACTAGTGTTCGACGTCGACCTTCCTTCTGCTACCCTTGATAGTTTTGATGCAGTAGTTAGTGTGGATTGGTTATCCAGATAGCGCGCAGATATACCATGTTTGGAGAAAATTTTGCGTATCCCTCTCCATAATGGAGAATCGTTGTCGGTCCTAAAGTATCAGAGTGGTGTAAAGGTTAGCATCATTTCAGCAATGAAAGCCCAGAAGTGTCTACGGAGGGATTACCCTGCTATGTTGGTAACCGCCACTAACGTTAAGGCTAAGGAAAAGAGGATCGAGAATCCACCAATTGTTCGTGACTCCTCTCAGTGTGCTCCTCAAGGAACTTTTAGGTTTACTTCCACAACTTATTAGGTAGAATCTCAGTTTGATCTCATGCCAGAGGTAGCCTTGATTACTCGTACTCCTTACCGTCTTGCACCAGGAGGGTTGCAAGAACTGTCTAATCAAACTTCAGGAACTACCAGGTGGGAACTTTATCGATCTAGCTCCTCGTCTTGGGGAACCCGAACTCTATTGTGGAAATGAACGATGAGTTCTTTCGTACGTGTAATAGACTACCACCTGGTGGCAATCACAGACCGTCACCTTCTATCTCGCATCGACAACATGCTTGACCCGCTGCAATGATCAAGCTTCTATTCGGAAACCGACTTAAGATCGGACTATCACTCGATGGAAGACCCAGGGGAGGATGATTCTTGACACGGCGTTACAGACACAGTACGACCACTACGATTTTATGTTCATGTTGTTTAAGTTATCCAACACACCAGCAGCCTTTAGGATCACATGAGTAGTATGTGTCAACCTCATCTCGCAAGATTCGTCAACCGTGTTCATCTATGACGTTTTGAACCACTTCCAAGAGAAAGGAACACCATGAATGGAATTTGTATTTCATCTCAGGGCTCCTAGGGGAGGAGCAACTCCATGCGAAGTCTACCTAAATGTGACTTCAGGATTCAAGAAGTACACTTTCTTGGTCACGTAGTCAATAGAGTGGGGATATGCGTGGATCTCGCTAAAATCCATTTTTTATAGAAATTGATCGGCACAAAAAAGTTCTTCGAGGATACAGCAATTTCTTAGTCAAGCTAGATACTATTGCAGATTCATCGAGAGCTTTTCGAAGATCGCGCAGCTTTAATCTCTTTGGCACAGCAGGGCGCTGTGTAATCGTGGGAGACAAAACAGGAGGACGTCTTTTTAGCTTTTGCAACCCAACTCTACAATGCACTGAGCACCGTCTTTACCCGAGGGTACGGGTGATCTAGTGGTATACCATGATGGTTCGAATCAGAGTCCCAGTTACACGCCGATGCAACACGAGAAGGTGATGGCTTACGTGGTGGATTTACAAGAAGAATTGCACGAATCACAACCTGTGGTGGAAGCCATGGTCCTTGGATTCAAGTCAGAGGCATTACTTGGACGGTACCAAATGTACTACTTAGACCGATCACAAGAGCCTCCCGTGTACCCTTGTTCCGAAAGAGCTAATCATGTGATGGCATTGCTGGATAGAACCTTTGAATGATTTCGAATGTGAAAGAGAATTTTCAACCTATCTGATCAGATCCGCCCTGTTCGAACCGAAGCACTATAGGAAGGGAATTTTCAAGTTGAGACCATGAAGGGCATGGAGGAGCAACATTTGGCAAGACGGACGATATTCGCTGCTTCAGGGAACGAATGAGGATTCCACTATACGGCAACCGTAGGGGACTTGTGTTGAGTGAAGCACACCGGCCCCGTTATTCTAGCCATCTGGATTTTGATAGGAGATATTAGGATCTATAAATCTGGTACTGGCAACCGTGCATGAAGGCCCATATAGCAATGTATGTGAACGATGTTTGACTTGTGCGAGAGTCAAGGTGGAATATCAGAAACCTTCTGGTTTGTGTCAGCAATCAGAAACACCTAATTGGAAATGAGGACAGACAGCCATGGACTTTGTCACTGGTCTACCTAAAACTCAAAACGAAACTATATCACCTGGGTGACCATTGATTGTCTCATGTAACCAGTACCCTTTCTCGCAATCTAGGAAAATTGACAAGTCTTCATATCCTGTGAGTAATTACCTATGAAGGGCGGTTTTTAGGCACGGGGTGCCAACTCCTGTTACCTCTGATTTTGATCTATACCTGATTTACGATAGGCAATACACAACACCCTTGACTCACGTCTAGACATGAGCATTGCTTGTCACTGTACGACAAACGGTCAGAGTAAACAACCATCCTGACACTCGAAGACATGCTGCGAGCATGTGTGTATTTGACTCTAGTAAAAAATTGGAAGGACACTTACCTATGGTTGAGTTCTACTGTAGCAGTTACCATTCTAGTATTCTGACAGCCCTGTTTGAGGCATTGCATGGACGATAATGCCAATCTCCTTGTTGGACGATGATGGGTGACAACCTAATCACAGATCCAGGACTTGTACATGAAATCTTTGAAAAGATTGTTTAGAGCAGAAATCGTTGGCGGCAACGCGTGATCGCCAGGAAAGCTGATATGCTTAGGAAACACTGGGAGTTCGCTGCAGGCGAACGTGTCATGATTGAAAGTCTCACCCTGGGAGGGTGCGGTGCGCTTTGGAAAGCGTGGCAAGATGAATTTACAACATGGCCTACAAACTCGAGTTACCAGATGAATCGGGTAACGATCGCGATGCCATTTACGTCTCGAATCTAAAGAAGCGTTTGTCCGATAAAACACTTGTGATACCCTTACTAGCACCCAAGGTTAACGACAAGTTGCAGTTGTAGAGGAACCTTTTGAAAACATGGGCCAGGAAGTCAAGGTTCGTTAACATAGTCAAAATTCCAATCGTGAGAGTTCGCCGGAACTCAAGACGTGGACCGGATTTCACGTGGAAACGCGAAGATCAGGTGAACCTCAAATACCCTAACCTGTTTGAAACTGTTGATTTGAATCCTGATACAACTAGTGAATTTTGGGACGAAATTCCCTTTCAAGTTGGGGATGATGTGGCACCTGAGGAAAATCCACAGTCATCTTGACCTATCACTTCGCTTCTCAGAGACTGCTTATCAAATTTCGGGATGAAAATTCTTTCAAGTTGGGGATGATGTGACAACTCGGATTTCCGAGGCTTTTTATGTACGGGCTATTCCTACTCGCGTTCTGTCATACGTTGTAAGCTGGTGTTCGTTAGATAGGTTAATTATGATTGAATGTTAAATGTTAAGATATTAAACATTGAGTGTTGTAATTCGATCCCGGCTCAAAACTCTATTCACCTTGTGTTTGACTTTAGGCCCAAAATAAAGCCTGAAGCTGGGCCCGGTTACTAACCACATATACCCTTCGATTTGGGTGTGTGCTCCCCATAATTTGCTTGTGCACAGAATACTCAAAACCCTATTCCCCTTCCCCTTCCCCCTCCTTTCAGCGATCGGCGGCAGGCACCCCCCCCCCCATAGCTCTCTCTTGTTTCAAGTGCTACCTTTCCTGGTTAGTATATTATCCCTTCTTAATTTGAGTTCTTGTTGGTATTTGGCTGGGATCATGATCAGCGGTTAATGCTTGTTAGCATGTGTATGATTATACTTAGGATTGTTAGAAACCTGGTTGAATGTGACTTGATTTGATGATGAATGAATGGAGAAGTTAATTTTAATGGGATGAACCGGGATCACGTGTTAGTAAATACGTTGATGATGTTTGTGCGTATTTTGATGCTCGTAATTTTTGGTCTGTGTTGATGGTCACATATGTTAACAACTAACGATTTTGATTTCACATGGTTATTGTATGATTAGTGCTAGGTGATTCAATATTAGTATTGTGCCGTTACTAGCATTGCTTTGTGATGACATATAGGGTTGTATGAACACGAATAATAACTGCTAAAACATGATTGTTTGATCTGTTTTGGAATGTGATAAGTGTTTGCTGGAATTACGGAACAGTTGTTAATAAGGGAAATTGTAACTATCTTGAGAGCCGCGACGAAGAGTTACCCCGACGAAGAACTCAGATCGACGAAGAACCTGATCCTTCGCCAACTGGCTTACGGCGAACCTTATGGATACTTTGCCATGTTCATTCTCGGCGAAGAATGATTCTTCGCTGAGGGATTCTTCGTCATACTCAGCTCCGACGAAGGATAGACCTTCGCTGGAGGATCCTTCACCATGGGAACATCCCACGAAGAATGGATTCTTCGTGGGGATGCTACTTATGTGTAGACCAACAGTAACAATTTGAGATGTTTGTGATGATGGATACCTGTGTGTAACACCTCGTAAAAATCATACCCAATAGAATAAAGACACGTGCCATGTAAGATAAACGTGTCAGGAACCCGGGTCAAATTAGAAGATGTATGGTAGGATTTAAAAAGTGTCAACATGTTAATAAACACCTCTGAGCGACATGATTATAAATCCCAAGACCCTAATCAATATGATAAACATATGATCTATTTAGAGCCGGTTATTCCCATAATGAATAAATTCAGTTAATAAAGAATTGGGTTTTTAAAATGATGTTACGACAAGGTGTATAATCAATTCTTTTCAAAAGAATTCAAATCCATCCAAATGCATGGCAAGACCTTCCATAAGAATCCATGGATGTGTAGGTGCATGGAAAGGTTTTATAACCTTTTTAAGACTGATCAAGTGGTCCCATTCTGTTGCAAGAGACCCAAGATTCGAACTATGAAAGTTGCATGGCCAAAGTTTGAAAGTTTTCAAGTTTTTGTCTTCTGGTCATCGGATACGGACCGTATGGCCTTAGGCTTACGGTCCGCAAGCGCTGCAACTGGGCAATTTAATCCAGGGTCGGTTACGGACCGCAAAGACAAGGTTTTACGGTCCATAAGAGGTGCTTACGGTCCGCAAGGCTTTTAGCTTACGGTCCGTAAGACAGTAGCTGGCAGCAGAAAATGGACAGATGCATGTTCAGCCTGTTGCACCGCCTTACATAAGTGGTTTTCGAATTCTGGGACTTGGCAACTGGTTTTGGCATCCTAGGGACACCGGGAATCATCAGTGATCACTAGTAGACCTTGTTGTAATGATCCTAGGGAATTCTAAGTCCTATATAAGAAACTTAAGGTTGCAACATTTTGTCATTCATTTGCAACTCACTTCAAACTCATTTCTGGAGCTTCTCTGATCAGCAACAAGCTTTCTTAGGATCCCTAATCATACTTAGGACTCTTGTAAGTGTCCTTAACCTTCTTTAATTCAGTTTAGCTTAGTTAATTAGCTTAAATTCAAACCATCGTAATTAAGGTTTGACTTCGAGATTAATCAATAATTGTCCAGTCAATTCTCGAAATGAAAGTACCTATAAGTTGGTAATTATGTGGGTAATAAACCCTTAAAGGGTACTCTCCGATTCCCACTCTAACTAGGTCAATTGTCGGGTCAAAGTTAATCTCAAAAAGTCAACAGAAAGCTTATTTTCAAATAAACGCATAATTAACATTGTAGAACCTATGCAACCTGTTTTATCATTAATGTAACTTGGTAATTAAAGTAGGAACATGTCTAAACATGTTCAACCTGACAATTTTCAGTTTAGGCTCGGTTCGGAACCGAAAGTCGCATAGTTTGACTTTTGCTTTAACTTTTGATTCTGACCCATTGTAGCATGTTTTAGAAATGCCTAAGAGCCTCATTAGGACCAGGTTTCATATAAGTATAACCCTCTGTTATTATACAACTTGGTTCATTAGTTATCCGATTCATATGCATGTTTCCGTTAAATGCCTAAATGTTGACTATTATGCCCATATGACCTTAAAACTTGATTTTTGAAGAGGTAAAAGAATAGAAACCTTAGTTACTGATTTATAAACGTGTTCCTAAAGTTTCACATCAGTTTGAGGTCTAGATTAGGAGTTATGCTCATTAGCGTAAATGAAAAGCTTTTGTTAATTAAACGGCGTAATTAGCGTATAGCCTATCTAAACCCAATTTTTGATACCAAACTTTTTACCCACTGATGTAAAATAATATTTTGGGATTTTTGAAGATTTTTATTTAATTTTAGGCTGAGCATAACATAGAGTTCTAAGCTTGATTCGGTAATTGCCGGTTTTGCCCTTATGGCCTATAAAATGAGTTTTACAAATCCTTTTAGTACCAAACCTTTTTCTACTGATCTAATATGATAAGTAAAATATTTTGAGCCTTCTATAATAATAAAAATATGAGCTTTCCTTTAAAACTATTTTAAACATATAAGGTTTGATGCCTACTAATAATCTCAGTAAATTTTTATATTTTTACAGTAAGCAAAAGTTTTAAACTCAGAATTCCAGTTTTGACCTTTTAAGCCTAAGTGAAATTACTAAAATGCCCCTAAGGTGCATAGTTTGGTTTTAAATGATAAATTTCACATATATGTAATAACCTACTGTTATAACTTATTAAATTAAGTATCTTTACTGATTGTATCAGACCTGTAACTCAGATTAATATTTAAACTCTTTTATAACCTTTAAAATGACCAAAATGCCCTTACGGGGCATAATTTGAGTTTAAATTCATTTGGGGCATAATAGAAGATATCTTACTAATGTCACAACATATTTAAGGCATATTAACTTAGGAAACCTGTATAGGACTCTTTTGGTTACCCGTTATGCACTTTTCGCGTTCGGAACGGCTTATGTTACTAGTTTACATATAATTGCCGAAACGGGTCAAACCATATCTTTTTTTGTCTCAAAATCCAGAATGTGTTTAAGTTTCCCATATTAAACAAGCATACAAGCTTGTCAGGTCAAAACCACATTCTAAACCGGTCTTCGCATAATCATGCGTTTCTGGACCGCATCCTCTTTTAAAACTAACCGGTCTAAGTCTAGGCTTACTTAAAGACCCGTTAGGATTCTAATAGGTTATTAAAACCTTCTTTACAGATTAGGAGCCCAGTAAAAGCTACGTGCACTTTCTGTATTTGATTTATACTTTGCTCAGGTAAATACTCTTAACTTATTTTCCCTATACGGGCTTGGGATACGGTAATATAAAAGTACCGCTTGGTCGGGTGTGTAGTAATTTAAATCAGATTGTGATTAATGTATTTACATGACCCGTTTGATATGTATTATTTGGTGTATGGCCTTTGGGGGTTAAATGACTATGTCCCGGATATCCTTGGCATCATTCAAAGAAATGGCCACGGCCTAAGCACGGGGTGTAGGCGTACACCTGACAGATGCATTATGTAAAAACTGGTAATCCACTTAAAGGAAATAATCCTTGTGGGCATTATACCTGTGGCGTGTCAATTAATCTAGACCGGCCCTACAAACCGGCCCTGATGGACGACAAATAAGTAAAACTGTATACAAGATTATTTTAATAAATGTCCCAAGTTATAAAAGATATTTTTGCCGAAGTGCATTCAAATCAATTTTCAAACTCTTTTCAAAATGAGTCAGTTAAGTTATATTTACCAGTGTAAACTGACGTATTTTTCAAAAAGGCTAAGTGCAGGTACTATACGAAATAGGCTGTCTACTCCAGGCATCAATAATCAAGTTTCGCAAGCTCTAGATGTCAAAGTCTGTTGAACAGTTTTTCCTTTTTATTCGATCTGCCCGTGGATCTGTTTCAACTATTTTGTGATACTTAATATTACAATTTATTCAGTTGAAATAAATCTATCTTTTGCTTCCGCAGTGCATTTATGTATTGTGTTGTTTGACTATGATGATATCAACTACGTCACGATACTCCCCACCGGGCCCACCGGTAATACGTGGAAAAATCGGGGTGTGACAGGTTGGTATCAGAGCCAAAACTGAGTGAATTAAACACTAGCCTTTTGTGTTTAATTTTAGTTACACAGTTGCACATTCCTCAAATTTTTGAGTCTAGACAAAGAACATAGGACAAATCCTAAATTTTTGTTTTATTTTTGTCTTTTATATTTTTGTTGTTATCTTTGTGTTTGTGACAGGGTTAAACATGCCGCCAAGATTCTTTAGAGGAAAAGGAAAGGCACCTATAGCAGGCCACGACCATGAGGCCGGGCCATCCCAAAGGCGAACCCCACCCATCACTATGAGTACAAGTCCCCAGGGAGACTAGAGGACGCATTTGCAGCCAGCGAGACGGTCCGTCTCGTTATGTTCATCACCTTCTTATCTCCACTCCTTTGGGCCCCAATCAGAGAATGAGCCCGAAAACCCTCAGCCTTCATTTATCCCTCTCCAGAGGTCCAACTCTTGTCATTCCTTCGATAACCCGTCACTTATCTTCCGAAGCCGGTTCAACCCGGCAAACTACCTCGAAGAACCAGTGGGTGTTAACCCATTGGGACCTGAAGATCACTTTTCTGGAGATCACGCCATGGATATGGATGAGGACACCGACCCTGTTGAACCACCGACTGGAACCCCCACACACCCTATTGAAATTTCAGATGGGTCATATTTTCATGGATCACCCTACCGTGGTCCTGATAGCTACCAAGCAAGATTCAACCACTTTGAATGGTATTTTACACCCTCTCACCATTCATCACCTCATCAGCAGCAGCAGCAGCAGGATCCTTCTGAGGATTCGCGCTTTGTGGCAGCTACCCCACCACCACCACCAGTTCAGCAACAGCCTCCTGAGCCACCAAGGCGAAGGGGATCGAACGCACGGATGTCCGTGCGGGGAGGAGTGCGTATCAGCACCCCTCAACCATCGAGTGGCAGCCACTACCCGCCACTCCAAGAAGACCGGCACATGGGGGGACCTTCAAACCCCGTCCCGGAAGTAAACTCTGCGCCTGTCGCATCACCACCGTTGGGTTTTGGTAACCCAATTCCTACATACGCTGGCACAGCGGCGTATAATCCCTTTGAGCAGCCGGCTCACACCAGCTTCAATTATGCCGAGATCGACCTATACAAGACGGCATGGAACTACAATGCTCTCAACCCCAAAGGGCCCTACGGAGCTCCTTGGGGAGTTGGTTACCCAGCTTATGGGTACCAACAACCGCCGCCTCTTCGACCTCCGCATCAGCAACAGCCACCGCCACAACTGCCACGGTTTTCCCTGCCAAAACAGGAAGAAATACTCCAAAGATTGAGCCAAGTGAAAAGGGTAGTCCGTGAGGACCAAAGAAACAACCGGGGATTCTTTAAAGGATTGGCGAGTTTAATAAAAGGAAAGAGCAAGAAGGACCATTGAATCCTTTAAATTGTTGGTTGTATTTCCTTATTTTCAATCCAGCCCCTACGTGGGCATGCCTTTTGTTTAACCCCTGCGAGGGTATGTCTTTTTGTATTCTGCCCCTGCGTGGGCATGTCTTTCTGTTGACCCGTGCATGGGTACGTTTGTTTAAGCCCCTGCGTGGGCATGTTATTTCAGTAGAAGTCCCGTTTAGGGCAAAATTGTACTTGTTAAATTTTTTTATGGAATGGTTAATTTAAATTTTCAATTTATTAATTATATGCATAAACATAAAATGTGAAATAAATAAAATAACATTCCCACTAAAAGATCTACCATTATAATAAAATGGCAAAATCTAAAAAGGACAAGACCTAGCGATATGTCACCTTAAGACAGGGCCAAGATGGTAGTTCCTCAATTAGATTCAGATCCTTGTTAACATCTCAATTTAGGATTGTTTTGCGTTAAATATTAAAAAGAATCTTAAAGGTAAAACCTAGCCTAAATGTCGTTGCAGACATGGCCAAGATGGTAAAACCTATTCAAAAGATTCAAAACCTTGTTAACATCTAAAAGCATATTAACTTGATTGACAAATGTAATTCGATAAAATCACATAAGTCATTCTTAAATTGGGTTATTCTAAATTCCCTTATTTATATAATCATCCCTTAAGGATGAACTGCCCACGGGCTATAATTAACGTCATCTGGGACTAAAGACAGTGGTAGCCTACAACTCCCTGTCAAGAAAAGGTAATGAACTTGGATTCAAACTTTAATGCCTCGATTCCATAAAACTTGGGCTTATAAACTAAACTTGTCTACGTGACTAGGCCTTTTGTGCCATTACTAACTTATAATTTAGGATTATGATAAAGATCCTGAATAATTATATATTTAACAAATTAACTAAAATGACTATTAAAACCCATGGTTAATAAATTGTCAAAAACAATAAAACTGTATAAGCTTCTATATAAACCTTGCCCTTATTTGATTTTTATGTAGTAATTAAAGCTACATGGCTAGGTCAGAAGAGGTAAACAGTCATCCGGTGGAAAACCATGAAAACACTAAGATACATGTGACCGGTGCGAAGTTGCAAGCATTAGTAGATAATGCAGTTACAAAGGCTATAGAGCGGCAGTATAATGAATCTAGCGGGACTCGAAGTAGGACCCTATCCGCACCGCATTCCAAGCCTAAGACTCATTCAGAGGCTCATAGCAAGCCACCCTCTAAGAAAGATGAGCCAAAGAAAGATGATGATCGACATTCATCTAATCAACACAGTGTTCCATCTAAAAGGATAGTGTTTGATGATAAACCACGAACCAAGTCTTGTACCTATAAGTACTTTGTTTCCTGCAAACCCCGGGATTTCACTGGGGAGAAAGGGGCAATTGATTGTATGACTTGGTTAGATGAAATGGACACAGTAGTTGACATCAGCGGTTGTGCTGAGAGGGATGTAGTGAAGTATGTATCCCAATCGTTCAAGGGAGAGGCACTAGCATGGTGGAAGTCTCTCATTCAAGCTGCTGGAAAGATCCCGCTCTACAATTTGTCATGGGATCAGTTCGTTGCTCTCATTAAGGAGAATTATTGACCGCAGCATGAGGTTGAAAGAATTGAATCAGATTTCTTATCGTTGGTGATGAAGAATTTAGATTATCAAGCTTACCTCACCAGTTTCAATACCCTGTCTAGGCTGGTTCCGTATCTCGTAACCCCGGAACCCAAAAGGATTGCTCGCTTCATTGGGGGTTTAGCCCCAGAAATCAAAGCCAGTGTTAAGGCGTCCAGACCTGCTACTTTTAGATCAGCAGCTGAACTATCTCTGTCTCTTACCTTGGACGCGGTCAGGCTAAGATCGCTCAGGAATTCGGAAGAAGGCAAGAGAAAGCGTGAGGATGATAACTCACGAAGATCTGAAAAGAAGCATAAAGGTAGCACTGACTTCAGGAAGAAGTCTGGATACAACAAGGGTAGCCAACAAGCTGAGGAAAAGCCAAAGTGCAAAACTTGCCAAAAACGCCACTTTGGAAAATGCAGACTTGAGTCCAAATCTAAGTCAGGACCACCTACATGTGGGTTATGCAAGTCTAAAGAGCACAAGACTGTTGATTGCAAGAAGATTAAAGATGCCACATGCTACAACTGCAATGAGAAAGGGCACATTAAAACCAATTGCCCTAAATACGCCAAGAAGCCTGAAGAGGTCAAGAAGACCAATGCAAGGGTCTTCCGAATGGATGCAAAGGAAGCTGTTCAGGATGACAATGTGATCACAGGTACCTTCCTCATAAATGATGTCTATGCAAGGGTTTTATTTGATTCAGGTGCTGATAAGTCATTCGTAGATAATAAGTTTTGCAAATTGCTGAATTTACCTGTTAAAACCCTAAGTGTGAAATATGAGGTGGAATTAGCTGATGGTACCTTAGAAACCGCGTCAACCGTGTTAGATGGATGTTTCATATCCATTAGGAACCACTCTTTTCCATTGTCCCTACTTCCTTTGAAGTTAGCCGGTTTTGACATAGTTATAGGCATGGATTGGTTATCTCGTAACCAAGCCCAGATAGTGTGCAATAAGAAGCAAGTGGTGATCAAGACTCCGTCTGGTGAGCCAATTACCATTCAGGGAGATACCCAGTATAGACTGCCTGAGCAAGTGTCTATGCTCAAGGCATCTAGATGTCTGAAGAAGGGTTGTGTCATTTATATGGCACAGGTAACTATTGATGAGCAGAAACCCAAGATTGAAGATATTCCAGTCATTTCTAAGTACCCTGAAGTTTTTCCTGAAGAACTACCTGGTTTACCCCCAGATAGGCAAGTAGAATTCAGAATTGACATCATCCCAAGAGCAGCACCTGTTGCGAGAGCGCCTTATAGGTTGGCACCAACAGAGATGAAGGAATTGAGGACATAACTAGATGAATTGCTAGCCAAAGGTTTCATTAGACCTAGTTCGTCTCCTTGGGGAGCGCCAATCCTATTTGTCAAGAAGAAGGATGAATCGATGCGTCTGTGCATCGATTACCGTGAGCTTAATAAGGCCACTATCAAGAATAGGTATCCTTTGCCCAGGATCGACGATCTGTTCGATCAATTGCAAGGGGCAAGCTACTTTTCTAAGATCGATTTGAGGTCAGGCTATCATCAATTGATGGTTAAAGATGAAGATGTACACAAGACTGCATTTAGGACTCGTTATGGTCATTACGAGTTCCTAATGATGCCTTTTGGGCTCATAATGCACCTGCCACATTCATGGATCTCATGAATCGCGTCTGCAAGCCTTACTTGGATAAATTTGTCATCCTTTTCATCGAAGACATTCTCATTTACTCGAAAAGCCAAGCTGACCATGAGAAGCATCTCCGTTGCATTCTTAAGCTACTTCAACAAGAAAAGCTCTATGCCAAATTTTCAAAGTGTTACTTTTGGCTTCGAGAAGTCCAATTCCTTGGACATGTTGTTAGTGAGCGTGGTATCCAAGTGGATCCCGCTAAAATTGAAGCTATTACAAATTGGCAAGAGCCCAAGACGCCTACGGAGATTCGCAGCTTTCTAGGACTGGCAGGATACTATAGGCGATTTATTGAAAACTTCTCAAGAATTGCAGCACCCCTAACTCTACTCACCCGCAATAATAACAAGTTTGACTGGGGGCCTAAGCAGCAAGAATCTTTCGATATTCTGAAGCAGAAGTTGAGCAACACTCCTGTATTGACGTTGTCTGATGGAATTGATGAATTTGTAGTATATTGTGATGCATCACACACCGGTATGGGATGTGTGCTTATGCAGAAAGGCAAAGCCATTGCCTATGCTTCACGATAGTTAAAGGTGCACGAGAAGAATTACACCACCCATGACTTGGAGTTGGGTGCTGTTGTATTTGCACTAAAACTGTGGAGGCATTATTTGTATGGAACTAAGTGTGTTATCTATTCTGATCACAAAAGCCTTCAACATTTGTTTAATCAAAAGGACTTAAACATGAGGCAACAACGGTGGATGGAAACTTTGAATGATTATGATTGTGAAATAAGATACCATCCTAGCAAGGCAAATGTGGTTTCCGATGCCTTAAGTAGAAAGGAAAGAGTGAAGCCAAGAGCATTGAGATAAAGAATAGTTTGAATGAAAGGTTATTAGCTGCGCAGAAGGAAGCTGTCTTGGAAGCTAACTACCCTGATGAAAAACTAGGAGTAACTGAAGAACAGTTTTCCTATGGCAGGGACGGAATCCTGAGATTAAATGGACGAATTTGGGTTCCAGTTTATGGAGGACTTCGGGATGTTATCCTCCAGGAAGCCCACAGTTCCAAGTATTTCGTTCATCCTGGAGCTGATAAGATGTATTAGGATCTAAAGGCAAACTATTAGTGGATAGGCTTGAAAAAGTCTATAGCTACCTATGTAGCTAAATGTTTGACGTGCGCGCAAGTCAAAGCTGAACACCAAAAGCCGTCAGGTTTGCTACAACAACCTGAACTTCCCACATGGAAGTGGGAGATGGTGACAATAGATTTCATCACCAAGTTACCGAAGACAAAGAAAGGAAATGATACTATATGGGTGATACTAGATAGACTGACTAAGTCAGCACATTTCCTACCCATGAAGGAGACTTATAGCTCCGACATGTTAGCCCAATTGTACGTAGATAAGATTGTATCCGTGCATGGCGTACCAGTATCTATTATCTCTGACAGGGATACTAGATACACATCACATTTTTGGAAAAGTTTCCAACAGTCTTTGGGCACGCGCTTAAATTTTAGTACAACTTACCATCCACAGACAGATGGGCAAAGTGAGCGTACAATCCAAACTTTGGAAGACATGCTTCGTGCATGTGTGATTGATTTAGGTGGTAGTTGGGATAACCACCTGCCATTGATCGAGTTCTCCTATAACAATAGCTACCATACAAGCATTCAGGTTGCGCATTTTGAGGCATTATATGGTAGGAAATGCAGAACGCCTATTTGTTGGGCAGAAGTAGGGGAAACTCAATTATCGGGACCTAACATAGTCTTTGAAACGACGGACAAGATTGTCCAGATTCACGACCACCTGAAAGCTGCCAGGGATAGGCAGAAAAGTTATGCTAATAAAAGGCGAAAACCTCTAAAGTTTGAGGTTGGTGATAAAGTTTTGCTTAAGGTATCACCGTGGAAGGGGGTGATGCGATTTGGTAAGAAAGGTAAGTTAAGCCCGAGGTATATAGGACCATTCGAAATTATCGAATGTGTTGGGTCAGTGGCTTATAAGTTGAACTTACCTGAAGAGCTCAGTGGTATTCACAATGTATTCCACGTCTGCAATCTGAAGAAATGTCTAGTAGATGAATCGCTAGTCATACCACATACAGATGTGCACATAGATGAGAGCTTGAAATTTGTGGAAAAACCTTTGTCGATCGAGGATCGACAGGTTAAAAAGCTTCGGAGGAAGCATGTACCTATCGTAAAGGTTAAATGGGATGTCCGCAGAGGTCCCGAATATACGTGGGAGGTACAGTCTACCATGAAAGAAAAGTACCCTCAATTTTTCTAGTAAATCTCGAGGTCGAGATTTCTTTTAAGGGGGTGAGGATGTAACACCTCGTAAAAATCATACCCAATAGAATAAAGACATGTGTCATGTAAGATAAACGTGTCAGGAACCCGGGTCAAATTAGAAGATGTATGGTAGGATTTAAAAAGTGTCGACATGTTAATAAACACCTCTGAGCGACCTGATTATAAATCCCAAGACCCTAATAAATATGATAAACATCTGATCTATTTAGAGCCGGTTATTCCCATAATGAATAAATTCAGTTAATAAAGAATTGGGTTTTTAAAATGATGTTACGACAAGGTGTATGATCATTTCTTTTCAAAAGAATTCAAATCCATCCAAATGCATGGCAAGACCTTCCATAAGAATCCAAGGATGTGTAAGTGCATTATAACCTTTTTAAGACTGATCAAGTGGTCCCATTCTGTTGCAAGAGACCCAAGATTCGAACTATGAAAGTTGCATGGCCAAAGTTTTAAAGTTTTCAAGTTTTTGTCTTCTGGTCATCGGATACGGACCATGTGGCCTTAGGATTACGGTCCGCAAGCACTGCAACTGGGCAATTTAATCCAGGGTTGGTTACGGACCACAAAGACAAGGTTTTACGGTCTGTAAGAGGTGCTTACGGTCCGTAAGGCTTTTAGCTTACGGTCCGTAAGACAGTCGCTGGCAGCAGAAAATGGACAGATGCCTGTTCAGCCTGTTGCACCGCCTTACATAAGTGGTTTTCGAATTCTGGGACTTCGCAACTGGTTTTGGCATCCTAGGGACACTTGGGAATCATCAGTGGTCACTAGTAGACCTTGTTGTAATGATCCTAGGGAATTCTAAGTCCTATATAAGAAACTCAAGGTTGCAACATTTTGTCATTCATTTGCAACTCACTTCAAACTCATTTCTGTAGCTTCTCTGATCAGCAACAAGCTTTCTTAGGATCCCTAATCATACTTAGGACTCTTGTAAGTGTCCTTAACCTTCTTTAATTCAGTTTAGCTTAGTTAATTAGCTTAAAGTCAAACCGTCGTAATTAAGGTTTGACTTCGAGATTAATCAATAATTGTCCAGTCAATTCTCGAATTGAAAGTACCTATAAGTTGGTAATTACGTGGGTAATAAAACCTTAAAAGGGTACTCTCTGATTCCCACTCTAACTAGGTCAATTGTCGGGTCAAAGTTAATCTCAAAAAGTCAACAGAAAGCTTATTTTCTAATAAACGCATAATTAGCAATGTAGAACCCATGCAACCTGTTTTATCATTAATGTAACTTGGTAATTAAAGTAAGAACATGTCTAAACATGTTCAACCCGACAATTTTCAGTTTAGGCTCGGTTCGGAACCGAAAGTCGCATAGTTTGACTTTTGCTTTGACTTTCGATTCTGACCCATTGTAGCATGTTTTAGAAATGCCTTAGAGCCTCATTAGGACCAGGTTTCATATAAGTATAACCCTCTATGATTATACAACTTGGTTCATTAGTTATCCGATTCATATGCATGTTTCCGTTAAATGCCTAAATGTTGACTGTTATGCCCATATGACCTTAAAACATGATTTTTGAAGAGGTAAAAGAATAGAAACCTTAGTTACTGATTTATAAACTTGTTCCTAAAGTTTCACATCAGTTTGAGGTCTAGATTAGGATGTATGCTCATTAGCGTAAATGAAAAGCTTTTATTAATTAAACGGCGTAATTAGCGTATAGCCTCTCTAAACCCAATTTTTGATACCAAAATTTTTACCCACTGATGTAAAATAATATTTTGAGATTTTTGAAGATTTTTATTTAATTTTAGGCTGAGCATAACATAGAGTTCTAAGCTTGATTCGGTAATTGTCGGTTTTGCCCTTATGGCCTATAAAATGAGTTTTACAAATCCTTTTAGTACCAAACCTTTTTCTACTGATCTAATATGATAAGTAAAATATTTTGAGCCTTCTGGAATAATAAAAATATCAGCTTTCCTTTAAAAACCCGGAGATAGCTCAAAATCGCCTTTTTAAGCGTTTTTAACGCATAGTATGTATTAAAACTATTTTAAACATATAAGGTTTGATGCCTACTAATAATCTCAGTAAATTTTTATATTTTTACAGTAAGCAAAAGTTTTAAACTCAGAATTCCAGTTTTGACCTTTTAAGCCTAAGTGAAGTTACCAAAATGCCCCTAAGGTGCATAGTTTGGTTTTAAATGATAAATTTCACATATATGTAATAACCTACTGTTATAACTTATTAATTTAAGTATCTTTACTGATTGTATCAGACCTGTAACTCAGATTAATATTTAAACTCTTTTATAACCTTTAAAATGACCAAAATGCCCTTACGGGGCATAATTTGAGTTTAAATTCATTTGGGGCATAATAGAAGATATCTTACTAATGTCACAACATATTTAAGGCATATTAACTTAGGAAACCTGTATAGGACTCTTTTGGTTACCCGTTACGCACTTTTCGCGTTCGAAACGGCTTATGTAACTAGTTTACATATAATTGCCGAAACGGGTCAAACCATATCTTTTTTTGTCTCAAAATCCAGAATGTGTTTAAGTTGCCCATATTAAACAAGCATACAAGCTTGTCGGGTCAAAACTACATTCTAAACCGGTCTTCGCATAATCATGCGTTTCTGGACCGCATCCTCTTTTAAAACTAACCGGTCTAAGTCTAGGCTTACTTAAAGACCCGTTAGGATTCTAATAGGTTATTAAAACCTTCTTTCCAGATTAGGAGCCCAGTAAAAGCTACGTGCACTTTCTGTATTTGATTTATACTTTGCCCAGGTAAATACTCTTAACTTATTTTCCCTATACGGGCTTGTGATACGGTAATATAAAAGTACCGCTTGGTCGGGTGTGTAGTCATTTAAATCAGATTGTGATTAATGTATTTACATGACCCGTTTGATATGTATTATTTGGTGTATGGCCTTTGGGGGTTAAATGACCATGTCCCGGATATCCTTGGCATCATTCAAAGAAATGGCCACGGCCTAAGCACGGGGTGTAGGCGTACACCTGACAGATGCATTATGTAAAAACTGGTAATCCACTTAAAGGAAATAATCCTTGTGGGCATTATACCTGTGGCGTGCCAATTAATCTAGACCGGCCCTACAAACCGGCCCTGATGGACGACAAATAAGTAAAACTGTATACAAGATTATTTTAATAATTGTCCCAAGTTATAAAAGATATTTTTGGCGAAGTGCATTCAAATCAATTTTCAAACTCTTTTCAAAATGAGTCAGTTAAGTTGTATTTACCAGTGTAAACTGACGTATTTTTCAAAAAGGCTAAGTGCAGGTACTATACGAAATAGGCTGGCTACTCCAGGCATCAATAATCAAGTCTCGCAAGCTCTAGATGTCAAAGTCTGTTGAACATCTTTTCCTTTTTTTTCGATCCGCCTGTGGATCTGTTTCAACTATTTTGTGATACTTAATATTACAATTTATTCAGTTGAAATAAATCTATCTTTTGCTTCCGCTGTGCATTTATATATTGTGTTGTTTGACTATGATGATATCAACTACGTCACGATACTCCCCACCGGGCCCACCGGTAATACGTGGAAAAATCGGGGTGTGACACTGTGTTTATAAAATACTGTTGTTGCTGCATGATAACCCTGCTAATTAAGAATAAGAAATCTGACTTGACTTATGTTAATAGAACACTCTCTTGTTATATATTGTTAAGTGACATGCACATGGGATGTGGACTCATGTGAGAATAGGATATGTGCTACACGTTGTACGGTGATCCTTGTGATAAATGCAATCTGTGATAATACGTGTTTTATTATTATGAAACTGGTGTTATTGGTAACTACTGTTGGGAACGAGAACTTGTGTTATGAACACGTATGAAATCTAAACGTTTGCTGTGCATTACGTGACAATGTTGTTACATGTGACTTGTTGGATACATGATCTAGATATATGTTTACGAAACTAATCATCTTTGATAACCACGGAAGGGTTTGGTTGACCAACTTGGAACAGGTAATGTAACGTAACATACCGAGCAAATCTAAGGTGAGTTCACTGCTCTTTTTCCAACCATGCGTCTTGGGGAGGGACATCTGGTAAATGTTCCGGGGAGGAATGTCGGGTTATTGGGTTTGACTGGAATGTTAAACTTGGGATGTTGGTTAATACACTCATATCTATCTTTTAAGTCCCTTCTACCGATTTGTTGCCGGGGAGGCAACGGGGTATTAGTTGATAGCGCTATTTAGGTTTGGCACCCTCACACCGTACCGGGGAGGACGAGCGTGAACTAATGACCCCAGTCTTGACCATTGCTTTGATAGAGGCATTGGGGAATAGGGCAAATAATTTGGAGCCATCGGCGGTAATCGAGTTATTAACAACATCAAATCTCTGAAATGTTTAAAACTTATAACTGGTAACTAAACGTGTTAACAAACTTTGAACTCACCAGTGTTGTCTGATACACTTTTCTGCATGCTTGCAGGTCTGTAGGTTTATGCCATTGGAACTTGTTGTCTGGGATGCTGGAGTGGTCATGGGTCGATATACATGGAATCACGTGACACATCTAAGGGATTACATACTCATGGATTATGAAAAACATAACGAACGATTTATGCTTCCGCTGAACATGTCATGTTTAATAAATATTGTGTAACACTTTATTTAAATGAATGCAAGTTTTTATTTGAAATATTATTATGAGTTCAATGTGATTGGTGGCGAGATCCTGGTACGTCACACGCCTCGCGGGGGTTTCCGCATGTGGTATTTTGGGGGTGTGACAATTTTTCCCTATATTACTGTGGTCATATAATTAGGCTTGGTCGGATCCTAAAGTTGACCAAACTGGTCAGATTCGAAAGTCAAAGCGGTAGTCAAACCGCTCGACTTTCGACTAAGAAATAAGCACTAAACTAGAAATGACGAGTTCGACATGTTGGAAGATGTCTAATAATGTTATAAAACTGATTTGGTGTCAAAACTTTAAGTTTTAATACCCAAAAATGTTTTCGTCGTAAAATGCATTTTTATGCACTTATGACTTTTATTTCGTAAAAGTTTGACTCGTCATTTCGCCTACTAAACGTGGTGATCAGAAGGTGCAATCGCAAGGGATTAATACCTTCGTTATTACCATCACATTGCAAAGTTCAATTTGAACTTTGACTTGACCAAAATGGTCAAAACCGAAAGTCAAACTGCTTGACTTTTGGCTCATAAATAGCCAAAATAATGAAAAGAACTAGAGAGAGCACTTACTTGTGTTGAAGAACACTTTCAGAACTCAGTAGGAGGCTTCCAATTTGCTAGAAACAAGCTCCAAAGAGATGGGAGAAAGAAATTTGAAATGAGTAAGTTTGAATGAGCAAGGATCAAGGCTATTTATAGTGATCAAAGGATCACCAAATCAAGCCAGGTGTCCCATGAGGTGTTATGGACTAATGAGTGTCATCACACATGTCCAAAGGAGGTGAATTGGTGGAAAAAATCATGAGCTTGGAAGCCAAGGAATGAGCAGGCTGCTGCCAGGTAGTTGCAGACTGCCAACTCATAGCTTACGGACCGTATGGGCTATGGTCTTACGGTCCGTAAGGCTCTTTGCAGACAAAAGTTTTCACATTTTGGCATTTTTGGCCCCTGGACTTGTATTATCACTTGTTTGCCATTTTTAACCCTTCTAACTTGTAATTTAAGCTATATGAAGGGTATAAGGGCATATGAAACTTGGATCTTGTTCCGAATATGTTGTGAATATCATTTTGCTAGATCATAAGGTTACGTATTTCGTCAATAAAATATAATATTTTATTGAATACGAAAAATGATGAAAACTGTACAATGTTCAAAAATTGCAAATGTCACACATTAGGTGAGTACATAGCCCACTTTTATATTTTGTTTTTATAAACTACATGGTGGAAAACATCCATACAATCAATATTCTAAGGTAATTTATACAAAGATAAAAATGGTTTTCTCTTACTTGTAAGAATTTAAATTGTTATACATGAAGCATCTTTCGTATTATTGGCTCATTCATGAAGTTCTCCTAACAAATCTATAGAACCATCAACGTAGCGAAACACACGATAGTAAGTTAATAGATTTAACGGCTTAACAAGCCCATTCAGAATTCTCGGGTAAGAGTTTGTATGTAAGAGTCCTAGTTCATCGATTTGATTCCCCCATGAGTCAAGGAATCAGACATCAGGAAGCATAATATTTATATCATGAGGGTTGGTTGTGAACACATGTATGAATTTAATTTATTTGTATAATTAACATGTTTATGACTTTATGTCTCATTAACTATATATTGTAGTTGACACTCTCGAACACGTTTTTAGGTAATGGGAACTAAAAGTCTGATTTTTTTTTTTTAACAGTAAACTTCATTAACCACTACCGACCCAAACCGGGCCGGCAAAAAACAACAACTTACATAAAATCAAATGAAACCCACTCTCTCCACTCGATACCTTTATTTTTCGATCTATTTGAGTACCAAAGAAATCCTAACGACTTGATCTCACTAATAATTTTGTCAATCTTAATTGGAGTTCTAGAAAACACCCAGTTATTCCTCGCGCGACACAGGCTCCAACACGCTATAATGACAATTCCATGGATAATTTCCTTTTTCTTCTCCGACCCAGGGATGACCTTATGAATCTCAAGTAGGTCTATGATCGAAAAAGCGAAAATATTTGGGACTTTACACCATGAGCTCACTCCATTCCATACATTGGCCGAGACAATACAAGCACAAAACAGGTGCTCAGCTGATTCGACATCAGAGCTGCACACCGGACACATCAATTCACCGAGAAAAACGTTTCTTTTCCTTAAAGCAACACCCGTAGGAACTAAAAGTCTGATTGCTCACCGAAGCAAGGAGGTTGACCTAATTAATTTAAAATAAAGACAATTGAATGTTTCGTTGTTTCGATTATGTTTTGAAGACAATTATTATATTTTTAAATAAATTTCGTAGTACTGTATTCCAAGTGCTTGTGATTCGTCATGTTCGGGTGTTCCTGTCTTAGGCCGGGGTGAGACATTAAGCTTAGCGCTACTCGTTGATCGAGAAAAAATACAAGCCACAATATACTTTGTAATCTGGGCACTGAAAGATACCATTAGGGTGGAAACTGATCAACCGATTGGATCCATTCTAGAGAAGTCTGAAGATTCTAGACGATTAGCCAAATGGGTTGTGGGACTGGGTGAGCACAAGATTAACTACGTGCCTGGAAGATTAGTCAAAACTCAAGTACTCGCGGACTTCCTGGTCGAAGTACCCCGAAGTTATAACCAAGGAGGTAAATGTAGTTCAAGCCGAAGAAACTAAGAAAGTCCTTCTAGGCAAATGGACACTCTTCGTAGACGGAGCCTTAAGTGTAGAAGGCTTCGAGGCGGGAATGATAAGTAGAAGAGCGCACCACATCTTTGTTGATTCCAGGTTGGTGGTTAATCAAGGCTGGAGATATTTGGACACCCTCTGCGCCTATTTCCACACTTTTTGTGCCCTATACGCCTTGTATAGGCCTATACGAGGCGTCTAAGCACTGAATTCAAGGGGGTCTCAGAGGGTGTCAGGCACAAAGTTTAAGGAACCCTATACGAAGGGTACAGACCTATACGAGGCGTCTAGTCTTGGATTTTTTTTTTTTTTTGGTTGAAATGAGGGGTGTTTTGGTGGGTTTTGGTATGGTTTTTTTTATAGTTTTTGAAGATGTGTTTTGTGGTTGAAATTTTTTTTGGTTTTAAAAAAAGTTTTGTTTTTTAAAAATCAACTATTTTAAAAATCGGCTCTTTAAATATACTATATCGATTAAATATTATAATGTTTTTAACATTTTACTTTTTTAAATATTATTCTTCCAATTAAAATTTTATTTCGTTCAAATATTGTTTCCGTATTATATTCAGGGGATATATTGTTTCCGTATTATATTCAAAACATATTTTGTTTCCGTATTATCTCAATTTAAGACAACAATCATTAGGTAACCGAATAACTGAACAACAAACATAAATATGACATATATAAGATAACTTTGTACATCCATAACAAAAATATTTAAGATAAGTTTGTACATCCATAATAAAAATAAAAACAACAACAGGTCTATGCATCCAAATCCGAATCCGAATCTGGATGTGGCTGCTGCGGCTGCTGCTGCTGATGTGGTGCTCGAGCCGGTGGAAGCGGTATCGGGGGCCATCCCTCTCTCTCTCGTCTATCCTGCTCGCACCGTACCAGCCAACCAACCAAATCGTTGAGCCTGTCAAGCTTGGCTCGTACATCCGGATGTAGCGCAGCTCCTAGGGCATGACCTGGAATAGCGTGACGTGGAAACTGAGGCGCCCCGGCAGGTGGCGGTGGCTGTGGCACCGCTGCACCGTCTACATCCTGCGGAGGCTCCTCCACGGGCACTACATCAGCAGGATCTGCAGGAGGATAAACGGGCTCGAAATGCTCTGGTAGGGCCTCCTCTGTCCATATGCCCCCGTCGCGGTTTTTAAACCGCGGGCCAACTGGGAACCTCTTGATTACCCTTATCCCTCACAGCGACTGCATGCCCATCCGCGTCGGCATGACTGGTGGCGTCCGTAGATGTGGGTCCTCGTGCAGTACGAGGCCAAATGAACGGGCAATGACGGTCACGTACGCACCGCCATAAAAAAATCCGCGCTCCTGCCAGTGATGGGCGGAGGCATAGTACTGGGCTAGACCGTGTGCTAGCGCGGACGGCCTCCTATACAACAAACAATAAAGGAAAAAAAGATCTGTGGTCGTACACCACTCACGGCTGTAGCCGCGCGCTGAAATAGAAGTAGCGAGCAAATGGTGCAGATACCTGCAGATAGTGTTAGCGAAATACAAAAACATAGATTAATAAACAATGCACATAATCACAATAATTGCCGTAATAAACGTACGTACCTGTACAGTTGGTCCATAACAAACGACACCCTCCCCTTCGACTTATCGTGCTCCCAATGATTTGCCCCAGCAATCACCTGCCAAAACCCTACAAGAGTGGGTTTGTCAACCACCACTAGCCCCGCTGTGTAAACCTCAGTCTCGATCTCCCTCTGCATGTATAAACCAGAATGCACCGCAAAGTCTGCTAGCGTCATCGTACGCAAAACGCCAGCAAGCCTGAAAGAAATCTCAGGCGGAGGGGGAGCATCTGGGTACGGAAGCGGCACTGGGACCCCAGGAGGGTGAAATGTGAATGACGAAAGGAACTCGACCAGCAGCTCCCTGTAGGTCGGCGTGTGCGCCAAATCAAAAAGACGATGCCACGGCGAATCAAGAGGTATAAACCGACGCACTCTAGCCGTCTCAGCAAGCTGGTCCATCGCATCCCAGTCGATCGATGCATGCGATCCAATGTGCATCCTCCCAAGCTTCTGGCAATGGAGAGCGGCATCGGTGCCGTCGGGAAACTCTAGATACGGACAACCCTGCAGCGTATCCAGAGGCGGCCGCCGTCTCCGTCGTGGACCCTCCTGAACCGGCTGACCCTGCTGAACCGGCTGAACCTGCTGAGCCGGCTGACCCCCCGGCGGTGCCCCATCAAGCTCTATCTGAATGTCATCGCCCTCCATAATCAATCTGCAAATAAATAACGTATACGCATAAAAACAATAATAAATAAATCCGAATAATAATAATAATAATAATAATAATAAATAATAATAACAATAACAATAACAATAATAATAATAATAATAATATTAACAATAATAATAATAAATAATAATAATAATAAATAAATAAATAATAACAATAATAATACTAATAATAATAATAATTAATTAATAATAATAATACTAATAAATAAATAAATAATAATAACAATAACAATAATAATAATAATAATAACAATAATAAAAATAATATTAACAATAACAATAATAATAATAATACTAATAAATAAATAATAATAACAATAACAATAATAATAATAATAATAATAATAAATATTAACAATAATAATAATAATAATAATAAAAACAATAATAATAACAAAAAAAAAATTGCTGAGCCTCGTATAGCCCTCGTATAGGGCTATACTCGGCGTCCTGTTCTTCCTTGTTCATCTTCAACCTCAAGTTCAAACCCTCAAACCCAACAAAAACCAAATTTCAGGGCAAACCTACGATCTAAAGGCAAAAACGAGACAAAAATACTAAACTACGGGATGAAATACGTACCGGTGATGCTTCAAATCTTCGAAAGTACTGTCGAAATACGAATCCGAGGCGTATAGAGGTGTATTCTCCGTATGTGTTTTTGTTTTTTTGTTTGGGGTGATAACCAGCCTCGTCTAGGCCCCCCCAGCCTTAACATAAAATATTTTCAAAATTCAAATTTAAAAAAAAAAAAATTGTTGCCGACACAATTGACGCCGCGTATAGATCTATACGAATCGTCCTTATTCAAAAAATTCAAATTTTGATTTTAAATATTCAAAAATTCAAATTTTTGATTTTCAAATATTCAAAAAAATTGCAGAGCCTCGTATAGCCCTCGTATAGATCTATACGAGGCGTCTGGGGATGGTAGAATGACCTTTTAGCCCCTGAAATAAGCCTAGATTGGGGGCATACCAGGGGCTAATTGGTCTTTTGGTCAACCCTATACGACACGTCTAGCTCTATACGAGTCGTATATTTGTAAAAAAAAAAATTTAATGTTATTAACCTGTTTTAATCAATTCTAATTATAGAAAAATGATACAAATTATAAAAAAATTTATAGAAATTGTAGAAAATTATAGGAATTAATAAAAAAATACTATTAATTACAAAAATCATTCTTCCGTATCACTGTCGATGTAATTAAGACTGGGGTTTGATCTTGGCGGAGGATTCATTATCGATGTATACCATTCTAGACGTGGCAAATACATATCTTCCCATTGTTCCGTATGGGGTGTTCGGTGGGTCAACCATAGCCCGTGTGCTGGTGGCATTGGATAATCCCCTTCCAGCTTAACATGTATGAAGTGGTTCTCGTTTACATGTGTAAGCGTTATGAACAATGGTTGTTGATTAGCCGGAGGACTTAGTATAGGGAAGAAAGTTGAACTCGCACCCATGGTTGTCGTTAACAGGTGCACCCCGATACCGTACGTTTGTGCAATAAGAAGTCTTGCAAAGGGGAAGTCCATCCAGTGATCCCCCCCACAACCGGACACTGAATCCCAAATTAGGCCCTGACGATGCGTGTAAAAATAACCTTTACCCCATGCTTCAAATATTGGGAACCAGATCGATTCGTTCTGATCCATTTCTTGGACAAGGTCCCTTCGAATGAGCCCCCATGAACTCTGATCCATACCTAAGCCCACAGCCACAGACTGAAACCCACAATGACCGTCCGGCATCACATCTCGTATGCACGAGACGTACGGATGGAACACTAGCGGAATGTCATACTTAAACTGTTCGATGATTCCCACGTACTCGTCCCCAATTATTAAAGGAAAACCGTGAGCATCTCGTGTCTCTTTCTTCTTAGAACTCTTTGAACGGCTTAGGCTCGCTTTGGGTTTTTGGGACCTTATAACCGACTGTTGAGAGGCCTGTGACGGAACGTACGAGCTGTGGTGAGGTTTATCGTACTTACTTTGTCGGGAACCTTCAAAGCACGTGTTTGCATCACCGAATGAGCTTCTCCTCAATTCTTCATCTATACGAGAGGCCTCGTCCAACCTTTGTTGTACCTGCTTTGTTGTTGGTCGGCCACGAGTATTTTGTTGGACAACCGGTGGTTTCTTGGTAGATTTCTTTGGAGTCAACACCGCTTTAATCTTTGACATCAGGCTTTTTTGCTGAGCTGGGGGGTGCGACTCTAATTGTTGTCTAACAATATTTAGCTCTTCGACCACGTCCACGTCATCGTCTATCAATTTACAACTTTGGAAGTTAAGTTTCCGCCAGAAGACGTCTATGTCTTCGAGTTGAATCGGACGCTCTGCACGGTTAAAAACAACATTGTTTAAGTCACATGATTAACGGAAATATATCACACAAGTGTTGTACGTTTAACAATTATTACCTTCAAGCATGTACTTTTCTATCCTACAAGCACAGGGCAACCCACAACTGTGCCACATTTGGCAACCGCATGATGAATGAAAGCGCTCCAAGACATCTAGCTTCCTAATTGCCTCTCCCCTCAACAAGTCAAGGGCTGTATGGGATACTTTTCCAAGTAGGTGTTGAAACAACGGGTGTTTGTGGTGGGTCATTCTTTTTTCGATGCTATCTCGAAAAGTCTTCCTTATTTCACCGAACTGTGTCTCAACTATATCATGGACACAACCAACTACACGATCTAGCGAGCTCCTATCTAGGACGTATCTCTTTAAGTTGGCGTGTTGGCTCTCAACTCTGTTTGTGGTACGATTACCAAAGTTGCGCCTCTTATCAGTCCACGCAAAGACGAACATCTCCTTATAGTCTTTTAGCCAGTTATCGTACACGTATTTGAAGACTCCTAAAAAGTAAAAATAATTTAATAAAATTTGCATAGGTGAGTCGTATGTTATTAGAAAAACTTACTAGAACGTTTGCACTCCACAAGTCGCTTTCGCATGTTGCGCAAGTGGTACTCGTAGATGAGTATGGATGGAGACTCAATCAATGTCCCACAGAATGAAAAAAATTTCTTCCAGTCTTCGTCTGTGAAGGCACCCTTGCAGTTCTTCATAACATTCTGTTGTATGTGCCACCTGCAAAGAAGCCTGGAGGCGTTTGGAAATACTTTAGCACACGCGCCCATAAGGGCTAGGTCTCTATCGGTTAAAATCACACGTGGCTCCATGCATTCATCCAACATTGACTTGACCCTCTGAAGCACCCACACAAAGTTATCACCCCGTTCTTTACTAACAACGGCATGCGCGATAATAAACGATTTGTTGGTAGGCGTCATACCAACAATTTGGATAAAGGGCATATTGTATATGTTTGTCTTGTACGTCGCATCGATCAGCATGACGTGGGGGAATGCATGCCACATGCATCTCGAGTCCCGATGAAGAAAGAAGATCTTTGTTACGATCTCTGTTCCGGGTTCCTCCCGTGTCTCGTAAATAAAGTCGTTGTTTATCTGTATGTTTTCTAGTGACTGCATGGGAGTCAATCCTTGTCTTTGTTCGGCTCTAATCTTCGCCACAACGTTTTGAACGTCTTTCTGAACATGAAACCTGTCGGGGTCCTGCTTCCTTATCGTTTGAAATATTTTGCGTGACTCCATGTTTTGAGCTGTCAGCTGCTCGATCAGTTTCATTTTGCTTGGAGTAAACCTTCGCACAAACGCGTGGGCCGACAGGTCCTCACAAAGTTCGTGGTTATGTTCAATTTTTCCGTCTTTAATCTCCCAGGTTTCATACGGGTGGTTTCACACAGCCAGCAGGTAAAACGGGCAACCGGTTTTTTTGCTTCCGGCTTTTCTAAGTGTTGCTGTAGTCTAGTGCTCACCACCACGATCACATTCAAGCCATACCCTCCCGATTCTTCCCCCGGTTTTCTTTGATCGACGGGTGTCAATAACGAAACCATCCGCGTTTGCTATTTCTTGTATCCGATTCGTTAGTTCATCTAAAGAGTTGAAAACCTGTAACATCGACAAAAATAATAAATAATTTTAATAAATAAATAAATAATAAATAATAATAATACCTGCTTTTTTAAGTACGAACTGTCCTGGATGGGAGGTGTCTCACCACCATATCTACCATATCCACCATAACCACCATATCCACCATATCCTTCGTATCCACCGTCTCCTCCGTATCCACCATCTCCTCCGCATTCACACCCGTATCTATAATCCGGATATCCTTGTTGCGTCGGATAACTTGGTTGACAAGCATGGTATGAGTCATCTACAGGGGCTATTTCATCAACAGGGGGATGCTTGTTCAAATCTAGAAACGGTTTGTTTTGTTCTCCTTGTATACTAGACACAACCTCCTCTTGCTCATTAGAATCGGGAACGCCAGACTCATCCAAAATAAACAACCGTATCATCATTAGTAAATAATAAACTAAAACAATAACTAATTAAAATATTTAAGTTAATAACTGTTACCGTAACGCTTTTGGCCACCCAGTTGTCGCTAGAATACTGCCCGAAGACATAGTTGCCGTCCCAGTATGATGACATTTCAACACTTCGGGATGATAAGAACACAAATGCCAATTCTTTCGAAGAAGCATAATGAATGAAATGAATGAAAAAAACGAACAAGAAGAAGCAGAATGAATGACAAAGAATGCGTTGAATCTGGCACTTTATGTGAGACATAGACGCCTCGTATAGCTCTATACTACCCGTATAGCTTTAAGTCACTTGTCAAACGTATAGTCAAATCAGTCACTAAAGACGCCTCGTATATATACGAAGCGTCTTAGTGTCTCGTATCAGTCCCTCGTACAAACCTAGACTCCCCGTCTAATGTGACTGATTTGACATTGTGCTTTGGTGCAGAGCTGGTCGGAAAAGCAACCCTATACGCCTCGTATAGCTCTATACGAGGTGTCTTGGACGGTGTGAAAATAGGCAATAAGGTGTGTAAATATGTAGACCCAACTTGGCTCAAGAGCCATCGATGGTGAAATACAGGACAAAAGTCAAGGAGCTAATGAAATAATTCAAAACAACATGTCCAAAGTAATTTATAAAAATGAATGTCAAAGCTGACTTTATAACGGAAACTTTAGGTTGTCATACGAGAGTTATAACTCACTCAATATAGATCCAAACGACCTAACATTTACACTATTCACAATCCTACGAGTTCTTGAAATTTTACAAATGCACTTTCATTTTTTCGACAAAAACTCAATTTTAATAATTTTTGGCATAAACTGCCGTTGGAAAAACATTGTTACGACCTTTTAGTTTTCCATGATTTTTCCTAATTTTTCTACACACTGGAAAACAAAACTATTTTTGAAGAATAAAAACATGGAAGGACTTTCCATAAAATTTTCATAATTTTATTTGTCCATTTAGTATTTTTAATAATATCCGTATAAACACCTCAGAATCTGACTTGAAAACTCATATTCTCTGGAACTTGTTAAATCTTAACAAGGACCTATTTGACCTCAAAAGTTAATAAGCGAGGTTAAAACCCTAATGTGACTTTTATAAACAATAGCCGAACATATTTAACTAATTATAATACGTAAACTCATAATTTAACCCATCAATACATACCAAACAACTTCAATCGCCACAAAGGCTTATATATGATTTAAACATAGTCCTTACAAACGACACATGCACCTTCGTGTAGGACGAATTCTTATCAACCTTAGCAAACTTTTGAGTGGATTTTAGAAACACATCAAGTGAGTACATAGCCCATTTTTATGTTTTGTTTTTATAAACTACCGGGTGGAAAACCCTAAGCCTCTCTGACTTCCAGTGAGTTGCATCTATCCAACATGTTAGGAACGTAAAACTTGGTGATAGACGACAGTCCTTACATATTGGATCTTTTCCATGTTCTGTGTTCTTCTCCAGTGTCGTCTTGTCTCTTCGTGGCACTGCCCTTCTCCCGGCTCTCACATAACATCACCTCTTTCTTATTACAATCATGCAACATTCTTTGGAAAACTTAGAAAAACGTTTTTCGTTTCAAATTTATCTGAAAAACGTAAAAGTTTAATAAGTTAACAACAATTGAAACCATTATATGACAAGCGTGAATATGTAGTTATAATGTTGGGGAGTGCCTAGTTGCAGGGTAATGGTAAATTGGTAATCAAATAGCATGTATATATTTCATATATCACGTATGTATGTCTTTTTGTAAAGGTCTACATATTTACACACCTCATTGCATATTTCCACACCCTCCAAGACGCCTCGTATAGAGCTATACGAGGCGTATAGGTTTACTTTTCCGACCAACTTCTGCACCAGTTACATCAGTCACATCAGACGGGGAGTCTAGGCCTGTACGAGGAAGGGATACGAGGGGCATAAGACGCCTCGTATAGGCCTATACGAGGCGTCTTAGAGACTGATTTGACTACATGACTGACATGTCACTTAAAGCTATACGGGGTGTCTAGAGCTATACGAGGCGTCTATTTCTCACATAAAGTGTAACATACAGTGTATTCTTTGTCCACCCCCCGAGCATTCAACATTTCATTCTGCTTCTGCTTCTCCTTCTGCTTCTTCTTCTTCTTCTTCTTTCATTCTGCTTTGCATTTGTGTTCTTATCATCCCGAAGTGTTGAAATGTCATCATACTGGGACGGCAACTATGTCTTCGGGCAGTATTCTAGCGACAACTGGGTACCCGAAAGCGATCCGGTAACAGTTATTAGCTTAAATGTTTTAATTAGTTGTTGTTTTAGTTTATTATTTACTAATGATGATACGGTTCTTTATTTTGGAGGAGTCTTGCGTTCCCGATTCTAATGAGCAAGAGAAGGTTGTGTCTAGTATACAAGGAGAACAAAATAGACCGTTTCTAGATTTGAACAAGCATCCCCCTGTTGATGAAACAACCCCTGTAGATGACTCATACCATGCTGGTCAACCAAGTTATCCGACGCAACAAGGGTATCCGTGAATATTCTTACGGAGGAGACGGTGGATACGGAGGAAACGGTGGATACGGTGGATACGAAGGAGACGGTGGATACGGTGGATACGGAGGAGACGGTGGATACGATGGATACGGAGGAGACGGTGGATACGGAGGAGACGGTGGATACAGTGGATACGGAGGATATGGTGGATATGGTAGATATGGTGGTGAGACACCTCCCATCCAGGACACTCCGTACTTAAAAACGCAGGTATTAATAACTATTTTTTTATTATTATTTAATTTTTATTATTATTTATTATTATTATTATTATTTTTATTAATATTATTATTTTTATTATTATTAATATTATTAGTATTATTATTGTTATTATTATTATTTATTATTTATTTATTTATTATTATTATTTATTATTTATTTATTTATTTATTTATTTAAATTATTTATTATTATTGTCGATGTTACAGGTTTTCAACTCTTTAGATGAACTAAAGAATCGGATACAAGAAATAGCAAACGCGGATGGTTTCGTTATTGTCACCCGTCGATCAAAGAAAACCGGGGAAGAACCGGGAGGGTATGGCTTGAATGTGATCGTGGTGGTGAACACCAGACAACAGCAACACTTAAAAAGGCCGGAAGCAAAAAAACCGGTTGCCCGTTTTACCTGCTGGCTGTGCGAAACCACCCGTATGAAACCTGGGAGATTAAAGACGGAAAAATTGAACATAACCACGAACTTTGTGAGGACCTGTCGGCCCACGCGTTTGTGCGAAGGTTTACTCCAAGTGAAATGAAACTGATCGAGCAGCTGACAGCTCAAAACATGGAGTCGCGCAAAATATTTCAAACGATAAGGAAGCAGGACCCCGACAGGTTTCATGTTAAAAAAGACGTTCAAAACGTTGTGGCGAAGATTAGAGCCGAACAAAGACAAGGATTGACTCCCATGCAGTCACTAGATAACATACTGATAAACAACGACTTTATTTACGAGACACGGGAGGAACCCGGAACAGAGATCGTAACAGAGATCTTCTTTCTTCATCGGGACTCGAGATGCATGTGGCGTGCATTCCCCCACGTCATGCTGATCGATGCGACGTACAAGACAAACATATACAATATGCCCTTTATCCAGATTGAGGGGAGAGGCAATTAGGAAGCTAGATGTCTTGGAGCGCTTTCATTCATCATGTGGTTGTCAAATGTGGCACAGCTGTGGGTTGCCCTGTGCTTGTAGGATAGAAAAGTACATGCTTGAAGGTAATAATTGTTAAACGTACAACACTTGTGTGATATATTTCCGTTAATCATGTGACTTAAACAATGTTGTTTTTAACCGTGCAGAGCGTCCGATTCAACTCGAAGACATAGACGTCTTCTGGCGGAAACTTAACTTTCAAAGTTGTAAATTGATAGACGATGACGTGGACGTGGTCAAAGAGCTAAATATTGTTAGACAACAATTAGAGTCGCACCCCCCAGCTTAGCAAAAAAGCCTGATGTCAAAGATTAAAGCGGTGTTGACTCCAAAGAAATTACCAAGAAACCACCTGTTGTCCAACAAAATACTCGTGGCCGACCAACAACAAAGCAGGTACAACAAAGGTTGGACGAGACCTCTCGTATAGATGAAGAATTGAGGAGAAGCTCATTCGGTGATGCAAACACGTGCTTTGAATGTTCCCGACAAAGTAAGTACGATAAACCTCGCCACAGCTCGTACGTTCCGTCACAGGCCTCTAAACAGTCGGTTATAAGGTCCCAAAAAACCCAAAGCGAGCCTAAGCCGTTCAAAGAGTTCTAAGAAGAAAGAGACACGAGATGCTCACGGTTTTCCGTTAATCATTGGGGACGAGTATGTGGGAATCATCAAACAGTTTAAATATGACATTATGCTAGTGTTCCATCCGTACGTCTCGTGCATACGAGATATGATGCCGGACGGTCATTGTGGGTTTCGGTCTGTGGCTGTGGGCTTAGGTATGTATCAGAGTTCATGGGGGCTCATTCGAAGGGACCTTGTCCAAGAAATGGATTAGAACGAATCGATCTGGTTCCCAATATTTGAAGCATGGGGTAAAGGTTATTTTTACACGCATCGTCAGGGCGTAATTTGGGATTCAGTGTCCGGTTGGGGGGGGGGGGGATCACTGGATGGACTTCCCCTTTGCAGGACTTCTTATTACACAAACGTACGGTATCGGGGTGCACCTATTAACGACAACCATGGGTGTGAGTTCCACTTTCTTCCCGATACTAAGTCCTCCGGCTAATCAACAACCATTGTTCATAACGCTTACACATGTTAACGAGAACCACTTCATACATGTTAAGCTGGAAGGGGATTATCCAATGCCACCAGCACACGGGCTATGGTTGACCCATCGAACACCCCATACGGAACAATGGGAAGATATGTACTTGCCACGACTAGAATGGTATACATCGATAATGAATCCTCCGCCAAGATCAAACCCCAGTCTTAATTACATCGACAGTGATACGGAAGAATGATTTTTGTAATTAATAGCATTTTTTTATTAATTCCTATAATTTTCTACAATTTCTATAATTTTTTTTTATAATTTCTATCATTTTTTTTTTATAATTAGAATTGATTAAAACAGGTTAATAACATTTTAATAAAAAAATTAAACATATACGACTCGTATAGAGCTGTACGTGTAGTCTATAGGGGCGGAAACAATTCTTTTTTTTTTAATTTGAATTTTGAAAATATTTTATGTTAATTACTAATATACCCCTGAAGGACCCCAGTATAGGCCTTTAACAGGGGCTTAAAGGTAATTTAACAACCCAGACGCCTCGTATAGATCTATACGACGCATACAACTAAAGCGGCCACATTTACTTGATGGGGCACCGCCGGGGGGTCAGCCGGCTCAGCAGGTTCAGCCGGTTCAGCAGGGTCAGCCGGGTCAGGAGGGTCCACGACGGAGACGGCGGCCGGCTCTGGATACGCTGCAGGGTTGTCCGTATCTAGAGTTTCCCGACGGCACCGATGCCGCCCGCCATTGCCAGAAGCTTAGGAGGATGCACATTGGATCGCATGCATCGTCTTTTTGATTTGGCGCACACGCCGACCTACAGGGAGCTGCTGGTCGAGTTCCTTTCGTCATTCACATTTCACCCTCATGGGGTCCCAGTGCCGCTTCTGTACCCAGATGCTCCCCCTCCGCCTGAGATTTCTTTCAGGCTCGCTGGCGTTTTGCGTACGATGACGCTAGCAGACTTTGCAGTGCGTTCTGGTTTATACATGCAGGGGGAGATCGAGACTGAGGTTTACACAGCGGGGCTAGTGGTGGTTGACAAACCCACTCTTGTAGGGTTTTGGCAGGTGATTGCGGGGGTAAATCATTGGGAGCACGATAAGTCGAAGGGGAGGGTGTCGTTTGTTATGGACCCACTGTACAGGTACGTACGTTTATTACGACAATTATTGTGATTATGTGCATTGTTTATTAATCTCTGTTTCTGTATTTCGCTAACACTATCTGCAGGTATCTGCACCATTTGCTCGCTACTTCTATTTCAGCGCGCGGCTACAGCCGTGAGTGGTGTACGACCACATATCTTTTTTTTCCTTTATTGTTTGTTGTATAGGAGGCCGTGCGCGCTAGCTCACGGTCTAGCCCAGTACTACGCCTCCGCCCATCACCGGCAGGAGCGCAGATTTTTGTACTGCGGGGCGTACGTGACCGTCATTGCCCGTTCATTTGGCCTCGTACTGCACGAGGACCCACATCTACGGACGCCGCCAGTCATGCCGACGCGAATGGGCATGCAGTCGCTGTGGGGGATGAGAGTAATCAAGAGGTTCCCAGTTGGCCCGCGGTTTAAAAACCGCGACGGGGGCATATGGACAGAGGAGGCCCTACCAGAGCATTTCGAGCCCGTTTATCCTCCTGCAGATCCTGCTGATGTAGTGCCCGTGGAGGAGCCTCCGGAGGATGTAGACGGTGCAGCGGTGCCACAGCCACCGCCACCTGCCGGGGCGCCTCAGTTTCCACGTCACGCTATTCCAGGTCATGCCCCATGAGCTGCGCTACATCCGAATGTACGAGCCGAGCTTGACATGCTCAACGATTTGGTAGGTTGGCTGGTACGGTGCGAGCAGGATAGACGAGAGAGAGAGGGATGGCCCCCGATACCGCTTCCACCGGCTCGAGCACCACATCAGCAGCAGCAGCCACATCCAGATTCGGATTCGGATTTGGATGCATAGACCTGTTGTTGTTTTTATTTTTATTATGGATGTACAAACTTATCTTATATATTTTTGTTATGGATGTACAAAGTTATCTTATATATGTCATATTTATGTTTGTTTTCAGTTATTCGGTTACCTAATGATTGTTGTCTTAAATTGAGATAATACGGAAACAAAATATGTTTTAAATATAATACAGAAACAATATATCCCCTGAATATAATACGGAAACAATATTTGAACGAGATAAAATTTTAATCGGAAGAATAATATTTAAAAAAGTAAAATGTTAAAAACATTATAATATTTAATCGATATAATATATTTAAAGAGCCGATTTTTAAAATAGTTGATTTTTAAAAAACAAAACTTTTTTTAAAACCAAAGAAATTTTCAACCACAAAACACATCTTCAAAAACTATCAAAAAAAACCATACCAAAACCCACCAAAACACCCCTCATTTCAGAAAAAAAAAAAAAAAAAAAAAAACCCAAGACTAGACGCCTCGTATAGGTCTGTACCCTTCGTATAGGGTTCCTTAAACTTTGTGCCTGACACCCTCTGAGACCCCCCTTGAATTCAGTGCTTAGACACCTCGTATAGGCCTATACGAGGCGTCTAAGGCACAAAAAGTGTGGAAATAGGCGCAGAGGGTGTCCAAATATCTCCAGCCTTTTGTAAAAGTAGTATTTTGACCTTCCAGTGCATAGGTTACATGAAATTAACTTTGGGGTAATATGAGTGGTGAACACAGGATTTATTTTTTGGGTTACCTACACACACCCACCCACCCACCAAAGAGTAGGTCTACCACCGAGTAATATAGGAAGCTAAGAACAGGGGGTGTGGTATACCGCTCCTGGCCACATCACCCTCGTTAGCGCCTCTTAGCGCCTCTCCCCCATTTCTCGTCTGCCAAAGAGAGGGAGCCATTGCTCCGTTGCTAGCATGGTAACGAGCGCCAACGGCTCAATTTTGGTGGTCCCCATTCACTTTTCCGTTTGACAATGGTTACATTATAAAAAATTAACTTTTATTAAATATATATATATATATATATATATATATATATAGGGGAAGGTTCAAATGAAAACCACTAGTTATTGTGAAAACTCGAAAACTAATTAAAAAAGCCAAAAAAACATACAAATTTTTTTTTTTTTTTTGCAAACCAATTTTGGCAGGTTTTATTATATAAAAAAAAAATTCAAAAAAAAAAAAAAAAAAAAATTTGTGTAGTGCGCATGTGTAAAGTAACACATACTACACATGTGTATGTGTACTACACATGTGTATGTGTACTACACATGTGTAGTATTACACATGTGCACTACACAAAAAAAAAAAAAAAAACTTTTTTTGAAATTTTTTTTTATACATAAAAAGCAGCGATTTTTATAAAAAAATCTGAAGAAAAAAAAATTGTGTGTTTTTTAGGCTTTTTTTAGTTAGTTTTCGAGTTTTCACAATAAAAGTGGTTTTATTTGAACCTTCCCCTATATATATATATATATATAGGGAAGGATCCACTAAAAAGTAGATTTTGCCTAAGTAGCTTAAGAAGGATTGTGATGATGACATGTGACACTCCTAATAAATAGGAATGAAGGGCATTTTGGTCCTTATAAATAGGAGGGAAAATGACATGTGGCACCCCTTTTGTTTTTTAAAAATACAACAAAAAAAATCTAGTACAAAAAAATCTAACACAAAAAATCTAGTACAAAAAAATATAGCACAAAAAATATAATACAAAAAAATACAGTACAAAAAATGTAGCACAAAAAATATAGCATAAAAAAATATAACACAAAAAAACTAGCACAAAAAAAATATTGCACGAAAAAATTCAGCAAAAAAATATAGTACAAAAAAAATCCAGCACAAAAAAATGAGAAAAAAAATTTAAGATAAAAAAATTCAGCACAAAAATATAGTACAAAAATCCAGCACCAAAATATGTTATACAACATAGAAATACAACACATTTTAGTGGGTTTTTTTAGTTTTATATTTTATATAGCAATATGGTACTCAAATTAAAGATAAAAAGACGCTCGATTTTATGGTGAAATTTTTATGAAAAAATAATGTCGTATAAAAAAGTTATGAACGTTTAAAAAACGGGGGTGGAATATGTATGTACATGTGCCTTGCATGTGGAGAGAGAAACTCTATAAATATGATTTTCCCAAGATACCCTTCCACTCATCCTTTCTCCTACACTTTTATCTTAACCATTGATTTGAAAAATGGATGGTTAAGATTATTTCTCATCCTACTTAGGCAAAATAAACTTTTTATTTGATCTTACCCCATATATATATATATATATATATATATAGGTTTAGGATCCTATAGAAAAGACTAAGGTGGTGTTTGTTTTTTTCAAGAAGAGCTTCCTGGCCTCTTCTGTCTGCACCGTGCAGACGCGGGAAGAGGTTTAGCCTCAGAAGAGTGTTTTTTTTTTTTTTTTTTTGAGAAGTGCTTTTTACTTCTCCCCAGCCTCTTCATGAGGAAGAGATAAAACCAAAGCTTCTCCAAGAAGAGCTTTACCTCTTCTTGGCACCACCTCCACCTCCACCCCTGCTCCGCCACCCACCACCACCCCTGCTCCGCCACCACCACCCCTGCTCCGCCACCACCACCTCTGCTCCGCCACCACCAAAACACCCCAAATCGATCAAAGTTCAGCGACAAAACACCGGTCGACCTCATGTTCAGCGACTCCGGTCGACCTCATCGAAACCCCAAACGAAACCCTAAATCGATCGAAAACGAAACCCTAAATCGATGGCAAACAAAACACCCCAAATCGATCAAAGTTCAGCGACTCCGGTCGACCTCCTGTTCAGCGAGTCTCGGTTCAGGTACGGGTTTGAGTTTATTCGGTTCAATCTCCGGCCAGGTGTGAAGGCGGAGGTGGTGACGGTCGTTTTGTTCGATTCGTTGCAGGCTCGGTGGTTGTGATGATGGCGGTGGAGGTGTGAAGGCGGAGGTGGTGACGGTGGTTGTGATGATGGCGGTGGTGAAGTGGTGGCGGTGGTGAAGTGGTAGAGAGAGAGTAGAGAGAGAGAGTGGAGGTGCAGATTGTGGTGTGTGTTTTTAAACCTAGAAGAAGAGGTTTTATATAAAAAAAAAACAAACCCTCTTCTCCTTGCAGACTGAAGACATTTGGTCCACCTCTTCTCCTGCAGATGCTTACAGATGTGGCCTGCAGCAGAAGAGGTTTTCCTGCAGAAAAAACAAACAGCACCTAAAAGTGTGAGAAGAGTAAGAAAAACTCTGGTGATGACACATGTCCCTATCCATTTTATTAGTTTAAGGGTATCATGGTAATTTACTAATAATCCTAATTAAAGATAAAATCTTTGTAATCGTTTTTATTCAGTTATTTTGGGAATTCGAATTTTTTTTTTCTGATTATACGTAAGAGATTCACCAGCAGATCTCAATACGAACAATTATTTATAACTTCTTCATCATCTTCTACTCGCGATCCTGAGGTTTAGTTTGTTGTATTTTGGTATTCATTAACATATTGTTCGATGGATAACGACGATCCAGGTAATCATATTATGGTGTTGTTTATTTATTAAGTGAATGTTTAGAGGTTTTTATTGTTCGATAAACAAAAGTTTCAATTTTTAATCACCTGTTTGTATTCATATTTTTGTTTTATACAATCGGATGGGGTTCTGATCAATATGGGTTGTGATTTTTGATGTTACAAATGATGGTGTTTTTTGGATGCTTGATTTCATTCATTATATGAGTTTTATTAATGATACAATGTATCATCCTTCCATAGTGTTTTATATGTACATGGTGTTTAATGTATACACTGGAAGTTGAATGGTGATTTCTTCACTAGTTGTTTCTTTCCACATGTTTTTTTTATTGTACATGTCATTTGTAGTGTCTTATTTCGTTTTTTGGTGTCAAAACGTATACCCTGTAGTTGAATGGTGTCTTTCCACATGTTGTTTCTTTGCAAATGGTGTTATATTGTACATATTATTTTGTAGTGTCTTATTTCCACATCTGTAGTTGAATGGTGTTTTTTGCACTAGTTATTTCTTTCCACATAGTGTTTTTCTTGTACATATCATTTATAGTGTCTTATTTCCTTTTTTGGTGTCTTCAATGCATACTCTGTAGTTGAATGGTGTCTTTCCACATGTTGTTTATTTGCATATGGTGTTATATTGTACATGATATCTATGGTGTCTTATTTACGTTTATGGTGTCTTTAATATATACTTTGGTAGTTTAATGGTGTTTTCTGTATATTTTATGTTGTCATAATTTTCTAATTTTGGTTAACTGAATTTAACAAAGTTACTATTTAAATTTTTTTTTGTAGGTTTTCAAACTTACCAACCGGTTGGGAAACTACATCTGTCTCCAAACTAAGATAAGAAGACTTATTTACCTGAGGTGGATGACTCGCTTAAGCCGAAGGATAAAATGGCATTTGATACACTGATTAATGCATTCCTTTTTCGTTAAAGTATGCAATGGTTGTAAGCTTCACTGCCAGGAAGTCTTCTCAATACATGCCTCATGGTGTCATTAAATCTAAATATTTCGTTTGTTCAAAGGAGGGAACTAAGCCTTTCAAGGTGATCGATTCATCTAAAGAAATTGACACCTCAAATAATGGGTCAAAAAGGAAAACTATTCGACGGGTTCCTTCTATGAGGACTGGTTGTGAAGCACGTATGTGTGTAAAGTTAAACACTTCAAAACTATACGAGGTATATTATTTCAAGGAGGATCATAATCACTATTTTGTTGCTGAGGACGATAGGCATTTACTTCCCTCTAACTGAGGTATGAACTATATGCAAGAGCAAGCTGTTAACGCGTTGAGCGCCTTGAATATTGGACCCGTCAAAGCGTTTAATATCATGAGGACACTTTATGGTGGGTTTGACAAGGTTGGGACAACCAAAAATGATTTTAAAAATTTTAAGCGAGATTTGAACATGTATATATCTGAGTTTGACGCTGATATGATGATTAAACGTCTATTGAGGAAGAAAGAGTGCATGCCAAATTTTTCAATGAAGTATATAGCCACAGAAGATGGTATTTTAAGGGCTTTGTTTTGCGCAGATGAGGATGCCAAGAGGAATTTTTCGGTGTTTGGTGACGTTGTTTCATTTGATGCGACATATCGGCGTAACAAGTATGTTTACTAATTATCTCCCTCTTTTGGATTTTTACAAAATTTTTAATCATATAGCATTGAGTTTTATGGTGTTTTTAATGCATTGTTGTTAGGTACAAAATGATGTTTGTACCATTTACTGGTATCGACAACCACAATCATAACGTTACTCTTGGTGCCGCTATAATAGGCAATGAAATGAAACGGCTGAAACTTACAGTTGGTTACTTAAGGTGTTTCGTGAAGCATTTGGCTGTGCCCCTCCGGTGATAGTTACCGACCAAGATCCAACCATGAAGAAGGCTATTGAAGATACATGGCCTGAGAGTAGGCACATGCTATGTATGGGGCACATAATGGACAAGCTTACTGCTAAGGTGTTTACTTATTCGACTTATTAAGATTTTTTTTATCTTTTTTCATACGTTCTGGTGCTTATTGTTTTATATGTTGTTCAATGGTGTCTTAGGTTGGTTCTACAATATGTAATAGTACAGATTTCAAAAAGAGGTTGTGTGCATTGTGTGGACCGATTCAATTCTACCTGAGCAGTTTGAAAGTGATTGGACTACCATACTGAACGATTTTAACTTGATTGATCATGAATGGCTACAGTCAATTTATCAGATCAGGGATACTTGGATACCAGCTTATTATCGCGAGGAGTACATGTCCAGGCTTATGCGTACCTCATCTCGCTTAGAGAGTGAGAACCATTTTTTGGACAGTTTTGTAACTCGGAGTGTATTCTTGTCGAATTTTTTGGGCATTTTGATTCTGCTATTGAAGCTCAAAGACACAAGCATAGGAAGAACAATCATGACACCAGAAACACGAATGCTGACATATGGGTGGTAGACTTTTTATTGGAGGATCAAGCGGCAAGTATATACACTATATTTTTTGATGTCCAGCTGGAGATACAAAATGGTCTACACAGATGTGCTATCGGAAAGTGGGAAATGATGGGTGAATTCGTTAACTTTTTTGTGAAGGACTGGGAACAACCATTGATGTGTGTAAAATGCAACATATAAATTACATCAAATGAGGCATAAAACTAACCCTTTTTTAGTACTAATGTTGGAAAAAGTGTGATTTTGTCTTACTTTTGTATTTTCAAGATTAAATGAGCTCAAAAGAACAAAAGAAGCAAAAATGCAGCTAAATCTAACAATAATACAAGAAAAGGAATAAACGAGGCATGCCCGACCCCTCGACAGCATCTCCCCAAGCAAAAACAAGAGAACAGAAGGCTGAACACGCCCCGTGCTCACTGAGCATGGGGCGTGCCCAAGTGTCTGCAGAAAAGACAAAGTTGTAGAAGCTTCTATCACCCAACACGGGGGTGTGCCCAGCGGACACGGGGTCGTGGTCAACGCAAAGATTCGCAGAATCTGAGCAAATCTTGATAGTACAGATACGCTTCTGCACACGGGGTCGTGCCCAGCAGACACGGGGGCGTGGTCAACTAATGCAGACAAACTGCAATTAATGAAGAAAGAGAAGATGGGTGGACACGGGGCCGTGTCCGGGCTTCTGTGCAGGCTATAAATAGGGGTGCTTGGCTCACTTGCAAATCATCCCTTGGCAAACCACCTCTCTCACACTACACCCACCCTCCACCACCATCACAACCCACATCCACCACCATCACCCATCATCCATCATAGAGTGTGTGTAGTAGTATCGGGATCCAAGATTGATCGTAAGAGTTCTTGACAATCAAAGGCCATGTTTGCCTAAGTCTCATACATCACTTGGTGAAGACAAGCATTTAGTGTAATACTTTTTTATTTTTAATCTTTTCATACTTTTTATTTGGTTATGTATTAATGACTTTAATAACTAGTTTCTTATGTTAAAGGTGAATCTTCCTTATCATTTGTCCGTGTTGTCTTGGCGTTATTTTACTGTCTATATAAAATAAAAGATTTACACCATTCATATCTCCACGGTCTATATGGAGATATGTTGGCTACCTGGTCGGGGGTTAAGGGAATGGTTTGGTAAGAGTCTTGCCTTGTTCAGTGTATAGATCCTGCAAGGACCTGGGTCAATTTTAGTAGGACCTCCTTCAATACCCACTGGTATTGGATGGTGGGGGTCCGAACTCATTGATCCCCTCATATGTAAACTACTATTAAAACTTTAATCCAGCTACTTAGGATTGTATCTCTGCTGACTCAAACTACTTAGCCGAGGGTAACGTCACCTTCAAAAGAGGGGCCTACCATAATATGCATTAATAAGTTAATTAATTATCTTTCAATAATCCAACCCTTTAGGATTGTATCCTTGCTGACTCAAACTACTGGGTTGAGGGTAACGTCACCTTCAAAAGAGGGGCCTACTACTATAACTAAGATAATCTCTTAAAAAGTGCAAAAGTGCGGAAATAATCAAAGGTTACACTAAAGGCGAGTCGGATCCAAGTGATTCATCTTGTCTATCTGTTTTTATTTTTATTTTTATTTTTCAGCATTTTTAGTTTTTATTTTCTAATTTAAAACCTTTTTTCTAAACTTTTGATTTGATTAGACGTTGAGGATAAACCGGTACTAAAAGCTCTTGTGTCCTTGGACGACCTCGGTATCTTACCAACGCTATACTACGCTCACGATGGGTGCACTTGCCCATATGTGTGTTTAGTGTTAGTAAAATATCATGTTTTATAAATTTAAAACTTGACTAACGTGTTAAAAAGGGCAAAAAATATACTTAAAAATATATACACACCGACACACATCAACCATGCACTACTTTCTTCTAGGTATATATAAAGACTTAAATATCTAAGTTTAAATCTACTTTCTTTGAGGTTAGACATGGTGTTTTGTAGTGTTATGTGTCAAAATGTATAGTACTTACTGCTTATAGTTACATATGGTGTTATGTATCTAAAAATATACATAACCTAGTTATGTTGTTATGTATCTAACAAATTTTCAATTTTTTTAATGGTGTCTTATAGGTTATGATGCGGGAGGATGACATGACTGTGTACTGTATATGTAAAAGATTCGAACAGTTTGGGTTGTTGTGCTCACACATCTTTTGTGTGCTTAGGATGCTTGATATCAAGGAGTTTCCACAACTTTATATTTTACGACGTTGGACTAGAGAGGTTGTTCCCAATAGTGCTCCCGGTGGTATTTTAGGTATGAATGAGAGGGATGATCGTTATAATGAAATTAACCGCGTTGTACGTGAGATCACATACTCTATAGAGTCGGTTATTAACAAGCTTGTTACCAACTTTGATGTGTTGTGCTCATTTAGGGATCATGTAGTTAACTTTTTCAAAACAACTGATGAGGCAGTGGTCAGTGCCCCACGTAAGAGTCGACGTGAAAGGTTTGCTGAAATTACCGGTAATACACAACCATCTACTGTAACAGTTCATGTTCCTGTTGGAACTAGATACAAAGGTATGGGTAAGCCTAAACGGATGAAGTCTAAACGTGAAATTGTGATAAGCCAATTGGGGAAAAGGAGACATCAGTGTCAAAACTGTTTTAGGTACGGGCATAACAGACGTACTTGTAAAAACCCTACAAGGAAAAAGAAGATGCTAGTTCCAAGGAGGGCGGTGAAGAAGCCGATGAAGGTGACGACGAGGAAGCCATTTGGCAAGAAGTGGAAGAAGCCGTGGAGGAAGAAGATGAGGAGGAAGAAGACGAGGAGGAAGGAGAAGAGGATTAGGAAGTTATGGAAAGACGTCTAAACTTTATGTTATTTTAAATGACTTTTTTTGTTTTGTACTCTTTTTATTTTTTCAATGGTTATTGTGATAGGTAGAAAACTCGTAGTTTTATTTGTTTGTGTTTTGTCATCTTTATATCACTGATCAGAACGTCTTATATTTTTGATTGTTTTATGTATCCTTGTTTTTTACATTCCATGGTGTACATTTTTTTTGTTTGTGTTGTGTATGTGTTTTGTATCTTTTTTATATAAGGTGTTGTTGTGTTACGTCATACAGTCGGTTTCCAACTTTAGTTTGACGATGCACTATTTGGTAGTTTATACTCAATAAGGCGTAGACACCCGTAATACAAGTTTAGCAACCACATCCATTATAACAGAAGACACCTCAACATTCTACAGGAAAACAAACAAGTGCATAGGACCAATCCTTATAATCATCATTTTAATTTCCATCTGCACCCCAAAAAGACATCATGCTTTTTAACTGACATCAACATCCTATAAACAACCATTCCGTATAAACCATCTAGTTTCACATAGAACACAAAGTTCATCTTCATCGACATCGACATTATAGATTCTTCAACCAAAAAGGTTTAGACATGGTGTCTAACTAAATAAAAACACCAAAACAGAACATATAAAAGATACACAGTGTATCAAACAAAATCAGATTTCACAGAGCTAACATATACCAATATCACTCACCAGGATCTTGCTGATAAACAGTGTTCAATAACTTAACTAGGCTGTTTTTGTAATCTAAAAAACCAAAGAGCGACCAAAAGTTTGACGATTGTTTAAACCCCAAAACAAGAGCATTAATATGCTAACAGATGATATATGTTAAAATGCGTAAAGTGTTTTGTTTCTAACAGGATGTCGATGTTTTTTGCCGTCCACCTGCAGGTTACCGTCCAACCTTTGATAAATCCTCAAGACTGCATCCTCTTCAAGTTTTACCCTTTCATCCTCGTCTAAATCTGCGAATTCTTTCACTTCTCGCTCTACATCGACCTGTGCGGTGTTCACGTCGCTAAAAAGCATTTTAGAGATGTACTTCTTACGCAGATCCTCGATTTCCATCGCTTGATTACCCAAGACTTCTCCTTTGATGTTTCTCTCAGTTGAAAAACCACACCACCACTCTTTGACACTTGTTCCTATACAAGCCCAAAACAGTAGCATTTTCATAGTTCGTATATATTTCTATTATATGTATTACAGGTGTTGTATTAATAAACAAAATGACACGTAGCTTACCATTGTAAGTTTCCATATGCCGCATCAGGAAAATACCACAATCGATGCCATTGTATAGTGTTTGTCATGGGAATTTCAGTCAAACGGGTTCAGTATTCCTTAGTTTTTCAGCGACTCCTGGCTGTATCTGACTAAGATACCCACAAAACAGTACTTATCTGCAATTATACAATTTTTTATGTTAAGTAGTACAATTTTTTTACATTGTATGCTTACAGAAGTCATATATATCTAATTCAACCTTACCATCTTCTCCACATTTCCATGGTATCTTGCTATTCCCGCATCACCTTCTATGTTGTCAATAATCAATATATGTGTTGTTGACAAGTTAAAAATAGAAGATAGTAGTGATCCCCTGTCAAGATAGGTATAAATATGATCTGGAAACCTTTAAACAATTTTGGTTATGTCCCAGCTAGCACAAAGTTCATGTTTCCAGTAAATTCTGCTATGCGGTCCTTCTCAGAAATCTTAAAATCTCTCTCCAGCTGTGTTTCAAAATATTGTTAAACAAATGAATAGTTATGGTGTTATTAAACAATTCAGTTACGATGAAGTATTCGATAGGTGTATTCCATAGGTGTTATTAAACAATTCATTTACGACGAAGTGCTAATCCAGGAACCGACGAGTTTGACGGAGCCTCGATCCCGATCAGACGTGTACGGTGCGTTTATTACTACTAAGAAAGGAGTAGAAGATAGATACGACACCGAGCAGTCAATTTCAATCTGGTATCTATTGATTATTCACCTTTACAGCACCACGAGACCAGTTGGACAGCGTGTCCCCTCTGGGAACCAAAAGCTTGTCCAAATGGGAGCCCCAACCCCCTATTTATAGACAACTAACACTATGTGTCCATCCGATCGGATTGCCATCCGACCGGATGGTCATCCGAACGTCCAGATGGTCATCTGGCCGGATAGACCTTTACAATATCAAAACATGTCCAACTTTCTCTATTCTATACAATATTCAACACACGCTCTATCTAACTATTCGCATAGTGGCAGACGTACGAAATATGCACCAACAGATTCCCCTGGGTATGTAACTGTCGAATCGTCTTTAAAACTTTGAGAACCTTGAGCCGTGTTTGAATATTCTGTAATCTTCAACTTTTCTGCAACTTCAATCAGGTATCTTGAAATCTGACTATCCAAATTCCCCCTCGATTGATGATTCGGGTTTGCTTTCGCCAAAGTAAAGCACGAATTCCCCCTGAAATGAATCTTCAGGTCTTTTGCACAGTTCACGACTCTCCTCTGATTTGCTAAACTGCAACCTTCATGATCAATCACCAACTTGAAACTAATCAATGCAGCATCCTCTATTTCAACTTTAAGTGCATCCGAGCTCACTTTTTGATATGACCTGTAAGCACCATGATCTCGCATTCCGCCTGCTCGATCTAAGAATGTACAAAAACTCAACCAGCAATTGATGGAAACTTCAAATACCCCACTGGTTAACTTCAAATCTGTGATTCCCCTTGAAGATCTGATATCCCGTTTACCGTGATCAACGATAACGCACCATAAGAATGACCGATCCGAGTAAACGGTATTCTCCACAATCATCTTCATCGGAAAACAAATCATCTGGTAATGTAATCCAATCTCTGAAGCATTCGTCCACAAACAGATTCATCTCCTCGGATAATCTAGATCTCAGAAGCTATCATCCACGATCACTCTCAGATCTCTGATGCTTTCGTCCACGATCAGATATCAACGCCTCGGATCATCTTGATCTCAGAAGCTTTCACTCACGATCAGATTCACATTCCCCCTGACAATCTAAAGTCGAAACTACCCGAATACTGTTGCAGTGTCACGAATTTCATAAATGCCGGAATTTCAACATATGACATTGGAATTTTTATTCCCCCTCATTTTTTCAAATTCTAACGTCTCTATCACTGAATTCCCCCTCAAACTGAGCATTCAGTCCTTGTTTATCTGTGAAAAACTCGACTGTGCCGAAAATATGACAATTTTCCTCAAAACGTTAGTTTTCCATCATTGCGGATATTACGTTTTGGCCCATAAATAGTCAAATAACCCAAATGATAAACATTTAGCACTATTATCACGACTACCCCACTCATTTCCACAATCCATGATCGCATCATCAAAACTGTTCACTGAAGCCCCCGACGGAGTCCCCGAACAACCCAGCTTGATCATTAAAAACCCGAAAAAAAATTGCAATCACCAAATTTTTTCTGGAGAGTCTCCTCGTTGTTGCGATCAAAAAATGCCTTTTTAGGCATTTGATCATCTGGTAGAATGGTATGTTGACGGATGGTCATCCGATCGGATTGTCGTCCGATCGGATGGTCGTCCGATCGGATGGTCATTCGATCGAAGGACATATTTATGTTTTGTGGATCGGATGGTCATCCGATCGAATGATCATTCGAGTGAAATCAGTTAAACCTTCAACAATCCTTCAAGCAAGATAGTGATATGGATCGGATGGTCGTCCGATCGGATGGTTGTCCGATCGGATGGTCCTCCGATCAGATATGTTCTAACAGCTCAAGAACACTCCAAATCACGTTTTTTCGATCCAGAATATTTACTTGTGTGAATTTCATGATGAAACTTCACAGGATTGTGCGCGAATCAATTCCGAACAGATTGACGGTTTCAATTCCAAAATCCATCCATGAATTGACCTTTATTTTGATGATTTTCTCTGTTTTAACATCAAAACTCTCGTTTAACCCAAAATTAATGAGCTTTGGGTGATTTAACCGACTGTTAGATCGATTAAATCGGTACCGTAGCTCTGATACCACTGCTAATTCAGGAACCGGCGAGTTTGACGGAGCCTCGGTCCCGATCAGACGTGTACGGTGCGTTTATTACGACTAAGAAAGGAGTAGAAGATAGATACGACACCAAGCAGTCAATTTCAATCTGGTATCTATTGATTATTCACTTTACAGCACCACGAGACTAGTTGGATAGCATATCCCCTCTGGGAACCAAAAGCTTGTCCAAATGGGAGCCCCAACCCCCTATTTATAGACAACTAACACTATGTGTCCATCTGATCGGATTACCATCCAACCGGATGGTCATCCGGCCAGATGGTCATCCGTCTGGATGGACCTTTACAATATCAAAACATGTCCAACTTTCTCTATTCTATACAATATTCAACACACGCTTTATCTAACTATTCGCATAGTGGCAGATGTACGAAATATGTACCAACACGAAGTATTATATAGGTGTGATTAAATAATTCAGTAATCAAACAAAAGATTGTTAAACAATTCAAAAGATTGGTAAACATATAATAAGTTATGGTGTTATTAAACATTTCTGTTACGAGGAAGTATTTTGTAGGTGTATTCGATAGGTGTTATTAAACAATTCATTTACGATGAAGTATTTAATAGGTGTTATTAAAAAATCTAGTAATCAAACAAAATATTGTTAAACAATTCAAAAGATTGGTAAACATATAATAAGTTATGGTGTTATACATCTTTGTGTGCGAAGTTAAATGATATGTTAATTACTAGCAACTTACCGCGAGTAACAGCATTGGTCCTCAGAAAGCATCATCACCACCATGCCACGCCTTTTTCGTTTGGTTAAGACATGACACCATGTATGAACACCAGTCAAAGCTTCTAATATCCACGTCTGGTTGTATACATCGAATATATATAGCACGTTTACCGTATTGTTCAATGTGGTTTCACCCAAGAAAGAAAAGTAGAGAACCAAGAAGTTCAGGAGGAACAGCCGCCCGTAATCATGTCTGTCTAACATGTAAAGAATCAGTTGCAATGGCGACCATCTCCTGCTATCTATATGCTTAAACCGATTTCCGAATTCTTGAACGACAAGATCTTTCTTTTTGTTTGCTTTCTTCTGCTCAACAAGATCCGTTTTTTCTCTAGGCAGCCCGAAGACACGTTGCACCAGGTCCGATGTAATTTCTACTAGACGGTTGTTACCCACATTCAACACAAACATGTTTGGGTCGTAATTTGACACCAACCAATGTGCCAATGCTGTAGGCACACATGTCACTTCATAACTGAATATCGACCCAAACCCAATTTCTATTACCGTCTCTCGTTGCTTGTCATTGAGGCCATGTGCTAGGTGTATCAGATTATCGATCGACACCTTCGGCATGATCCTAGCACCCGTGAATCGCTGGTATGGTTGCGACACTATTTGCGGCCTTACACGAGTTGGTGCCCTTTTTACTGCCGATTTCCGTAGCTTCCCGTGTGGGGTGTCAACGAAATCGTCACCCAGGACTGCATGTGAAGAACGGTTTTCGACGTCGTATGCGACAAGACTTTCGGTTGAATCTGCCAGCCGATCTACAACATATTTAATATTTGATTTAGTAGACCAGTACACCACAAGCCAAACACTTTAATATAATATTGTTTTTGTAGACCAATACACCACAACATTATTTTTGTCTTTAATTACCTGGTTCGGTTGCTTTATCGCTGATTGTTTGTGTCGCCAACCGCCTTGCGGATGATTTATACTGCCTCCCGGGCGGGAGTACAACGATTTTTTTACTGCTTCAGTGTGTGTTGGTGCAGGATTATCTGTCAACACATTCTCCTTCATGCTTGAATTCTCATTCCTAATGGTATTCATTACATCAGGTATATCTGTTCGGATTCAAAGTAATTGTTACCAGGTGTTATCCATTAAAATAATATAATCACAACACCTTTTTGTTGTTTACCTTGTTGGTTTCTTACCCCGTGCAGAACATCTTCATTTTTTCCTACATTATCAATATCATTCATACTAGCAGCACCATCTTTTGAATCCAAAGCAATGTTTATCATATAAAAAACTCAAAATAAAAAATAGAGCTTCACATCTGGGCAAATCAGCATAATGTAGTGTTTTTGTTTGTTTACCATTGATGTTATTAGACCCCTGTACAGTATCCGTGGACATTCCAGGATTGGCTGCACATTGGCAAAGTAACTATTGAATAATAAAACATATTACTTACAACACCCTACATATTGGTCATAGAATTTTGTGCAACCATTCCTTTTTGTAATGATTAATATATTTATTTACAATTATACTTTTTACTACATTGCAAATACCTTTGTCCTCACTATTTGTTGTTTCTGAGTCGCTACATACCAGCGGTGTTTCATATGTGTTTATGAACCGTGATTTGTGCATTTTCCCTCTTAGTCGTTGGCTTGACCTAACTATAGAAAACATTCAAACACTATATTTAAACCACTATATCCTATTTCAACAACTACTACAATTATCCTAAATCATTTTCAAACCTTTTAACAAAACCATGTAACTGGATGTTAGCACCATACACCAACATAACTAAAAAACAGTCATCTACCAACATAATAACACCATATAGCAACATGAATGACACCCTATCTGCAAAAACCAACATATACAACACCCTATCTACAAAAACCACCATGTAACAGGATGTTAGCACCATATAACACCATGTAACCGGATGTTAGCACCAAATAAAAACATAACCAAAAAACAGTTATACACTAACATAATAACACCATATAACAACACAAATAACAACCTATCTGCAAAAACAACACATACAACACCTATATACAAAAAACACCATGTAATGGTGTTAGCACCATATAACACCATGTAACAGGATATAACACCGTATAATAACATAACCAAGAAATGCATCTACTAACATAATAACACCATATAACAACATAACTAACACCCTAACTGCAAAAACAACATATACAACACCCTATCTACTAAAAACACCATGCTCATCAATAAATAAAACACAATCTTAAAAAACATTATGTTGAACAAAAAACAAACACCATAAACATCATAACAAAAAATCAACTAATTACGCAGAAGACACCATAACCATCTGTCACGGCCCTCGACCCGTTTTACAGGTTCGGAAGCCGCGGGGCAGAAACCCGCGGTATTAGTTTTTATTTGGCAGCGGAAACTGTTAACAGGATCGTTTAAAATGGAAAACACCAGATTATTTTATTATTAATATCGGGACAAACCCCTTATTTTACAGTAGAGGAATTTAACTGGGAAATTCCCTGATTTCAGAAAACATGTTTATTTATTTACTGAGCCACTTCATTCAAGCTGGAGTGCTACGCGGCACTCTTCCTTGTTCATAGTAAATCACCTGAAACATGTTTTAAAAAGATTTTATCAGCCGGAAATACTTGCGAGTGCATTCTATTTTATACAAAAAGACACATTGCTATAATTCACAGTATTAAGAGCGATTACAATTGCCCCTATCTTATAATTATCTGGTCCAGTTGTCACTCGACCGGATCCGTGACTGTGGTCATATCACTATTGGGTCCTGTCACCCAACAGTGACGAGTATCACAATTTAGGTGCGCCCGCCTAAAAGTGATAAAATAGCAGTAATGTATACAAAACCCCACTTACTGCCAGTAATTTAAGATTTGTAAAGACTTAATCATTGTAGTTATAACTAAAAAATAAATTTGGGATTTTGTAAAGCAGTTTGACAAAAAGATAATGACTCACATAGCAAATTTAAGCGATCACAGGTAGCCTACTGATTAAGCCGGTAACCTAGTTAAATAAAAAAGCAAACGAAACTAGGTTAGTAACTTAATACAACATTTACGATAGCTCACGTGATCGAAACCCTCACGACGAATGACAAAGTATAGCCCAAGATTCGGGCAGCACTTAAACATCCATCGGATCGGTTTTAATTGATCGGATATTGTATCATAGCACTGATCGAGTTATTACCCCGTTATCGTAGCAGCGTCTCGATATTCAAATTTGTTATTTTGAGCAGAAAGAAAGCAGTTTTGGTGAAATTTTTCGAGCAGGTTGGACTTGCCATGCAACATTCAATTTATAGCAGATTTTTAACTTTCTCGCGGCCCGCCAGAGCCACCCAAGCTACGGCTATGGCTGCCGTGTCACACCCTAGACCTGCCACGTGTGCGACACGTGGCTCTGATCATTATCCGAAACCTCAGAGCTGTCGTGCCCCGCGAAGACCCACCTTAACTCCTTCGCGGCCCGTGACCGAGTAATTTTTCTTGTTTTTCTTGTTTTTCTTGATTTTTCATAAGAATTAGGGTTTTGTTGGTTCGGTTTTCTACTTGTGGAGTGTTTTATTACATTTTTGTGCAAGTCGTTACATCCTCCCCACCTTGTTTAAAATCTCGTCCTCGAGATTTACTGGAACAGGTAAGGATATCTTCTTTTTATTTCTGATTCCAGCTCCCATGTATGCTCTGGTCCTCTTCTTGAATCCCATTTTACTTTGACCGGAATCAATTTCTTGTGCTTGAGGTACTTGCCCTTTCTGTCTTCTATTTGAAGAGGTTTCTCAACAAACTTTAACTTTTCATTTACCTCTATATCTTGAAGAGGTACTACCAGTGATTCATCAGATAGACATTTCTTGAGATTAGATACATGAAATACATCATGTACACCTGCTAGTTCTTCTGGTAGTTGTAATTGATATGCAACTGGTCCTATTCGTTTGATAACGGTAAATGGTCCTATATACCTTGGACTCAGTTTCCCCTTTTTACCGAATCGAACTACTCCTTTCTAAGGAGAAACTTTTAACAGTACCTTATCTCCGACTTGAAATTCTAACGGCTTGCGTCGATTGTCAGCGTAGCTTTTCTGGCAGTCTCGAGCCGTCTTCAGTCTCTCCTTGATTTGACTTATCTTGTTGGTGGTTTCCTGTACAATCTCGGGACCTGATAACTGACTTTCTCCTATTTCTGCCCAAAATACTGGAGTTCAGCACTTTCGTCCATAAAGTGCTTCAAACGGGGCAGCACTGATGCTTGTGCGATAACTATTGTTATAGGAGAATTCTATTAATGGTAAGTGGTCGTCCCAATTTCCACCGAAATCTATCACACATGCCCTGAGCATGTCTTCTAAGGTTTGAATCGTCCTTTCATTTTGTCCATCTGTCTGGGGATGATATGTTGTACTTAAATTTAATTGTGTCCCCATTGCTTGTTGGAAACTTGTCCAGAAATGTGAAGTGAAACGACTATCCCTATCCGATACTATGGAGAGTGGAACTCCATGTAGTGACACCACCTCGTCTACGTATAGCTTAGCTAGTCTTTCCATGCTAAAGGTTTCTTTCATTGGTAGAAAATGAGCTGATTTGGTTAATCTATCTACGACTACCCAAATTGTATCGTTACCTTTCCTAGTTTTGGGTAGTTTAGTAACAAAATCCATTGTTATTAGTTCACATTTCCATACAGGCATTTCTAATTGTTGAAGTAAACCTGAAGGTTTTTGATGTTTTGCCTTAACTTGTGAACAAGTTAAACACTTGGAAACGTAACTAGCTATGTCCTTCTTCATCCCTATCCACCAAAAATTATTCCTCAAATCTTGATACATCTTATTATTACCAGGATGCATCGTATACCAAGATTTATGGGCTTCTTCTAATACCTTATCTCTTAAGTTTCCTCGTCTAGGTACCCAAATCCTTTTCTTGTGGAATCTCCAAATTCCATCATTTCCTCGTTCTAATTCCTTTATTCGTCCTTTCATTCCTTCAGCATCATCCTTGATTGTTGTTTCTTGACTATTTTTCAATTGTTCCATTAAATCTAACTGTAGATTTAATCTAAGAGAACAAACTCGCCTTCGGTTCTCATGATATTTACGACTTCGGGCATCGGCTACTACGTTTGCTTTTCCTTCGTGATATTTAATATCACAGTTTACTTCTTTTGCCCTTAAAATTTTCATCCATCTTCTTTGTCTCATGTTTAATTCTTTTTGCACAAATATGTATCTTAAACTTTTATGATCTGTAAAGATAGTAAACTTACTACCATACAAATAATGTCTCCAAATCTTAAGGGCAAAAATTATTGCACCTAATTCTAAATCATGAGTCGTGTAATTTTCCTCGTGCTTTTTCAATTGCCTGGATGCATACACAATCACCCTTTTGCGTTGCATTAGCACACATCCAAATCCTACTTTAGAAGCATCGCAGTAGACTTCAAAATGTTTTGTTCCTTCCGGTAGGGCAAGAATTGGGGTGTTTGTTAACCTTTGCTTTAGAACTCTAAAGGCTTCCTCCTGCTTAGGTCCCCATTCAAACTTAACAGTCTTACAGGTTAGCTTAGTTAATGGAACAGCTATCTTAGAAAAGTCTTGGATGAAACGCCTATAGTATCCAACTAATCCTAGAAAACTTCTGACTTCTGTAGCTGACTGTGGGACTTTCCAACTTGTGATAGCTTCTACCTTGGAAGGATCTATGTGAATGCCTTCATGATTCACCATGTGTCCTAAAAATTGCACCTCTTGTAACCAGAATTCACACTTAGAGAATTTGGCATACAGCTTTTCTTTTCTTAACAGGGTTAAAAGTACATGCAGGTGCTTACGATGTTCGTCCTGGCTTTTGGAATAAATAAGTATATCGTCAATCAAGACAATCATAAATTTATCCAAATATGGCTTACAGATTCTATTCATCATATCCATGAATGTTGTAGGAGCATTTGTCAGCCCAAATGGCATGACTGTAAACTCGTAATGGCCGTACCTGGTCCTGAAAGAAGTTTTAGGAATGTCCCTTCCTGTACTTTCAGTTGATGGTATCCGGAGCGTAAATCTATCTTAGAGAAGTATCTAGCCCCTTGAAGTTGATCAAAAAGATCATCAATCCTAGGTAATGGGTATCGGTTCTTAATAGTAACCATATTCAATTCTCTATAATCGATACACATTCGCATCGAACCATCCTTCTTTTTCACGAACAACACCGGTGCTCCCCAAGGGGATGAACTGGGTTGTATGAATCATTTTCCTAACAATTCATCTATCTGCGTTTTTAGTTCTAACATTTCTGTTGGTGCTAACCGATAGGGTGCCTTAGCTATTGGAGAAGTTCCCGGTATGATATGAATTCTAAACTCGACTTCCCTATCGGGTGGTAATCCAGGTAGATCTTCTGGGAATACATCGAGGTATTCGGATACTACCGGAATTTCTTTAAGTTCTTTGCCTTTAGCGTTAATGATTACTGAATCATATACACTATACCTTGCTTTCGTTCATAACTAGCGACTTTCATTACTGAAATGAATTTCAGTGTCTTGCGTGGTTTATCTCTTGTAATCAGAATTATTTCTCCTGTGGGCGTACGAATTTCTAAGGAATTCTGATCACATAGGATTCGAGCATGGTTGGCTACTAACCAATCCATTCCTAACACAACGTCGAATCCGGCTAAATTCATAGGTAAAAGGTTTGCTAAGAACTTATGTCCAAAGAGTTCTATCTTTCCTTCCTGTAATACTCTATCTATACTGACAGAGTTTCCGTCTGCCGTTTCTACCATATAAACTTGCCTAAGTTTGGTTAAAGATTGCTTAAGAGCTTGGCAGAATGAAGTATTTATAAAACTTTTGTTTGCACCAGAGTCAAATAATACTTTGGCGTAGACATCATGAACAAGGAACGTACCAGCTATCACGTCTAGTATCAGATCTGCCTCTTGCGTTGTCAGCTGAAAGGCCCTTGCATTCTTTTTATTAGTTCCATCGGTCGCCTTTGCTTTGTTATCCATTGCTTTGACCAATTTAGGGCAATTTGGCTTAAAATGTTCGCCTTCTCCGCAGTTGTAGCAGATTGTCGATTTCCTCCTGCACTCCTCCTCTCGATGCCCCGGTCTTTTGCAGAAATTGCAATATTCCTTACAATTTCCGAAGTGTTTCTTTTTACAGCTACTACAAAATGGAGCGGTGGAGGACTGCCCGGTTCCCTTTTTCTTGAAATTACTATTATTACCACACGGAAACCTTGGGTAATCTTTTGAGCCAACTCTTTCTTCCGGTTATCTTCTCTTGTAAACACTAATCCGTCAGTCAAGGTGTTGGCCAGTTCGACGGCATCGTCGATCGTCCGGGGTCTCGCAGCTTTAACTATGTCGTAAATCTCGCTAATCAGTCCCCAAATGTAGCGAGAAATAAGTACAGGTTCTGGCGAGGCCAGATTCGGTACAATCCTAGCATACTCGAAAAATTTTGAAGTATACTCACAACAATTAATATCCACCATTCGATGGTTCAGGAATTGATTTGTCATCTGTTCCTTTTTGTAGGAAGGACAAAATTTCCTTTTTACCAATTCTTTAAATTCCTCCCAGTTCATGGCATAGGCCACGTCACTTCCTTTAGCTTGTAGCACCGTGTTTCACCATTCTAACGCCTCTTCTTTAAAAAGATGGGATGCATACATGACCCGGTTGTAACGCCCGGCTCCTTTGTACTTTCCATTTATAGAAAGTTTTGTTCGTATTTCTATTTTTGGAAACCTTGTATTCTTGTAATCGTCCTTTCTTTGTAATCATTGAAAAACCGAGACTTGGATCATTAATGAAACTCGTATTTTGTTACAAATATGTTATACACACTCTATATATGCTCGTATGTTCGATTTTGTGAATCAATTGATACTTAAACGATATTCTCGGAAACTATGTGCTAAACTTGTAATTAAACTAAACTTATGCATGAAACGTGTTTTGAACAAAAACGATACTTGATTATGACACTTATACGCTCAAATATACTTTGACTATGAACGCCATACTTGATTACACCTTATACTATGCTTTTATGCCCAAACAATGCCCTAAACTCTCAAACTTGCACCTAAAAGCACCAAACAAGAAACTACAGGGACTAAAGTGTAACAAAACGAAACCTGTCAAACATGAGGCGCCGCGTGACGCCAAGCCCCCTCGCGTCACGCTAGGCCCCTGTTTCGACAGACTTGTGTTTTCTTCAGTTGGTTGCACGAAATCCTAAGTTCCAACCTCACCCAATCACCTTTAATCCACCTCTAATCACCTCCAATCAACTCTAATCTCTTCCATTATAAATACACACCTTCTTCAACCCATTTTACACTTTCACAACTCATTACACTTCACAAATTCACTCTAGATCTGCAGCAAACCTGAGTTTTTGGACAGATTCATACACTTCTACAAAAGTGAGTGTAACTTGCTCATTTCTCAACCAAATCACTTGGTTCTTCTTCCTATTGCTTTGTTATGTCCTTGGGTTTGATTCCTTGGTTTCTCCATGGAGAAATCAGACTTGGAATTTCCCTAAAAAGGACCTAAACTTTCTGTTTTGTTTGATGTTATTCAAAAACTTATCATTCTTGTGTCTAACACATCTCAAACTTATGTAACAATGCCTACAACCTTTCCTATGGTTATTAAGGTGTAATAACATGATTGAGACATGTAAAATCAGAGGATAAACCTCAAATATTTTTTGTTTTGTTTAGGGTATTTCACCCACAAGTCATGTCCAAGCTTAGATCTTGATGTAGAGTGATTGTGGAACAACTTGGGTTGTTCCAACATAGAATCCTCACATGAGTTGATGATTTCTCTTTAGTTAGGTTGTTTATATTATTGTACTAATCCTAGTTCTTGACCCTCCTTGGTTGTTTTTACATCAAGTGAAGTGGTGAACGTTCAAGGGGTTCCTAAACGGAAGCTTGTTCTTCCTACCCCATAAATGACTTCCATGATAACTCGAGGTGCCTAAATGGAGATCCTAATCTTCTACCTCCTACATGAATTATTGGACTAAATAATATGTAACCTAGATATATATATACTTATTCGAACCTTTAATGTTGAAGTTGTGTTTATATGTTAAAGTAGTAGAATATCATCTAAGACTTTAGAACCTTGAAATGATTCTAATGGGTGTACTACCCATTAAATACAATATAAACCTAGTGGTTACATAGTGTCATACAAGGGTTATAAAGTTAAAGATGATTATTTTCAATATCATACTTTATGTTATGTTAAACTCCAAATTTATAATCTTCCGTTAAACGCCAAACTCACACACCTATGTTTCCTCATGTAGAAGGACTAGGTGCTCCAAACTAATCCATCCACAAACTCACTCGCGGGAATTTCAAGTAGGAAAGCTTGCATCCACCGTGAGTATACTCGATCCCTTTTTCCCCTTTACACTTTGGGATGCAACATGTATAACTATGCAAACGACTTATAAACTCAATTAAACTTACTCTATCCATGATTAAACATGAAACTATTGTGATTTACTTGTTATTCTCGTATGCTATGTGAACGCTTTGGAACGTTATATGCTCATTAACTTTGTTCGCCCACCTTAACAATTATAGCGCTATAGGATTAACGCCCCGCCCGTTATACTCTTGGGTATTGTTAAGTTAAACATTACCACCCTGCTAAACTTTTGGGATTAGGCTCTTTTATGCGTTGTATTCTCAGGTTTGATCATATTGTACACCAAAATTGCATACTAGTAATCACATATTATGAATCATGTTGGACTTGAGTTTTTATTCTATTATGCTATGTAGTTAAACTTGTATACTTGCCCTTGCTTTTGCATTGAAACTCTATTTTAATACATGTTGCAGGTTGATTAATGAAGTATGGATGAATGATGAAACGAGTTTAGGGTGGACTAGATACACACCTTTAATTCATTTATCTTTTGATGTTATGTTGAAATTTGAACAATGTTGTTATTTCTATTTTAAATGTTGTATGGCAATTTAGCACTTGCAATGAAATTTGAATTTAATTAAATATTGTCACATAGTGTTATGAAGTCTCTAGCAATCTATACACACTTCGTCTCATCCGGATGTTTCCGCCATCGGTTGGGGTCTGACAGATTGGTATCAGAGCCATAACTATAGGGAATTAGGAAAATTGCCATGCTTTTGCCCTAATCTATAGTTTTAGGAATTTTGCCTCTTATGTGTTGTTTAAAACTTTTGTACTCTACCATGCATGCTTCCTAGCTATACTTCTTGTTGATTAAATTTATATGCCTTTCCTAAGGTTAACATGAATACACTTTGTCTATTTGTATACTCTTGTAACACAAACGAGACAACTTTACCAAAATAGGCTTGAAACCCACAATTTGGTAAACGACTCTCATTCTACCTTAAACTATTTTTGCACGAAATTCCACCATTAAGCTAGGAGTGAAATCCACAACTTAATGGTAATTTCCATTTCAACTCTAGTGGACCCTTGTCATAGTGTCGAAATTTTATTTTGACCCGACAAGTACCAACCACATTTAGGGTACGAAATCGTCAAGTTAGGGGTGAAACCCGCATCTCGTCGATTAAGTCCCATTCCTCGATTTTCAATCTCGCCAAAGTCCTGATTGTTTCAATTAATTAGAGATGTGTAGTAACCGAAAGGGTAAGATACCGTTAATCGCTTCTCGACGAGAGTATCTTACCTATAGGCCAAAGCACGTTTTCTCTAATTCGAAAGAACTTTCGACCCACTTTGGAATAGTCGACGTTTCTCTACCCGAAACAATCCAATGTTTTATTGAGCCTCTCTTTTATGTATCTCAATTTATATGTGATTTTACACTTGAACGTTCGTTCATTTCAAAATTTCGTTTTAATCGTTTCGCACGTTATCGCAATCACAAACAATAATAATCCCTCGTGAACAAACTAAATTTACAATGCTTTCATTTATTCATGCTATGCTATGTGGAACTCATGACTATGCTATATGAGATGCCTAAACTCTTTATGTTATGTGAATCAATTTGAACCCTTTATGCTATGTGACACTTTATGCTATGTGAATCAATTTATGCAAACAATTTTCTTAAACAAACATTATGATCAAGTCTCACCTATTCGTTCTTTTGAATCTTAGATGTCTTCTCGTCACTCCAACTCGTCTAAGAAGTCAAAGTCCCGTGCTACGAAGAAGATGATGGCTTTCATGGCCGATCAATTTGCGCACGTCGTTCCAAAGGTCATTACCGAGATTCGAGCTTCTGAAACTCCTCACTCTTCCGTCGACTCTAAGGTCGAAGTACGCAAGCCCGCTTCGTTCAACTTCAAGCACTTTTCATCGTGCAATCCTAAGCCATTCACCGGCAATGATGAGGTGACCGCCATGCTCGAGTGGTTTGATAGCATGGAGGTCTCGTTCATCAACAGCGATTGCCCCGATGAGCTCAGAACGAGTAGTGCGATTAGGGTATTCCAAGCTCGAGCTCTCGAATGGTGGACGAACGAAAGAAACATCCGCTCGAACTAACTGGCCTATGCGTTGACTTGGGAAGAAGTTAAGGCCCTAATGATGGACGAGTTTTGCCCTCCGCATGAGCAACAAAGGCTAGAGGAAGAATTTTGGGCGCTAAAGCAAGTGGGAGATGAGAACCTAGCTTATACCACCTGTTTCAAACAACTTAGCTTCATTGTTCCTCACCTCGTTATGACCACCGACCGCAAGATAAGGAAGTACATCAATGGGTTACCCTCTGCTATGCGCGATACGATCGAGGCTGCCAAACTCGACAATATCGAAGCTGTTTATCGTTTGGCCGCTTCCCTGAACAACAACCGTGTACGCGATAAACAAGCCGCAAACCCCGCTTCATTCAAACCAGCCAACCAAATTACCCAACAGTCGAGTAGCAATAGGGGGAAGAAGCGAAAGCAATCGAACCCTGTTTGCAATGCGATTGTACCACCCGTTAACCCAAATCCTGTTACTCCTGATAACACCCAAAAGTCGTACACTGGGATTCAACCCAAGTGTGCCACTTGTAACTATCACCATCCCGCCAATGCCAGATGTCGTCGTTGTACCAATTGAAACCGTTATGGACATGACACCGCCTTTTGTCGTAATTATCAACAGCAAGCACCACAAGCTCAGCAAGCACAACAAGCTCCACCTGCTCCTCAAAACGCAAGACCAGCTAGGGCTTGTTTCTAATGTGGGGATACTAATCATCTTCGTCCCCAATGCCCACAATGGAATCAAGAGCAACAACAACCTCCCCGTGGACGCGCTTTCAACCTGAACGCAAATCAAGCGCGCAACGACAATGATGTCGTTAACGGTACGTTTCTTGTTAACCATCTTTATGCTTCGATACTGTTTGATACTGGGGCGGACAAAAGCTTTGTGTCCTTAGAATTCGAATCGTTGTTAAATTGCACACGCTCTAAGCTACCTAAGTCGTTTTCCGTTGAAGTCGCAAATGGCAAATCCATCCTAGTCGATTCCGTTCTTCGATATTTTCGTCTTACTCTTAATGAACACGTTTTTCCTATCGACCTCATACCCATGCAACTGGGTAGTTTCGACGTCATCATAGGCATGGATTGGCTTCAAAAGAACCACGCTGAAATCGCTTGTCACGAAAAATACGTTCGTTTACCCCTTCCATCTGGCGATGTTTTACACGTCTATGGAGACCGACCTTCAAGGGGACTGAAGTTGATGTCCTGCACACAAGCGAACAAGTGCTTACGCAAACAGTACTTTGCCTTTTTAGCCCACGTTGTGGAAGAAAAGGGCAAGGGAAAGAGTTTAAGCGATGTTCCAGTGGTGCGCGACTTCCCTGACGTCTTTCCTGAGGATTTACCTGGTCCTCCTCCACCTCGATCTGTTGACTTTCGTATTTACCTCGTACCTGGTGCGACTCCCGTTGCCAAAGCTCCTTATCGTCTTGCACCTTCTGAGATGCAAGAATTATCTACGCAACTTCAAGAACTCCTTGATAAGGGTTTCATTCGTCCAAGTACCTCACCTTGGGGTGCTCCTGTGCTCTTCGTCAAAAAGAAGGATGGCTCTTTCCGCATGTGCATCGATTATCGTGAGCTTAACAAACTCACCGTAAAAAATCGTTACCCTCTCCCGCGTATCGACGATCTCTTTGATCAACTTCAAGGCGCTACATGTTTCTCCAAGATCGATCTTCGTTCTGGTTATCACCAACTTCGGGTTCTCGAAGAGGACATTCCCAAAACCGCTTTTCACACTCGCTATGGACACTACGAGTTCGTGGTTATGCCTTTAGGCTTGACCAACGCACTCGCTGTGTTCATGGATCTTATGAATCGTGTTTGTAAGCCCTACTTGGATCGCTTTGTGATCGTCTTCATTGATGACATTCTCATTTATTCTAAATCTCAAGCCGATCATGAACGTCACCTTCGTCTTATACTCGAGCTCTTACGTATTGAACGTTTATACGCTAAGTTCTCCAAATGCGAGTTTTGGATTAAAGAAGTCCAATTCCTTGGACACGTTGTTAGTGAAAAAGGAATCCACGTTGATCCCTCCAAAATCGAAGCAGTGAAGAATTGGACCGCGCCTAAATCTCCTTCCGAAATTCGTTACTTCTTAGGATTGGCAGGTTATTACCACCGATTCATCTCGAATTTTTCAAAAATCGCCGTTCCTCTCACTTCGTTGACTCAAAAAGAGAAACCTTTTGTTTGGGGTCCTGAGCAAGAGGAATCATTTCGGACTCTCAAAGGCTTGCTTTGCAACGCTCCTATTCTCGCTCTCCCTGATGGGAATGATGATTTCGTGGTGTATTGCGATGCCTCAAATCGTGGTCTTGGTTGTGTTCTCATGCAACGAGACAAAGTCATCGCTTATGCCTCCCGCCAACTCAAAATACATGAGAAAAATTATACTACCCACGACCTCGAGCTTGGCGCAGTTGTTTTTGCGTTAAAGATTTGGCGACACTACCTATACGGTACAAAGTGTGTGGTTTTCACTGACCATAAGAGCCTACAGCACATCTTTGACCAAAAAGAGCTTAATATGCGTCAGCGGCGTTGGGTTGAATTGCTTAACGACTATGACTGCGAGATTCGCTATAACCCTGGTAAAGCGAATGTCGTGGCCGATGCACTTAGTCGTAAGACTCATGTAGATTACATTCGTTGTTTTCACATCTCGAGCGACCTTCACAATTGCATTCGTGAAGCGCAATATTCGTCTATCAACGAAGGTTCCATGCCTGTAGAAATACGTGGAGCTTCCGAAGACCTGCTCTCTTCAAAATCTGACGGCCTACTCTACTGTCGTGATCGCATCTGGGTACCAGATTGCGACAATCTTCATAATCTCATTATGAACGAGGCACACAAATCCAAGTACTCAATTCATCCTGGTGCTGACAAGATGTACCATAATCTACGTACATCCTATTGGTGGCCCGGTATGAAGAGAGACATTGCCGTGTACGTTTCTAAGTGTCTTACCTGTTCGAAAGTCAAAGCCGAGCATCAACGACCTTCCGGTCTACTCGGGCAACCTGAAATCCCCGTTTGGAAATGGGATAGCATTGCGATGGACTTCATAACTAAACTCCCTCGTACACCCTCTGGTCACGATAGCATTTGGGTGATCATCGGTCGTTTGACCAAGTCCGCTCAATTCATTCCTATTCGTGAAGATTTCAAGGTTGAACGACTTGCTCGCATCTATACCGATGAAGTCATACGCCATCATGGTATTCCTCTCGACATCATTTCTGATCGCGATGGTCGATTTACTTCGCGTCTCTGGCAAACCTTTCAGTCCGCTATGGGTACTCATTTGAATCTCAGTACGGCTTTTCATCCTCAAACGGATGGACAGACTGAACGTACTATCCAAACCCTAGAGGACATGCTCCGTTCTTGTGTCATCGACTTTGGTGGTAGCTGGGATATGCATTTACCTTTGGTCGAATTCTCGTACAACAATAGCTACCACTCCAGTATTAAAATGGCTCCATTCGAGGCATTGTATGGTCGCAAATGCCGATCTCCTTTAAACTAGCACGAGATTGGTGACAAACATTTTACTGGCCCTGAAATCATACAAGAAGCAACGGATAAGATTCACTAAATCCGTGATAATCTACTCAAGGCTCGAAATCGTCAAAAGGTCTATGCCGATAAGGGACGCAAACCGATGGAATTCAACGTTGGGGATCATGTTCTACTCAAAGTGTCTCCTTGGAAAGGAGTGGTTCGTTTTGGTAAAAAGGAAAAGCTTGCCCCTCGCTATGTTGGTCCTTTCAAGATACTCGAAAGGATTGGTGAGGTGGCTTATCGACTCGATTTACCTCAAGAGCTCAACAACGTTCATCCGACGTTCCATGTCTCAAATCTAAAGAAATGTCTCGCTGACGAAGGACTTCATGTTCCTCTCGAAGATCTCCAAATCAACGAAACTATGCATTTTGTGGAAAAACCCGTCGAAATCATGGATCAAGGAGTCAAGTTATTGAGGCGCAGTAAAATTCCTATCGTCAAGGTTCGATGGGAAGGAAAACGTGGCGCCGAATTTACTTGGGAACTTAAAAGTGATATGAAGACGAAGTATCCCTATCTTTTCGCTACATCTTCCTAAATTTCGGGACGAAATTTCCTAAAGGAGGGGAGACTGTAACGCCCGGCTCCTTTGTACTTTCCATTTATAGAAAGTTTTGTTCGTATTTCTATTTTTGGAAACCTTGTATTCTTGTAACCGTCCTTTCTTTGTAATCATTGAAAAATCGAGACTTGGATCATTAATGAAACTCGTATTTTGTTACAAATATGTTATACACACTCTATATATGCTCGTATGTTCTATTTTGTGAATCAATTGATACTTAAACGATATTCTCGGAAACTATGTGCTAAACTTGTAATTAAACTAAACTTATGCATGAAACGTGTTTTGAACGAAAATGATACTTGATTATGACACTTATACGCTCAAATATACTTTGACTATGAACGCCATACTTGATTACAACTTATACTATGCTTTTATGTCCAAACAAGTCCCTAAACTCTCAAACTTGCACCTAAAATCACCAAACAAGAAACTACAGGGACTAAAGTGTAGCAAAACAAAACTTGTCAAACATGAGGCGCCGCATGACACCAAGCCCCCTCGCGTCATGATAGGCCCCTGTTTCGACAGACTTGTGTTTTCTTCAGCTGGTTGCACGAAATCCTAAGTTCCAACCTCACCCAATCACCTTTAATCCACCTCTAATCACCTCCAATCAACTCTAATCTCTTCCATTATAAATACACACCTTCTTCAACCCATTTTACACTTTCACAACTCATTACACTTCACAAATTCACTCTAGATCTACAGCAAACCTGAGTTTTTGGACAGATTCATACACTTCTACAAAAGTGAGTGTAACTTGCTCATTTCTCAACCAAATCACTTGGTTCTTCTTCCTATTGCTTTGTTATGTCCTTGGGTTTGATTCCTTGGTTTCTCCACGGAGAAATCAGACTTGGAATTGCCCTAAAAAGGACCTAAACTTTCGGTTTTGTTTGATGTTATTCAAAAACTTATCATTCTTGTGTCTAACACATCTCAAACTTATGTAACAATGCCTACAACCTTTTCTATAGTTATTAAGGTGTAATAACATGATTGAGACATGTAAAATCAGAGGATAAACCTCAAGTATTTTCTGTTTTGTTTAGGGTATTTCACCCACAAGTCATGTCCAAGCTTAGATCTTGATGTAGAGTGATTGTGGAACAACTTGGGTTGTTCAAACATAGAATCCTCACATGAGTTGATGATTTCTCTTTAGTTAGGTTGTTTATATTATTGTACTAATCCAACCCTCCTTGGTTGTTTTTACATCAAGTGAAGTGGTGAACGTTCAAGGGGTTCCTAAACGGAAGCTTGTTCTTCCTACCCCATACATGACTTCCATGATAACTCGAGGTGCCTAAATGGAGATCCTAATCTTGTACCTCCTACATGAATTATTGGACTAAATAATATGTAACCTAGATATATATATACTTATTCGAACCTTTAATGTTGAACTTGTGTTTATATGTTAAAGTAGTAGAATATCATCTAAGACTTTAGAACCTTGAAATGATTCTAATGGGTGTACTACCCATGAAATACAATATAACCCTAGTGGTTACATAGTGTCATACAAGGGTTATAAAGTTAAAGATGATTATTTTCAATATCATACTTTATGTTATGTTAAACTCCAAATTTATAATCTTCCGTTAAACGCCAAACTCACACACCTATGTTTCCTCATGTAGAAGGACTGGGTGCTCCAAACTAATGCATCCACAAACTCACTCGCGGGAATTTCAAGTAGGAAAGCTTGCAACCACCGTGAGTATACTCGATCCCTTTTTCCCCTTTACACTTTGGGATGCAACATGTATAACTATGCAAATGACTTATAAACTCAATTAAACTTACTCTATCCATGATTAAACATGAAACTATTGTGATTTACTTGTTATTCTCGTATGCTATGTGAACGCTTTGGAACGTTATATGCTCATTAACTTTGTTCGCCCACCTTAACAATTATAGCGCTATAGGATTAACGCCCCGCCCATTATACTCTTGGGTATTGTTAAGTTAAACATTACCACCCCGCTAAACTTTTGGGATTAGGCTCTTTTATGCGTTGTATTCTCGGGTTTGATCATATTGTACGCCAAAATTGCATACTAGTAATCACATATTATGAATCATGTTGGACTTGAGTTTTTATTCTATTATGCTATGTAGTTAAACTTGTATACTCGCCCTTGCTTTTGCATTGAAACTCTATTTTAATACATGTTGCAGGTTGATTAATGAAGTATGGATGAATGATGAAATGAGTTTAGGGTGGACTAGATACACACCTTTAATTCATTTATCTTTTGATGTTATGTTGAAATTTGAACAATGTTGTTATTTCTATTTTAAATGTTGTATGACAATTTAGCACTTGCAATGAAATTTGAATTTAATTAAATATTGTCACATAGTGTTATGAAGTCTCTAGCAATCTATACACACTTCGTCTCATCCCGATGTTTCCGCCATCGGTTGGGGTGTGACACCGGTCTTCTCCTGCGCACTTACTTATTTTGATCACAGCTCCCGTCTTTTCTAACCAACGAAGTGCAACAGTGGCTCCTTCATTTCCGGCAAATTTGATTGGTTTGCGGGCGAGGAATTCCTTATAAGTGCACCCAGTTATCATCACTTTCATTTTCTTAAGTACTGGGGCTTGAATTACATTATTATTATTATCGCCTCCATTCACTCTATAACTGAAATTATCATCTTGAGTGCGTTTGCTATTGTGGGTTTTGGAAGGCTCTACAAGATTTCTAGCAGTAACAACAATTGCTAGGATAGCGTTGGCTATACCATGAGCAACTATATTTTCTATATCTTCTCTATTGAGAAAACCTTCTTGATTATTTGGTTTAGATTGGTTATCTTCATTTTCCGGTTAGTTTACTGCGCTTGCCATCTGTATTATTAATAATATTCATGGATTATTGTCACAAAATAGATAGCAACTAAACACAATAGAGAAATCACAATCGTAATTAAGTCAACACATATAACCAAAATCGTCGACATTGCGACGTTTATATATATATATATATATATATATATATATATACATCCATACAAACCAGATATTTACATCTGTTTTATTTGAGTATTATTATACAATATTATATATTATATTTTTATTATTATTATTATATATTTTTTTCTCACATATTATTATTACACAACTAACTATACTATGGTTAACAGCTTTTAAAAACGAAACTCCCGTTCCTCGTACTTCCAAGAGAGGCTTTCTCCTACAGCCCGGATCCGGTTTCCTGCATCCATCAGCTCCTCGCCGTACTGGTGTAGTTCGGAAAAGTTTTCTGGGTTCATGGGTGGAAAAGGAGAAGGGGTTGGGTCAGGCTGTGGGAAGTACACATCTGGATTATTCATGAAGTTTTGGAAGTGTCAGTCGCTGGTCCACCATTCTTCCATTTGACCTGAAAGAGGATGGGGGTTGACAATTGGTTCAGGGATGGCAAGTTCCAAATTGATAGGGAGTTCCGATTGTGCGGGAAAATTCAGAAGGGTTTCATCCGCTGGGCCGAAAAGATCACAGTTTGCTAGTTTTCTATCTAGCTCCTCCCAGGGTGGTAAAGTTGGAGCTTGGCCAGAACTTTCTCCTACTTCTTTTTCTTTTCCCTTTGGGTCACTAGTTTTCTTCACTTTCTGTGCAGCAGGTTTCTTCCTTCTTCCTCTTATCCAGTCCAAAAGTCTTCTTATTTTCTTGGGTTTGGGCTTTTCCTGGGATTGAAATACTAGTGGATCGTCTGTATCAGCCTGGTATCCGGCCTGGTCACCGGTAGTTTCCATTTCAGCACAATGTATTGAGAGGTTTTGAAGAGCCTCAGATAGTTAGCTCATGATGTTAGTCACATATAAGGAAACATAAAATTTCCAAGTTAAATTTTAAATTATTGTAAATAATTTTCATAGAAGCACAAAATTCCTAACTCTTTTAAGTATTTTTCAAATACTTAATTGGCTTAAACCAGTGGCTCTGATACCACCTCTTCTGTCACGGCCCTCGACCCGTTTTACAGGTTTGAAAACCGCGGGGCAGAAACCCGTGGTATTAGTTTTTATTTGGTAGCGGAAACTGTTAACAGGATCGTTTAAAATGGAAAATACCATATTATTTTATTATTAATATCGGGACAAACCTCGTATTTACAGTAGAGGAATTTAACTGGGAAATTCCCTGATTTCAGAAAACATGTTTATTTATTTACTAAGCCGCTTCATTTAGGCTGGAGTGCTACGCGGCACTCTTCCTTGTTCACAGTAAATCACCTTAAACATGTTTTAAAAAGATTTTATCTGCGGGAAATACTGGCGAGTGCATTCTATTTTATACAAAAAGACACATTGCTATAATTCACAGTATTAAGAGCGATTACAATTGCCCCTATCTTATAATTATCTGGTCCAGTTGTCACTCGACCGGATCTGTGACTATGGTCATATCACTATTGGGTCCTGTCACCCAACAGTGACAAGTATCACAATTTAGGTGCGCCCGCCTGAAAGTGATAAAACAGCAGTAATGTATACAAAACCTCACTTACTGCCATTAATTTAAGATTTGCAAAGACTTAATCACTGTAATTATAACTGGAAAATAAATTTGGGATTTTGTAAAGCAGTTTGACAAAAAGAGAGTGACTAACATTGCAGATTTAAATGATCACAGGTAGCCTACTGATTAAGCCGGTAACCTAGTTAAATAAAAATGCAAACGAAACTAGGTTAGTAACTTAATACAACATTTACGATAGCTCATGAGATCGAAACCCTCACGACGAATGACAAAGTATAGCCAAAGATCCGGGCAGCACTTAAACATCCATCGGATCGGTTTTAATCGAACGGACATTGTATCGTAGCAGTGATCGAGTTATTACCCTGTTATCATAGCAGCGTCTCGATATTCAAATTTGTTATTTTGAGTAGAAAGAAAGCAGTTTTGGTGAAAGTTTTCGAGCAGGTTGGACTGGCCATGCAACGTTCAATTTATAGCAGATTTTTGACTTTCTCACGGCCCACGATAGCCCAGAGGGCTGTCTTTCGCGCCCCGCCAGAGCCACCCTAGCTACGGCTAGGGCTGCCGTGTAACACCTGATGCGCGTGTGGTGTTATAGATTTTTATATATATTTTTAGCCCTTTTTACACATTAGTCAAGTTTTAAATTTATAAAACACGATATTTTACTAACACCAAACACACATATGGGCAAGTGCACCCATCGTGAGCATAGTATAGTGTTGGTAAGATACCGAGGTCGTCCAAGGACACAAGAGCTTTTAATACCGGTTTATCCTAAACGTCTAATCAAATCAAAAGTTTAAAAAAATGTTTTTAAACTAGAAAATAAAAACTAAAAATGCTGAAAAATAAAAATAAAAGTAAAAACAGATAGACAAGATGTATCACTTGGATCCGACTCGTGTTTAGTGTAACCTTTGATTATTTCCGCACTTTTGCACTTTTTAAGAGATTATCTTAGTTATTGTAGTAGGCCCCTCTTTTGAAGGTGACGTTACCCTCAACCCAGTAGTTTGAGTCAGCAAGGATACAATCCTAAAGGGTTGGATTATTGAAAGATAATTAATTAAGTTATTAATGCATAATGTGGTAGGCCCCTCTTTTGAAGGTGACGTTACCCTCGGCTAAGTAGTCTGAGTCAGCAGGGATACAGTCCTAAGTAGCCGGGTTAAAGTTTTAATAGTAGCTTACATATGAGGGGATCAAAGAGTTTGGACCCCCGCCATCCAATACCGGTGGGTATTGAAGGAGGTCCTACTAAATTTGACCCAGGTCCTTGCAGGATCTATACACTGAACAAGGCAAGACTCTTACCAAACCATTCCTTTAACCCCCGACCAGGTAGCCAACATATCTCCATATAGACCGTGGAGATATGAATGGTGAAAATCTTTTATTTTATATAGACAGTAAAATAATGCCAAGACACCACGGACAAATGATAAGGAAGAATCACCTTCAACATAAGAAACTAGTTACTAAAGTCATTAATACATAACCAAATAAAAAGTGCGAAAAGATTAAAAATAAAAAGTATTACACTAGACACTTGTCTTCACCAAGTGATGTAAGAGACTTAGGCAAACGTGGCCTTTGATTGTCAAGAACTCTTACGATCAATCTTGGATCCCGAGATGACTCACACACTCTATGATGGATGATGGATGATGGTGGTGGATGATGGTGTTGTGATGGTGGTGGTGGTGGGTGGGTGAAGTGTGAGAGAGGTGGTGTGCCAAGGGATGGTTTGCAAATGAGCCAAGCACCCCTATTTATAGCCTGAACAGAAGCTAGGGCACGGCCCCGTGTCCATTGGGCATGGCCCCGTGTCCATCCTCCTTCTCTTTCTTCATTAATTGCAGTTTGTCTGCATTAGTTGACCACGCCCCCGTGTCCACTGGGCACGACCCCGTGTGTAGAAGCGTATCTGTACTATCAAGATTTCCCCAGATTCTGCGAATCTTAGAGTTGACCATGGCCCCGTGTCCGATAGGCACGCCCCCGTGGTGGGTGATAGAAGCTTCTATAACTTTGTCTTTTCTGCAGACACGTGGGCACGCCCCCGTGCTCATTGAGCACGAGGCGTGTTTAGCCTTCTGTTCTCTTGTTTTTGCTTGGGAAGATGCTGTCGGGGGGTCAGGCATGCCACGTTTATTCCTTTTCTTGTATTTATGTTAGATTTAGCTGCCTTTTTGCTTCTTTTGTTCATTTGAGCTCATTTAATCCTGAAAATACAAAAGGAAGACAAAAACACACTTTTTACAACATTAGTACTAAAAAAGGGTTAGTTTTATGCCACAATTGATGTAATTTATATAGAAAAATGCAATTTGCGTCCCTGTGGTATGTGCCAAACATCAACCTGAGCCCCTAAATTCATTTTTTGGTTTTTTAAGCCCCTGAACTTATAAATTTATAACACTTTGAGTCCCTGCCGTCTGTTTAACTGTTTGAACCAGGGGTAAGACCGTCTTTTGGCATATATTAATAACACTTTGCATCCCTATGGTATGAGTGAAATATCAACCTGAGCCCCTAAATTCTTTTCTTGATTTTTTGTTAAGAAATCTAATAATTTAAATTAACTCTTTTTAAATAAAGGCAATCTAATAATTAACTATTTTTAAATAAATTCAATCTAATAATTAAATGTATACTATATATATAACAAATTATTAAAGCCTAAATTGTATATTAAATGTAAACTTTTAATACATACAATACAGAGATAAAACGTCATACCAACTTTGTAGACATGACGGAACTTACAGACTCGATAACAAAAGACCGTAACATACAATACAGAGACAAAACGTCATACCACCACAAGCAATTGTGGATCTTTACAGACGGGTGCACTTCGGAATGTAGCAGATATGAATGAATATAACCCCAGTATAGCTAATTACATATCTGCCACTGGGGTTATATTCATTCATATGAATGAATATATATAACCCCAGTGTAGCTCTTCTATTTTCCTTGAAATTCCAGAGCTCGCTACTTACATATCTACCACTGGGGTTGTATTCATTCATATGCAATTGATTGTTTTGATCAATCACTTCCTTATGTGCACCGCACCATCTTCTAGGAGGTTGTCAAGTGTTCTCACCTTTGTAGTTGGTGTTTTGCGTATCTTTACATCCGCAGCCATTCTGTATTCAAATGACCAATATAAACACATTCAAATGACCAATATAAACACATTCAAATGATCCGATCAGTTCTTTTTAAACGAACCCAAATCATCGAATCAAACCAAAAATCAATATGAGGAACACATCAATCCGAAACTGATCCGATCAGATCTTTTTAAACAGTTCTCAAATAACCAACCAAAACGATTCGAAATTTACCAAAAATCAATTTTCACATTTCAAGTATCAATATTGATGTGTTTAATCTGAAACTGATCCGATCAGTTCTTTTTAAACAGTTCTCAAACACATTCAAAACCTCGAAACAAAAACCCACAAGAATCAAAACCAAAACACATTCAAAACCTCTGTTTTGATACCCGAGACAAAAACCCACAAGAATCAAACCCACAAGAATCAAACAAAACCAAAACACATTCAAAACCTTATACGAGTTATCTAACCCATATGAAGATAACCCTTTGTTTTGATACCCGAGACAAAAACCCACAAGAATCAAACAAAACCAAACCTCTGTTTTGATATCCGAGACAAAAACCCACAAGAATCAAACAAAACCAAAACACATTCAAAACCGTATATGAGTAATCTAACCCGTATGAAGATAACCCTCTGTTTTGAAACCCTAGACAAAAACCCACAAGAATCAAACAAAACCAAACCCCTGTTTTGATATCCGAGACAAAAACCCACAAGAATCAAACAATATGAAAATGTGGATTGTTATAGATGAAGATGAAGATAATGAAGAATCTAACCTCTGTTTTACCTTGGATTGTTATCGACGAAGATGAAGATGAAGATGAAGCTGATGAAGATGATGAAGATGATGAACAAAGATGATGAATATGAAGATGATGATGATGATAATCAGAAGATGAAGATGATGATGATAATGGGTGTTGGGAGTTGGGATGTTAAGGGTTGAGAAGTGTGATGAAACTGATCTGATAATTCATATCTTCTATTAAGTGTAGATGTTAAGGGTCAAGGGCATAAAGGACTTTTCACAATTGTCAAACGGTCAAACTGACGGAACCCTGACGGCAGGGACTCAAACTGTTATGAATTCATAAGCTCATGGGCTCAAAAAACCAATAAATGAATTTAGGCGCTCAGGTTGATGTTTGGCACATACCACAGGGACGCAAATTGCATTTTTCTCTAATTTATATGTTGCATTTTGCACACGTCAAATACCCCCACACTTGAATCTTTGCTTGTCCTCAAGCAAAACTCTTTATAATGTGGCTTTACACTCCCAAATGGAATGGGTGGAAGAGAAGGTTTTTGGGCTTGTCATAGAGTGTCGGGATTTCCAAGATTCTTTATTAAGTTTTATTTTAATTTATTTACAATCCTATTCGTCATGATTTATTTAAAACATTACATAAGATAAATTACTTATTAGGGCATAACATGCCTTTTTAAAATTCTATTTATATACAAGTTCACATACCTAACGGGGGATCACTCAACACTCGGCCGAAGATGTATTTAAGTGAATTACTCGAGAGCGGCGTGGAACTTACTCCTACCATAAGCTTGCCAAGCAATCAATCCTCCTCCTTTTTAACTATACACCTTTGTAAATATCAAGAGAACTTTTGTGTGAAGGGTTAGGCTTGGGTTAAAGGTAGGTGGTTGGGTTAGTGGTTAGTAAATGGGCGAAAGGTGTAAAAAGCGTCGGTTTTCGTAAGACTTTTTATTTTTTGTAACTTCTTATTTTGATAAAGCACTTTTTCAAACAAAGTTCTTTTTGATAAACTCGTTTGTTTATTTCTTTTGGCTTCATCATCAATTTTTTTAAGGAAGTCATAGGAAAAACCGAGCTTTATTACTAAAATAAAGGGTTAAAAATAAAAAGGGTTTTGGTGGGTAAAAGGGTGTTTATTTTGGGTTAAGAAATGAAAAGGTTTAGGCTCAAAGGGATTAACTATGGGGATTTTGGGTAGGTGATAAAAAAAAGAAAAATAATGGTGTAAAAATAAAAAGGGTTAGTCCTAATGCCTCCATCATTTACTTACTCGGGTTTAAGTTGGTAAGGACCGGGAATGTATCATCGTGGCAAGTTCTAGAGTCGTAAGAACCAAGCGGCTATTCACACAAGAAACGAAAAATGAGCATTTAGTTTAAAGATGTGAATTTGTATGATCAATAAAGGCTCAAAACTCACTTTTTATGGGAATGAGTTTTTATGTGATCAAGTATATTTAATCAAATTTTAATTAAACTCGTCATGCCGTTTCATAATTTTCTTATGTTGGTTCTTTTTATCACGACGCTATCGGTTGTAAATTTGTAAAAATATAACCTTTTTAGAACTTGAAATTCCCAAATTAAACCTAGACAAGTAAAAAAAATAAAAAATTTTTGAAAAATTTTGGGGTGATTAGCGGTTCCAATAGAGTTTTGTGTAAGGCTTGTAATTAGAACTTGCAAGATTCAAGGTTTTAGCATCCCCCCACACTTAAATTACACATTGTCCTCAATGTGTCCCAAAAATAAGTTTTTAGGTTGATTGAATGTGTAAAAAGGTGTCAAAAAGCAAAAATTTATGTTACTGGGCGTCTGGACACGGCCCCATGGTGTCCGGGCACGGCCCGTGTTCAGATCGCCAGTAACAGAAATTAGTAAAAAGAAACAGAAGCCTGGGCACGGGGGCGTGTTCAGCGAGCACGCCCCGTGTCCAGTTACCTGAACTGGGCATTTTCTGCAGATGGTTGGGCACGAGCCGTGTAGGGTGAGCACGGCCCCGTGCTGAACTTGCTGTAATGAAGAAAATTTGTCGGGTGGCCCTGTTTTTGTGCATGGGGTGCTGGTTCAAGTTTCCCTTGGTATCCTTCACCAACCTGAGTGTGTTTTATTCCTGAAAATTAAAACTAAACTAGAAAACATAAAAGCTAAACTAATCTAAAACTAAGTATAGTTCCGCGGAATGCCTCCGTGGTGCGCCACATTTATAAGGGTCCTTGGCTACTAGACCCACCTTATCGGGTGGTTCTGGCTCATCTTCAATTAGGGGGTCGTCATTGCCGATTGGATATTTCATTGATCGCTCAAGATCGATACTTCTTTTAAATGCCCCTAATTGAATAGATAGATTGTTGTACTTCCGGTTTTTCAAAGCTTCGTGGGTTTTTACAAAAGGTCATCCCAACACTAGAGGAGAGTCATCGAGGATGACAAAGTCGGTTGGGATTACCGTTTGATTTGTTTGAACCAAGACATCCTCAACTATACCGATTGATTTTATTACTTTCCGATTGGATAGAAAAATGGGTATTTGAAGTGGAGAAAAATCACTAATACTTAATTTTTCGAAAATGTAGTTTGGCATTATGTTAGCACAAAGATCTTTATCAATTGTGACATTACTAATAAAGTAGTTTTGAAAACAGACATGGAACCGGTTTAATGTTGATTTCAAATGGGTCTTCTTTTATTAGCAAAGTTTGATCATTTTTTAACTTAATACTTACCGTTTCATCAATTTTAGTGTTAGTGTTTAACTCTTTTAAAAACTTAGCATGATTGGGTACTAAACAATGATTTTCAAAAGAAGGTGACAAGAGATTAATTTGTTCAAAATTAGACTCTTCTTGGATTTTAACATTGTCGGACTCACCTTTTTTGTTGTTTAACTCATGTATCAGTTTTTCACTTATTTGTTCTTCCATTTCTACACTTTCAACTATCTCTTCTTTATTTGATTTTTCTCTTGCGCGGGACTCCTCTTCCCTTGCGCGAGATTCTTTTATGCAACGCTCGATAGTTTTAAGGTGTTCCATTATCTTATCGGTTATGTCGGCGATAGAGTAAGGATCGGGATTTTCAAAGCTTGAATCCGGATGTTCGATTCTTTGTTCCTCATAGTACTCATATGAAGTAGATGGTTCACACCATTGTCCTTCATTGTAAGTATATGATGGATAAGGGTCGTAATTTTGTTCTTCATAATACTCATATGAGGTGGGTTGTTCACGCCATGGTTCCTCATAATAAGTATATGAAGGTGGTGGCTCATATCTTGGTTCCTCAAAGTATGAGTATGAAGGCTCATACCTTGGTTCATAAAAATATGAGTATGAGGGAGAAGGTTCATACCTTTGGTCTTCATAGGATGTGTATGAAGTTGATGGCTCGTACCTGGGCTCCTCATAGTAGGTGTATGAAGTGGATGGTTGAAATAAGTCACAATATTGTACCGAGTGCGGGTCACCACAATTGGTGCAATAGTCTTCCCTATAATCATCCTCCTCATAGGTGTAGTTGTAGCCTCCTGAGTATTGATTCATAAGAATCACTCAGCAGACCACAACAAAGTCTCGAGACCAGAAAACAAAAATAAAAACGGAAACAGAGGCTGGACACGGCCCTGTGTTCAGTGGACACGGCCCCGAGTTCAGGATCTGTATCTGGGCGTTTGAATTAAAGTTACTGATTTCGTTGAGCACGGGGGCGTGTTCAGTGAGCACGACCCCGTGTTCAGTCTCTGTTACTGGATGTTGTTAAAAAAAATGCAGAACGGCCCCGTGTTCAGGCTACTGTAAATGCAAAAACTAATTAAAATGTAGAAAAATGCGCGCGTTTTGAAAAAGTTTTGAAAAACTGATTAGGCCGCCGATTTTAAGCTTTCTTAAAATCCTTGTGTCCCCGGCAACGGCGCCAAAAACTTGATGCGCGTGTGGTGTTATAGATTTTTATATATATTTTTAGCCCTTTTTACACCTTAGTCAAGTTTTAAATTTATAAAACACGATATTTTACTAACACCAAACACGCATATGGGCAAGTGCACCCATCGTGAGCGTAGTATAGTGTTGGTAAGATACCGAGGTCGTCCAAGGACACAAGAGCTTTTAATGCCGGTTTATCCTCAATGTCTAATCAAATCAAAAGTTTAGAAAAATGTTTTTAAACTAGAAAATAAAAACTAAAAATGCTGAAAAATAAAAATAAAAGTAAAAACAGATAGACAAGATGAATCATTTGGATCCGACTCGTGTTTAGTGTAACCTTTGATTATTTCCGCACTTTTGCACTTTTTAAGAGATTATCTTAGTTATTGTAGTAGGCCCCTCTTTTGAAGGTGACATTACCCTCAACCCAGTAGTTTGAGTCAGCAAGGATACAATCCTAAAGGGTCGGATTATTGAAAGATAATTAATTAAGTTATTAATGCATAATGTGGTAGGCCGCTCTTTTGAAGGTGACGTTACCCTCGGCTAAGTAGTCTGAGTCAGCAGGGATACTGTCCTAAGTAGCCGGGTTAAAGTTTTAATAGTAGCTTACATATGAGGGGATCAAAGAGTTTGGACCCCCGCCATCCAATACCGGTGGGTATTGAAGGAGGTCCTACTAAATTTGACCCAGGTCCTTGCAGGATCTATACACTGAACAAGGCAAGACTCTTACCAAACCATTCCCTTAACCCCCGACCAGGTAGCCAACATATCTCCATATAGACCGTGGAGATATGAATGGTGAAAATCTTTTATTTTATATAGACAGTAAAATAATGCCAAGTCACCACGGACAAATGATAAGGAAGAATCACCTTCAACATAAGAAACTAGTTATTAAAGTCATTAATACATAACCAAATAAAAAGTGCGAAAATATTAAAAATAAAAAGTATTACACAAGACACTTGTCTTCACCAAGTGATGTAAGAGACTTAGGCAAACATGGCCTTTGATTGTCAAGAACTCTTACGATCAATCTTGGATCCCGAGACAACTCACACACTCTATGATGGATGATGGATGATGGTGGTGGATGATGGTGTTGTGATGGTGGTGGTGGGTGGGTGAAGTGTGAGAGAGGTGGTGTGCCAAGGGATGGTTTGCAAATGAGCCAAGCACCCCTATTTATAGCCTGAATAGAAGCTCGGGCACGGCCCCGTGTCCATTGGGCACGGCCCCGTGTCCATCCTCCTTCTCTTTCTTCATTAATTGCAGTTTGTCTGCATTAGTTGACCACGCCCCCGTGTCCGCTGGGCACGACCCCGTGTGTAGAAGCGTATCTGTACTATCAAGATTTCCCCAGATTCTGCGAATCTTAGATTTGGCCACGCCCCGTGTCCGGTGGGCACGCCCCCGTGGTGGGTGATAGAAGCTTCTACAGCTTTGTCTTTTCTGCAGACACTTGGGCACGCCCCCGTGCTCATTGAGCACGGGGCGTGTTCAGCCTTCTGTTCTCTTGTTTTTGCTTGGGAAGATGCTGTCGAAGGGTCGGGCATGCCACGTTTATTCCTTTTCTTGTATTTATGTTAGATTTAGCTGCCTTTTTTGCTTCTTTTGTTCATTTGAGCTCATTTAATCCTGAAAATACAAAAGGAAGACAAAAGCACACTTTTTCCAACATTAGTACTAAAAAAGGGTTAGTTTTATGCCACAATTGATGTAATTTATATGTTGCATTTTGCACACATCAACACCCTAGACCTGCCACGTGTGCGACACGTGGATTTGATCATTATCCGGAACCTCAGAGCTGTCACGCCCCGCGAAGACCCACCTTAACTCCTTCGCGGCCCGCGACCGAGTAATATTTCTTGTTTTTCTTGATTTTTCATAAAAATTAGGGTTTTGTTGGTTCGGATTTCTACTTGTGGAGTGTTTTATTACATTTTTGTGCAAGTCGTTACAGCATCAAACAGATCTTATAAGCATACCCTATTTAAATCCACATTGCATACTGAAAACAACATCATCATCATGATCAAAGGTTCAAAAAACACCATTATAATCCACCCATTTTACCAAACCCTAGATTTTTAAACTTATACAGCACTTATTCAGTTTGGTATGGTTTGGATTAACAAAACATTTTTAAACAAACAAAAAACACCATTATACTCCTAAATTCACAAACAAAAAATGACGAACCTTTTCGTTTCGCAGTTAGGGCTTTTGTTTTCTTCAACGCCGGTAGTTTCATCCGACCACTTGTAGTGTTTTTCCGACATGCAGTAGGATCATCAATTATCTTCTTCATCCTGTTTCGCAAAATCTCTAATGAAGAACACCCTGATGTTTACAAGTATAGACGACTCTGATTTTAGGGTTAATAATGATCGATTGCAGATAAAATCTCTGATGAAGAGCACCCTGATTTTTCGTGCGAAATGATCGCAATCCTGGAGGTTTTAGGAGTTATTTTGATATGGTTTTTTATTTTGAATCTTTGTGAAAGCCCTATATTACTCCTATGTAGTCAAATCAGTCATAAAATACCACCATTTTAATTACAATATTATCATCTAAATATGAACCATTAGATTAAAGATCTAATGGTGTAGATTATTTCTTACCCTTCTCACACAAAAAACACCTTTTTTTTACAATAACCTTACCCTATATATATATATATATGTGACCGCTAAAATGAAAACCACCTCCAGTCGTAAGAACCGCGAGAACCAGTTCCTAACCATTATATCAACAAGATGGATGGATGAGATTAAAAGTAACTAAAATGAATATTAAATACATTTTGTCTTATTATGCCTTTAATATTTTAATACAAAAGGGTAGTTTAGTAAAATTACTTTTTTTGTCTTTTGTCTTTATTATTTTTTTATTACTTTTTTGTTTTATTATATTACTTTTTATTTTTTAAAAAGAATTTTTTTATTAAAAGGGTTTTTAAATTTAAATTTTTTAACAAGACAAATTTTTTTGCACGCCGAGCTTTTTCAAGCGTCGTTTTTTTAACGCGCCGTTTTTACGCCGTGCTTTTTCAAGCGTCGTTTTTTTAACGAGCCGTTTTTTACGCGTCGTTTTTTCAAGCGTCGTTTTTTAACGCGCCATTTTTTACACTTTTTACGTTAAACTTTTTAATATTTTTACGTGTTAAGTTTTACGTTAAACTTTTTATGTTTTACGTAAATTACGTTAAACTTTTTAAACTTTTTACGTTTTAAGTTTTACGTTAAACTTTTTACGTTTTACGTAAAACTTTTTACGTTTTAAGTTTTACGTTAAAATATTTACGTTTTACGTTTTACGTAAAACTTTTTACGTTTTATGTTTTACGTTAAAAATTTTACGTTTTACCTAAAACTTTTTACGTTTTACGTTTTACGTTTTTTACGTTTTACGTTAAAAAGTTTACGGTTTAATTTTTTTTTTTTACAAAAACTTTTTTACGCAAAAACGAACGCACCCAGAAATCGCAAACTCGGGAGGTGTCTCAGATATATTGTTATCATCATCGATTAGGGGGAAAAAATAAAAAACCAACAACATCAAAACAAAGTGTATCTTGAAAAAAAATGGGGTTTGGCTCAGATTATTCGATAATCAAAAGGCTGCAAAAGTGAGGTTGCAGGTTGAAAAAAACTACCATCTGTCGTCCTTGCCGCGCCATCATCATCTAAATCTACGTTTTTTTTCATCATCGTCACCCAATCGACCATATCAAAACCCACAGATTCAAAAGAACACAAATCAAAATCCCCAACATACCAAATCAAAACAGAGATCAAACCCACCGCCACACCACCAAACCCACTGCCACACCACCACACCCACTACCACACCACCATGCCCACCAAACCCACCGCCACACCACCAAACCCACTGACAGACAACACCTATCATTTTGGTGCATAATTAACACTCATTATAATATGATTTAAAACCCTAGTCCCCAAACTGACTTCTGTCGATCACAAAATTAGAAAGAGAAAAACACAAATATAAACCAAACTTAGAGTATCAACTGATTTTGTACACAATTTCAAGGTAATCTTCATCTCACAAGCATATTTCAAACTTCAACCTCATACATCCAAGCTAATAACACGATGCTCCCACTTCACTTCAGGATTCGCGTGATCGATCGCGTAATTAACAGAAACACACAAAACATTTTTATGAGTTAGATGAACCTACCTTCATCGTAAAATGGTGGTTGTGGGCGGCGGAGAAGGGTGGTTGTGGGCGGCAGAGAAGGGTGGATGTGGGCGGCAGAGAAGGGAGAGAAGGAAGGGGATGCCGATGCTTTGTATGTGTGTGTTTGAGCACTTGAAACTTCGATCTGTGGATGGTGGGAGTGTTTGAAGGGGGATTTTGGCTTGGGTATTTTGGGGAAAAGAGAGGAATCAGGAGAGAGAGATCTAGAGATTGTGATATAAAGAGAGAGAAACAATTCAAATATATATCTGACTTTTTCTGTATGAGAGAGAGAATTAGATTTGACATATATAGTAAATTACCAAAATATTCTTTTGGTTTTAAAATAATAGTGTATATGTGGCATGGTCTGATTGGTGGAGAGTGTTCTCATAGTTCTTATCCGGGCCTTGGTGGACCAAATTTTTTTTTTAGAAACGTAGATGCATGTATAAAAACAACATTTGTAAAAAAAATTCAAAAAAAAATGTCGTGGGTGTAGTTGTGAGCAACACAAGTTTGTGTTTACGGGACCCGTAAATTTTCCGACCAGATTTACGGGTCCCGTAAACACAAACTTGTGGCACTCAAAACTACACACACGACATTTTTTTTTGATTTTTTTTTTTACAAATGGTGTTTTTATACATGCATCTACGTCTATGAAAAAAAATTTGGTCTACCGCGCCCCCTTCGGTGTAGTTCTCACGGTTCTTACAACTCGTGGTGGTTCTCATTTTAGCATTCCCCTATATATATATATATATATATATATATATATATATATATAAGAACAGGATCAGGAGAGAACGCCTCAAAGTGGGAGAACGATTCTCAGCCACAAGATCTTAGCAGTTTGTGGCTGAGATTGATGCGGTGGTATTTTTTGTAAATAATAGGGGCCATGGAACTACCAGGAGGGGTAAAATAGGAAGATCCAAACAAATGTGCACATGCTAATTACATGCCATTTTCCCCCATCATATTTAAACGACAATAACTTTTTTATACGTGATTATTTTTCAAAAAAAAAATTACACCATAAAACTCAACGTTTTTTTATCTTTCCAACGAGTATACTATTAATATACATTTCGAAAAAAATTAACTTGGTTTTATGGCGTTTTTTCTAAACTGGGTGTTTTAAGGAGTTTTATACTAGGTATTTTCAAGCATTTTTCTGAACTAGGTGTTTTTATGGCGTTTTAACTAGGTATTTTCATGGCATTTTTCTGAACTGAGTGTTTTATGACGTTTTCAACTGAGTTTTTTCATGACATTTTTCTGAACTGGGTGTTTTATGGCGTTTTTAACTGAGTGTTTTAGCGTACAATATCCCTTATCGTACAATATGTACGCGCTCATCTCAGCCGTCAGATCTTCATCCCACATTGAAATCGCATGTTGTTTTTTTGTAACAATTTCGCATGTTGGTTTTTTAACATGCGATTTCATCAAAATTACCACATGCGAAATTGTTACAAAAAACTAACATGCGATTTCATCAAAATTATCACATGCGAAATTGTTACAAAAAACCAACATGCGATTTCATCAAAATTATCACATGCGATTTCATCCATGCTATTTTATAACATGCGATTTTACTATATCGTACGTATTGTACGTTAAGGGATATTGTATTTTACACTTTCACTATATATGTATAGGGTCATGATTTAGAGAAAACGGTTGAAAGTGTGAGAATAGTGAGAACGCTTATGGGTCATCCGATCAAAACAATCCATGGACTAGATTGCGCGGTGGCGTTTTCGTAAATAACATCAATTTATTATGTGGGACGCGCTTCATTAAGGGTAAAAAGGTTTTTTACCGCTCAAATTGAAACGCCATCAAATGATAACACGCCATTAAAAAAAATAAAACGCCATTAAAAACAAAACGCCAAAAATTAGTGATAAAACGCGTTGGATATTACAGGAAGAGGAAACAACACAGTAACTGAATTTCAGTTATTAATATTTATTAGAAGAAATTCCCTCCTAAATTACGCGCCAAAAACATCATTATATAAACGACGTAAAACATCCCTTCCATAATCACTTCAATCTATCCATTTTTGCAAAAAAAAAAAAAAAAAACATCTTTAACCAAAAACGCCAACTAAGATGAATATATATATATATAGGGGACCGCTAAAATGAAAACCATCTCCAGTCGTAAGAACCGCGAGAACCAGTTCCTAACCATTAGATCAACAAGATAGATGGATGAGATTAAAAGTAACTAAAATGAATATTAAATACATTTTGTCTTATTATGTCTTTAATATTTTAATACAAAAGGGTAGTTTAGTAAATTTATTTTTTTATCTTTTTGTCTTTATTATTTTTTTATTACTTTTTTGTTTTATTATATTACTTTTTATTTTTTAAAAAGAATTTTTTTATTAAAAGGGTTTTTAAATTTAAATTTTTTAACAAGACAAATTTTTTTGCACGCCGAGCTTTTTCAAGCGTCGTTTTTTTAACGCGCCGTTTTTACGCCGTGTTTTTTCAAGCGTCGTTTTTTTAACGAGCCGTTTTTTACGCACCGTTTTTTCAAGCGTCGTTTTTTTAACGCGTCGTTTTTTACACGTTTTTTTAACGCGCAGTTTTTTACACTTTTTACGTTTTAAGTTTTACGTTAAAATATTTACGTTTTACGTAAAACTTTTTACGTTTTATGTTTTACATTAAAAATTTTACATTTTACCTAAAACTTTTTACGTTTTACGTAAAACTTTTTTACGTTTTACGTTTTATGTTTTTTACGTTTTACATTAAAAAGTTTACGGTTTAATTTTTTTTTTTTACAAAAACTTTTTTACGTAAAAACGAACGCACCCAGAAATCGCAAACTCGGGAGGTGTCTCAGATATATTGTTATCATCATCGATTTGGGGGGAAAATAAAAAACCAACAACATCAAAACAAAGTGTATCTCGAAAAAAAATGGGGTTTGGCTCAGATTATCCGATAATCAAAAGGCTGCAAAAGTGGGGTTGCAGGTTGAAAAAACCTACCATCTGCTGTCCTTGCCGCGCCATCGTCATCTAAATCTACGTTTTTTTTTCATCATCGTCACCCAATCGACCATATCAAAACCCACAGATTCAAAAGAACGCAAATCAAAATCCCCAAAATACCAAATCAAAACAAATCAAAACAGAGATCAAACCCACCGCCACACCACCAAACCCACTGCCACACCACCACACCCACTGCCACACCACCATACCCACCAAACCCACCGCCACACCACCAAACCCACTAACAGACAACACCTTTCATTTTGGTGCATAATTAACACTCATTATAATATGATTTAAAACCCTAGTCCCCAAACTGACTTTTGTCGATCACAAAATTAGAAAGAGAAAAACACAAATATAAACCAAACTTAGAGTATCAACTGATTTTGTACACAATTTCAAGGTAATCTTCATCTCACATGCATATTTCAAACTTCAACCTCATACATCCAAGCTAATAACACGATGCTCCCACTTCACTTCAGGATTCGCGTGATCGATCGCATAATTAACAGAAACACACAAAACATTTTTATGAGTTAGATGAGTACCTTCATCAATGGCTGAACCTACCTTCATCGTAAAAGGGTGGTTGTGGGCGGCGGAGAAGGGTGGTTGTGGGCGGCAGAGAAGGGTGGTTGTGGTCGGCGGAGAAGGGAGAGAAGGAAGGGGATGCCAATGCTTTGTATGTGTGTGTTTGAGCACTTGAACCTTCGATCTGTGGATGGTGGGAGTGTTTGAAGGGGGATTTTGGCTTGGGTATTTTGGAGAAAAGAAAGGAATCAGGAGAGAGAGATCTAGAGATTGTGATCTAAAGAGAGAGAAACAATTCAAATATATATCTGACTTTTTCTGTATGAGAGAAAGAATTAGATTTGACATATATAGTAAATTACCAAAATATTCTTTTGGTTTTAAAATAATAGTGTATATGTGGCGTGGTCTGATTGGTGGAGAGTGTTCTCATAGTTCTTACAACTGGGGGTGTTTTTTATTTTAGCGGCTCCCTATATATATATATGAACAGGATTAGGAGAGAACGCCTCAAAGTGTGAGAACGATTCTCAGCCACAAGATCTTAGTGGTTTGTGGCTGAGATTGATGCGGTGGTATTTTTTGTAAATAATAGGGGCCATGGAACTACCAGGAGGGGTAAAATAGGGAGATCCAAACAAAGGTGCACATGCTAATTACATGCCATTTTCCCCCATCATATTTAAATGACAATAACTTTTTTATACGTGATTATTTTTCAAAAAAAATTACACCATAAAACTCAACGTTTTTTTATCTTTCCAACGAGTATACTATTGATATACTTTTCGAAAAAAAATTAACTGGGTTTTATGGCGTTTTTTCTAAACTGGGTGTTTTATGGAGTTTTATACTAGGTATTTTCATGGCATTTTTCTGAACTAGGTGTTTTTATGGCTTTTTAACTAGGTATTTTCATAGCGTTTTTCTGAACTGAGTGTTTTATGACGTTTTCAACTGAGTTTTTTCATGACATTTTTCTGAACTGGGTGTTTTATGGCGTTTTTAACTGAGTGTTTTAGCGTACAATATCCCTTATCGTACAATATGTACGCGCTCATCTCAGCCGTCAGATCTTCATCCCACATTGAAATCGCATGTTGTTTTTTTGTAACAATTTCGAATGTTGGTTTTTTAACATGCGATTTCATCAAAATTACCACATGCGAAATTGTTACAAAAAACTAACATGCGATTTCATCAAAATTATCACATGCGAAATTGTTACAAAAAAACAACATGCGATTTCATCAAAATTATCACATGCGATTTCATCCATGCTATTTTATAACATGCGATTTCACTATATCATACGTATTGTACGTTAAGGGATATTGTATTTTTCACTTTCACTATATATGTATAGGGCCATGATTTAGAGAAAACGGTTGAAAGTGTGAGAATGGTGAGAACGCTTATGGGTCGTCCGATCAAAACAATCCATGGACTAGATTGCGCGGTGGCGTTTTCGTAAGTAACATCATTTATTATGTGGGGCGCGCTTCATTAAGGGTAAAAAGGTTTTTTACCGCTCAAATTGAAAACGCCATCAATTGATAACACGCCATTAAAAAAAACGCCATTAAAAACAAAACGCCAAAAATTAGTGATAAAACGCGTTGGATATTACAGGAAGAGGAAACAACACAGTAACTGAATTTCAGTTATTAATATTTATTAGAAGAAATTCCCTCCTAAATTACGCGCCAAAAACATCATTATATAAACGACGTAAAACATCCCTTCCATAATCACTTCAATCTATCTATTTTTGCAAAAAAAAAAAAAAGCATCTTTAACCAAAAACGCCAACTTAACCAAAACGCCAAAAATGGCAACAATCGTTTGGTTGAAATACACTCTGGCAATCAGGCGATTCGTCCTACGTTTTGACAACAGAAGGAGGGTGTATGTTAGGACGATCAAGTCTATTTTGAAGATGGAAGAAGAGGTACAGAGAGGTATCCTATCCCTTAGCATCGCTCTGGACAACGAATGCCATAAAACACATATGCTTATGAAAGCAATAACAAGGAAATTTGGACCAATCAAAGCAGATGTAAAGTCGGACCCTATCATGACATCATGGCGTTTTGATGATAAAACAGACATGGTGACTGCTATATACGACAGTGGAGAGCAGGAAGTCTACTGGCTTGAAAACATCATGACAAAGAAGGGGCTTGGTTTCATGGAAGAATTGCATAACGCCACTTGTTTGAACACAGAAATTGACTCAAAATTGGAGTTAATGCAAAACATGTTCAAGTGGAGGCTTCAGAATCTTCAGGAACAAGATGTCGATGAAGGTGAAGCTGATGACATGGATGAAGATCCAGATGAAGACTCCGAGGAAGAAGATGACGTAAGTGATGGATACTTTTCGGATAAAGTACCTTCTGACGAAGGGTTTTAATTTTTTTTTCTTTTTTTTCTTCTGTGTAATCTTCTTTTTTTAAAGATAATTAAATGATGTATTTCTCTCTTTATTTGCAAAATGCCAAAAAATACTAAAAAAGGTTATTGCTTACAAAACGCCAGAAATAACAAAAAATATTTTTCCTACTTAATATTTTATTTTCTCCGTTATTGTATTTTGTCATCTTAGTCTGCATAACGCCATTTAAAAAAAAAGCCAAATTTAGAAGATCGGACGTCTATCACCTATAAAACTGATAATGCTGATCAAAACAGTAAATACAAAAACAGTAACTGAAAAGATGGTTACTTTATTACTATCATTTATTACAATAAAAAAAATCCCGCCTAAACTACGCGGCAAAAAACTCCTATAAGAGAGGGGTTTATACACAATGAATTGATCACACCCAGAAAAACAAACGCCATATCCTCTAGAAACCACTCACTTTAAAACGCCAAAAAATGTTAGTTAAAATAACCACAGATGGCAAAGCTTTCACTGAATGGATTCTTCTTCTGAGGGGGTTATCTCAATAATCTTTTGCAGAATGAGATGGATAAATATTCAAGAAAAAGAGACTGATGACAGTGATATGTCATCATGTGAGCTTTGTTCTTGATGGATATATTGATGGCATGAAGGGATCGATACCAGTGTAAAATGCTATTTTGAACTCCATTTTTATAAATAGCATCAAGCAAGAGTTGATCTTCAATGACCTGCCACCAAACAAGAATATCACACCAAAACACAGGATGCCACTAAGCAGCTTCGTCTGAAAAAGACGGGGTTTATGTAGGAAAGTTGGCATCTAGTTAAGGTATTTAAAAGGTTTAAAACGCCAAAACAAATTCGGAAGAGAAATTAGATTACCATTTTTAATTTTTTTTCTTTTTCATTTTATATTGTTTTGTTATCAAGTTATTTGTTGTTTTGTTATCTAATTCTCTACAAATAAAATGCAGTATTATATAAAACACCAAAAACTACAAACACCAAAACGCTAGTAGTATGAAAACTGTGAGAACGGGTGCTGGCAAAGCACCTTGTCAAATGTATTAAACGCCAAAAAATTCAGTAAATGCCATAAAAACATTTGGTCTTATTGTAATCTTATGAAAATATTAATGACTCGTAGTGAATTATTATACAACGCCACAAAACGCCAAAAAAATTGACCAGAAAACGCTATAACGCCAAAAAATTATCTATGTGACACAAAAACAATTAATTCAACGCCAAAAACTTTAATAAGTACAATTAACGCCAAAATAATCTTAGACACCAGAAAATGTTATGGCGCGTTGGGAAAATAAAAGAAGATTGAAAAGAAAAAAAAACCTCTCACCCCCTGATCATATCCCGCGCCACGTGTTTGGCCAGAATGCGTTCTCACCGTTCTCACACTTTTGGGCGTTTTCTCCTGATCTCGTTTCTATATATATATATATATGTATATATATATATATATAGAGAGAGAGAGAGAGAGAGAGAGTTAGGTTAACGTACAAGAGCCCTTATCCTACATTACGTACGCGATCATCTCAGCCGTCAGATCTTCATCCCACATTGAAATCACATGTTGGTTTTTTGTAACAATTTCGCATGTTGGTTTTTCAACATGCGATTTCATAAAATTGTTACAAAAAACCAACATGCGATTTCATCAAAATTATCACATGCGAAAATGTTACAAAAAACCAACATACGATTTCATCAAAATTATCACATGCGATTTCATCCATGCTATTTTATAACATGCGATTTCACATCGCGTACGTAGCGTACGTTAAGCCATTTTGTACAATACACTTTTTCTCTCTCTCTCTATATATATATATATAGGATTAGGTTCAAGAGTGAACACTAGTGTAGATTGCGAACTGAGTGAACTAATCCTGACTATACACGTGTGTAGATCAATGGCCAGGATTTGATGTTGAAATACACTAGTGTATTTTACGATTTGATGATGAGATCCTGGCCATACACGCGTGTAGATCAATGGCCAGGATTTGTTCACTCAGTTCGCAAATGCACTAGTGTTCGCTCTAGAACCCCACCCTATATATATATATATATATATATATAGGGTTGAGTTCATTTCAGAACTCTAAATAACTACAGAACTTTCAGAACTCCTAATAAAGAATCATTTTATATATAAGTTTTTGAATTTAGGATCTTTTTATCATCTATTATATGTATTTCTTTGATTACATACATGTTAAAAGTAGTTTACATATGTTTAATTGCCAAAATTATATATATGTGTCATAACTAATTACATATATGTAAAAAAACTAGTTTACATATGTGTAATTATAAAATTACATATAAAAAATGATAAAATTACTCTTAACTTGTATGTAATCGTAAAAATACACATAATAAATGATCAAATTATCCTAAACATAAAAATATATAAATAAAAAGATTGTTTATTAGGAGTTCTGCGAGTTCTGTAAATATTTATGGTTCTGAAATGATCCTGGCCTATATATATATATATATATATAGGACAATGCTCTACAAAAACCCCATTTTTTTAGAAAACTTAGCAAACTCTACTTGTGGCCTATATTTATCCACGTTGCCATAGTCACTTCCTAATCCATTTTGCTTTCAAGGTTATATCAGTAATTTCCCAAGCCAAGTTATCTTCCCAATTTGATTTGACATGATCATTTAATGCCCATCAACTCATTTGAACAAATCACTCACCCCATATTTATTTTACAATATTTCATTTTATTTTATATCTTCTTTAATAGAAGGTCCATTATCATCTTCTCCTCCAAATTATCCTTTCTCCATTAATGTCCATGGAGACAAATCCACCAACCTCCGAGTTAATGTCGCCGGTCCATAGTTTCCCCAACAGGTTCCTTAGCAGTGACTTCCAAACTGATGAAGAATTAAATGCTCAAGGTTTATCTCTTTATCTAACTTAACTATCTCGAATCTATGTTTTTTTTTGTTATTTGACATTTTTTTAATGGAATAATCCAAATATACTGCATGGCAATGTTCAGCTGTTCCATTCGAAGCTTCTGTATATACTTACATGCCTGTTGATGGTTCTCGATCATCTGAAGACCCTGTTAGATCACCGGATGTTCTGATATCCAACAAGTTCATGAACAGCGCTTTCCATTCTGACGAGGTTATGGATAATGATCAAGGTTTGTTTTTCTATACACTCGTTTTGATCTTTTTCCCCAGATATGGCATAGTTCAAACATATTGCATAATGTTCATATGTAGCATACCAAGATTCTGGCTACGCTAACATGCCGGGTGCTGGTTCTGGATCATCTCAGGGCCCTTCTGTGTTTGCTGAATTATCTCGCGGCCATTTAGACGGTTGTTTATTTTCCATGGGAGCACACTTTATACTCATATACCAGAGTTCTAACCTTTTGTCCTGCCATATACCAGATTCCTAACCTTTTCGTTTTCTGATGCAGGGCCAGCGCATCCATACTTCGTTTTTGATACCCCTCAGGGAACCCATTACTGGATTCCTACCGTCGCTGATAAGTTCATACCAGTGTGTGGGAAATCTTATCCAACATTTGAGGTTGTTCTTTCCATGTATGAACTTTATGCGTTTGAAGCTGGTTTTTCTGTTAAAAAAGGCCAAACTAAAGTTTGGAATGGAATTCCCACACACAAGTATCTTCGATGCTCAAAATACGGGAAACCACAACCCAAGAGGACTTTTGACACACTAGATGAATCTTCTGTAAAGTCTAGGAGAACCAACTTCACATGGTGTGACTGTAAGGCAAGCATTCTAGTCTCAATCTCTAATGATACATACACAGTTATGAGTTTCAATGATATTCATAATCATGAACTTGTTGAGAATTACAACCGTGATCTTAGCAAGATATCACGGAAGCTGTCATTCTCCACCAAACAATTCATTCACAATATGAGTCTAAACCGTATCGGACCCATGAGAGCTTATAGATGTCTTGTAGCTTTAAAAGGGGGGCATCACAATGTCAATGGGACTCCGGCGGATTTTAAAAATTTTAGCCACCAGTTGCGAATTTTTATTGGTGAACGCGACGCACAAGTTTTCCTTGAACGCTTGCGTGAGTGCTTTGACAACCTACCCAACTTCTATTTTGATTACACTGTATCAAATGGAAAGTTATCTTCTGTATTCTGGGCTGATGAGATTTCAAAGCTAAACTACAAAGCTTTTGGCGATGTCCTCGCCTTTGACGCGACTTACAGCACTAACAGGTTAGTTCCCCCTTTAACATGTGTTTGGCCTGATATCCTAGTATACAAACCAAACCAAAAAACTGTTACATTTTGTTAACCTCAAATCCATTTTTATTAATAGGTACAAGATGGTTTTTGTGCCATTCACGGGTGTGGATCATCATTTCCAATGTGTTACATTTGGTGCGGGTTTGATATCTACCGAGTCCATTGAATCTTATGTGTGGTTGCTTAAGGCTTTCTTGAAGGCACACGGTACTCAACCAACTCTCGTGCTGAGTGATCAAGACCCATCCATGCTTCAAGCTGTTCCTATGGTCTTTACCGAATCATGCCACCGTCTATGCATGTGGCATATAATGAAAAAACTACCCTCCAAGGTTAAGTTAAATTGTTAGCCTTTAATATGTGTTATTCAACATCACAGACTTATATGTGTTTTTAAACTGTTTAATCTAACATGTGTTAGTAACTCTTTAATCTACCAGATCTCTGCGGACCTTCTTGACAACACTAATGTTCGGTCCTGCATTCACCGGTTGGTTTGGAATGTTTATATCAAACCAGAAACATTTGAGTCCCGCTGGGATGACCTCCTAGAAACATTTGGCCTACAAGACCACACTTGGTTGAACGACATGTACAACATCAAACATCTTTGGGTACCAGCCTACTTCAGGGAACTGCCAATGTGTTGCTTGATGAAGACCACTTCACGCTGCGAAAGCTCTAACGCTGCCTTCAAGGTCAACTCAACAAGCGCAAACACCCTTGTACAATTTATGATGTGCTTTGAAAATAGGGTAGATAGCCAACGCTATCGGCAATGTGTATCCGAGTACAAAACCTCATCCACGGTGTTCAAGGGCACTACTGAATTAGCAATAGAGCAGTACGCGTTCGCCATTTACACAAACGCTGTTTTCACGCAAGTTCAAAAGGAGATAATTAAAGGGAAGTTTTTATGCTACATCACAAACCAAAGCGATTCCAGCAATACCACTCTTTTGCTAGACGTCACTCATTTGGACAAAAGGAACAACATCACAAACGTCTATCAGGTAACACATGTTAGGCAACTTCATTATTACAACTCAACTAACATATGTTAGATCTAAAGCCTTTTTGTATGCTCTTTCTGTTCCTAACAGGTTACATATAACATTGTAGACCACTCCGCCAGTTGCTCATGCAGGAATTTCACACGTATCGGATATCTGTGTCGCCATGTCTTTTGTGTATATCGAATGAAAAATGTTGCAAAGATACCCCCCAATACATAAACGATAGGTGGCGCCGAGATGCCCTCCCAAAACAGGTTTTTTCACTTTCCAGCCGATACGGCGTCAACCCACACGCACCGTCCGTTATGCGTAATGAAATCCTTGATCTCGTTACTGAATGTGTTGATGTGGCTAGAACCGACGAGGATTCGTTATCAAAATTGGTTGCCCAACTCCGGGATTTCAAGATCAATGTGCTTTCCAAGCAACCATTGGGTACAATCCAAAATGAAACAAACGAGTGTGAAATGGAAGAAATAGTTGGGCAACCAATCAACATTCCAGTCGAAGTTGCTAATCCAGATGTTGTACGCAATAAGGGATGTGGTACACATACTCGCATTTCCGGACCCGGTGAGAAGGCAAAGACAAAACCACCTAAACGTCCAAAGCAGCTTCGGTTATGCAAGCGTTGTGGTCTTTATGTCGACGACCACGACTCACGCAACTGCGTTAAGGTGGCCGCAATGAAAGCAGCAAAGGCAGCTGCTGAACAACAAAGGCAGACCGCCCCTGGTGCCTCCCTCTCTGATTAAAAACTTTCTTTTCGTTTACTAGTACTATGTAATGGGAGACTCTCTTCATTTTGGCCTTCTTACACACATGTAACAGTCTTTTAACATCATCCTCCCCTTTTCTGTTACGTGTGTAAGAAGGTGGAACTATTTTTATCCCATTTATCATATCCAGTCTTGTAAAAACTTTATGGCCTTCGGCACTTTATGTTTTGTAGGCCGACTTTTGTGGACCTCTGTTTGCTATTAACAGGCCTATCTTATTATTATATGCATGGATAATTGTGATTTTGGTTTATATTTTACAACAGCATCACAACAGATGCTTAACACATGTTAGCCCTGTACCTGGGGTTTTTTTAACTGTAAAGGATCAACACAAAAGGTTTTAACCACACCAATATCTTATATATTAAGACACATCAGGTTAAAGAGGAAACTCTATCTTTTTGGCCTTCTTACACACATGTAACAGTCTTTTAACATCATCCTCCCCTTTTCTGTTACGTGTGTAACAAGGTGGAACTATTTTTATCCCATTTTATCATATCCAGTCTTGTAAAAACGTTATGGCCTTCGGCACTTTATGTTTTGTAGGCCAAATTTTGTGCATGGATAATTATGGTTTTGGTTTATATTTTACAACAGCATCAAAACAGATGCTTAACACATGTTAGCCCTATACCTAGGGTTTTTTTAACTGTAAAGGATCAACACAAAAGGTTTTAACCACACCAATAACTTATATATTAAGACACATCAGGTTATAGAATTAAACTTCACAACTAGCCAACTTAACCACACATTCTACTACTAGGTTACAACCGCACCTAAAACAATGGATCGACTACCGAGCCGTGACATCAACCCATTCCCAAAAAAAATATTAATAATAAAAGAACAAGAAAACGACGTTAGTATGTGGCCTATAAACATAGGGTCAAAAGGTTATCACAACTTTAACCACTTACCACATCCTAACTACCCCTTCTTATCCTCCATCTCTACGAAGCTTTTCATCATGGTGTGGCAACATCCTCATCATGAAAGTACAGAGGAGAGGGGCTGCGCTCACTCTCCCATGGGTCATGGTAACACCAGGACTTGATTGTTTCGGGTGAGTATGGACACAACGGGCAACCATATAATTCATGGTCTGGATCCGTCAGCAACCTAACCAACTCATCTGGTAGTCCCTTCAAAATTTCAGCTTCTGGTAAAACGTGTTCCGTACGGCGTGACGCTTCTTGTGAACCACCAGCTACATCAGCTACATTGTTTGCTCTACTCTCTGAATCATCGTCACCAGAAGCTCCTCCAGTTTTCACGTCTTCGGGCTTCTTGTGAAACACTTTTCTTGCGTAGCACACCCCGTACCGACCCTCACATGCTTCCTTCCTCTTTTGATTCAGCTTCTCCCATGGGTCATGCCACACCCACACCCACAAAACACATATCCCACAATAAGTTTAAAGCAACATCCCAAAAGCAAAGTACATGACACTCCCAAAACAAAGCTGGCACATTTAACGCTACACCTATCCTACAGTAAATACCATTCACCCCCTAACACACGTTACTCTAACCGGCAATCCTGCTGGATTTTAGGCAGCAGCACATTCACCTCCGAACATAAGATGTGCGCAGCATACCTCTTTCTCAACTTCCGCACCTCCGCCATCTTCTTCGCCCCACTTATGCTGAACCCACAGTTAAAACTTTTGTTTTTCCCCATGTAGCACTCCATGTGACGGATTAAGAAGACCCCACAATCAGTTTTGTTTGTTGTGGTCGCCCAACTAACCGGCATACGCTGGATGTTGCAGTAGTCAATGTCATCGGCTCGCGGATTCCCAACCTCCCGAAGGTATTGCACAAACATATCTTTCTGCATATACATATACAAGCCATGCTCAATATAAAAAACACATCTTCAATACAATCACACTTACGTTACAACATGGGTCATTTTAAAAACTTACAAACTTATACGGTGTGTCCTTGTGGAGGTAGTATACACTATCTTCTATCGGCTGTCCTTGTCTGGCTTTGTCATTATCAACAACATAAATTCCGAGGTCCCGTAACTCAAACACTAGCAAGTAAAAATGTTTGTGCTCCAAGATCGGGAAGAAAACAATGTCGTGCTTTCTAAAATCAGGATCTTTTTCAGCGCTGTTAACCCCACCTTTTATTCCAACCCGGAACTTGTGCATCCGCGCCTCGACTCCACCTTTCTCAGTTGTTAACATCCACGGAAACTTTCACAAAAGAGAAATTAATAAGGATAAGCACTCGGCACACCGTAACTACTTTTCCACAGAAAACATCAATCTACACAAATAATGTCTATATTCAAATCACTCACCACAACTTTAGTACCAAAGAATTGCCTACTGTAAGCCTCCCTTGATTTCCGTTTCTCTTGGAAGTTTAGCACCTCCGCCTAACAGTCGATAATACCATCCGATACCTCATTGCCAGCGTTTAAACTCTTGAATATAGCCCGAGACGCTTCTACATGGGAAGGGCTTCGAAACAGCAACTCCCTGCTTTCATACGTACAGAAAAAAATTACCTTCCATACCTTAACACATGTTAATGTAATTTAACTCATTTTTTAACAGTATCCCCCTACTTACACAGCCATGTGTATCGGGCTATCTACATCATCAACTAACGACGTACCCTGTTCCTTCCTGCGGCAAAAATCAAAAAATAAACAATTAACTAGATCCGTTGAGTTCATGGTTTACACCCGTATTATACAACAATAAACCCTGTGGTAGTTCTACTTACATGTTTGCCTCCATTGCCCGCTTCCTACGAGAATGCCCATTTAGGAAGTGCGTTGGGGATTCATCAGCGTATATGTAATCCCACAGATTTGCCTCCTTCTTAGTGATTGGCTGACCCATGTCAACAGACCTTATATAGTAAGGTGATCTATTTGGTTCCGCTGCCATTTTCTCTCTAAAAGGCAGCTTCCTTTTCTGGGCCCCCAATTCAGCTAACATACGTACACGGTTTGCTAGCGGCAAATTGTCCTCCACCTCATTCGCATCACCACCCAAAAATTCCACCCCAGCTTGCACCTTGTGGATAGCAATTGCGGGGTCATATGAGCTCACCGGTTCTACCATTATAACCATACTCAAGTTTGGGGTGGTCTCCACATCGCCTAAACACGTATTAAAAAAAACAATTCAGGTTACTTTGTAACCAATTTTTACACTTTCACAGTAAACAAAAATAGTCAAGCTTACCGGAACGTTCGGGTGCTGTTTCTGTCCCAGCCATGTCATCCACCTTTGAACTTTAGCAACCTACATGTTCGATGCAAATAAGTATATTGAAATGACTCAACTAAACCAGCAATCCTAATCATTTTTTGGCTGAGTGTACCGGTTTGCTGTGACTCGTCAAATTCACCACCAATTTGTGTCATTCCAAGACTCCAATTAGGCCCATCGAAACCACGTTCATCAATCGACGCATCGCCCCCGTCCACTGTTCTTACGATTAACACACGTTAACCCCCCTAAATGTACCTAATAGCTAACACATGTTATAGCATAAAAAGCTTTTACCGTTAAAATCCGGCTGCCCCTCCTCTACCGCCGCTTTGCCTTTACCATCCATAACCACCTCCTCAAATTCACCAAAAGTATCGCCTTTCACAGAGCCAACCACCTCCTCTACAGCCGCCCTGCCTTTGCAGTCCGAAACCACCTGTTCATCCTTGTCGCTAACATCACCTTCCAAGGGTCCAAAGACGACTCCACCACATTCTAACGTACATGCATCAGTTGCATCCACCACTTCATGCTCAGTCTTACTATTTGATGCTGCATAAACATTCTCGAAAAAATTAGAAATGGCTTAACGTGGTGCGTCTACAGTTTTGTCGACCCCCTACAAATAAGATGCTTTCTGAAGATTACCTTCATTGTCATTCCCTTCAACCTCATCAGTAAGCTTAACACCCATCTCATCACTTTTGTCTACCTTATCAGTAATCTTATCCTCTTTGCCAGCAGTCGCGTCTAAATGTGCCAGCTGATCATCGTCCTTCTCATCCACATTTTTTTCAGGTGGAGGTTCATGTCCTGCTGCCTGCACACTATATGCATCTTGACCAACCAACCGCATGCCTGAGCCACCGTCAACTGTCAAAGCAAGATCACACATGTTAAAACAGAATTAAACAATATAGCACATTATAAAAAACTAACAATCTGAAATTGTACGAAGCACTACCAGTAACACCCTGGGTCGCTGTTGCTTTTAAACGCAGTATCGCACGCATTAAACCGAACGGCTTATGGACTTGTTCAACATCACTTTTATCCCCGCTCCATTGTCCTTCAATATGTTCCGCCCCACCCATACTACAGTCACCCCCAGTTGAAATACCAGCCTCATGAACACTCTTATCACCGTGTTGCTTCTCAGTCTCGTTGCACCCTATAACATCACATTAATATGAAATGGGTTCAGACACGTACGCATATTATAGGGACATAAACTTTGTCCCTGTACAAACAACGCAAACGTACAATGTATCTGCTAACACATGTAACACTTTACCTGTTTCTTTACCCCCATCCGTGCTTGGCCCATCAAACATCCTATTTGTCTTACGCCTTATTGGGGTCACACAGCCTACTTCTGGCTCAGGAGCATCCTTTAACTTTTTCAGTCGAGGAGATCTCCTCACCCGCAACGACTTCCCAACATCTTGCAGCATCTCAGCACACTCTTTGCCATTATGTGGTATGCTTGCTTGGCCCGCAACATCAGCTGCAATGACAACAGATGTTAAACAATACATTTCAGTCCCCTACGCATATTATAGGGACATAACATATGTTAGACAATACATTTCAACCACAACAGATGTTAAACAATACATTAACATGTGTTACACCATACATTTCAGTCCCGTATGAACATTACAGGGACATAAACTTTCTCGAGCACTAATCAACGCGTCACCATCAATGTGTACTTGTGTTTTCTTCCTAGGCTGCCATCTATACACTTAGCTATAAACGTACACTTAAAATGGTAACACATGTAACACTTTACCTCTTTCGTTACCACCATCCGTGTTTGGCCCATCACACTTTATATTTGTCTTGCGCCTTTTTGGGGTCACACAGCTTTCTTCTTTCTCATGAACATCCTTTAACATCTCCAGTCGAGCAGATCGCCTCACCTGTAACGACTTCCCACCATCTTCCATCGTTTCAGCAAACTCTTTTCCATCAACAGCTACGCTTGATTGCCCCGCAACATCACCTGCAACCACAACAGATGTTAATCAATAAGATCGGTAACACATTAACATGTGTTACAGTGTACAAGTCAGAAAGATAATAATCACACCTTCTATGCCATCAAAGTCTATGGCTGAAGATCCTACTTCTTTCAATCTCCTTTTACTGATCCTTTTGGGAGGCCGATTAAGTGACTTCCTGTACAAACTAGCTATTGGCGAACCATCCGAGAAATCGTCAACCACGCCATCCCCTACGAAAACGTTGCACATCAATAAATACGTGCCACATTAATCAAGTCAAATTTTTACAAACAATAACAGCGACTAACCAGCGTTTTGTCCCTCGTCAACGTGAATACTTTCATCATTTTTCAAATCTTCCAACACCTCATTGATACGGTGCGACGATAAATCTACCGCTTGATCGTGATCTGTACGTGCATACGCTCTCTGTTCAAACAAACTTTCATACATTGCCTTCAACGTCTGTACTTCCTCGTCATCAGGGCTCTCCACACACATAGATTCCAACATACCCTCTATTTTGATTTTGTTCTTGTTTGTCACATTAATTAGTTGTCGTACCATCAACAGCCTCTCCTGTTTCAAAAGGTTAAAGCAACAGTTTCATACAAAAATTATATACTAATTGTAAAAACACATGTTAGTGTATATAACTATACCTCCTTACTTGCCCAGTGATCCACGTTATAGTTACTTGGAAGTGTTAACCCTTTAAACCCTCCTACACCAAACCCACCAGCAAGTATTTCCAGCCTTTCTCTCTCTCGCAATCTCTTCAAGTTCCAGAAAGCCAAAGGACACACCGCCTTGTCAACCTTCATCCCTGTGCACTCAATGCTATCAACGTACAACAGCTACAAGTAACAGCGATCAGTTCAGTCCGAAAAACAAGCAAGTATATTTAACACATGTTAATTCAGAACGTCAAAATAAATTTCACTTACTATCAGAATCGAAAGAGGCCCAACAAAGATGCTTTGTGGGTCAAGCCGATCCCAGGTATCTTTGCAAGTTTTCAACTTCTCTACCACCAGGTCACACCAGTCTAACTTTGCAAAATCCATTTCGTCATCTAGATACTCTAAGATTTCTTCTCGTAAACAACTTTGTTTATGACAGTCAACAAGCACTGCCACAAAACACATTACAAAATCCATGCGGAAATCAAAATTGTCTTCGCCGTCGGACTCATCTATCATTTTCACCATCTTTGTTGGAGGTACCATTACACCCGGGTATCTCGCCCTCCAATCCGCAACGGCATCAACCAAGATAGGCAGCTTATCAATCGAACTAAACTTTATCCCACCGGTCGGGATCCCAAGTAACTGATGTATCACTTTCCTGTTTACCTTGATATCACCAGCAGGTGTACATATCACCATCTTATCGGGATTAAAATTTTCGACAACAAAATAACCTAACTTAGCTGGTAACCCATCAATGCTGAAAGTAAGTAAACGACCAAAGCCCATTCCCCTGACTGCCTCACGTTGTTGGTCTGTCAATGCTCGTACACACTTATAAAATTGTAGTGGTGCGGATCGCGTCCTTATTCCCAGAAATTCATCCTTCTTTGCTCGCTTACGGGCTTTGGGGACTTTTGCTTGTCCGTTAACAACTTCTTTTTGCTTCCGTTTTTTAACTTTCACACTCTCCTCTGAAACTTTCTTTGTCCCTGACCGTAAGGTTCTCCCGCTTGATGTAGCTGTTACATCTGCCCTATGTACTGGTATAACGTTTTATACAAAACCAAAACAACCATAAAATAATTAGTCGACTTTATAACCCTTTATGTCAAAACTTTCTAACACAAACGGTAACGTTACAGTTATAAGATCAAACATCCAACAATTAATCATTTGAACATCAAACAAATGAAAATAAATAAAAAATAACTAACCACGGGTTCTTTGCCTTCCTTTGCCAGAATTATCATCCGCAATTTTTTTTTCTCTGCCAATTAACACATGTTAGAAAATGAACTGTAATCAGACCATTAATTCTTTGGCAGACAAACAAATCAAGCCGAATGATCTTTGGTCTGTCCATTAATTATTTAACACGTGTTATGCAATAACCTTAACATAATTTTCAAACTGTTAGGCAAACTTCAAACTCCCACTATTAATTATTTGGCAGTCAAACAAATCAAAGGCAATGATCTTTGGTCCGTCCATTAATTATTTAACACATGTTATGCAAACCTCTAAAATTAACTACCCAAAAATTAATGTACTTCCACAGCGAGAACTATACAAGGCAATGTTTTCTGTGGGAAATTTGAACATCAAACAAATGAAAGTAAATAAAAAATAACTAACCACGGGTTCTTTGCCTTCCTTTGCCAGAAATATCATCCGCAATGTTTTTTTTTCTCTGCCAATTAACACATGTTAGGCAATGAACTGTAATCAGACCATTAATTCTTTGGCAGACAAAAAAATCAAGCCGAATGATCTTTGGTCTGTCCATTTATTGTTTAACACATGTTAGGCACACTTCGGAAATTACCTAACCACGTTATAGAAGTTCACATTCATACACTAACAAATGGTTTAACATTTTTCAAACACCTAATCTAATAATCTTAACTGATTGTACCATTAATCCAATAACCTTAACATAATTTTCAAAGTGTTAGGCAAACTTCAAACTCCCACTATTAATTATTTGGCAGTCAAACAAATTAAAGGCAATGGTCTTTGGTCCGTCCATTAATTATTTAACACATGTTATGCAAACCTCTAAAATTAACTACCCAAAAATTAATGTACTTCCACAGCCAGAACTATACAAGGCAACGTTTTTTTTCATAACCATTTAACACATGTTATACCAGTTCACATTGATACGCAATTTCCAACTATTGTAACCAAAGGGCACTTACCATTGATACTATTATAACATTTTTTTCCCTACCATTTAACCCATGTTATACAAGTTCACATTGATACGCAATTACTAACTATTGTAACCAAAGGTACTTACCATTTAACCGTCGTTTCCCAGTGGATGTTGACCCAGTGTCAGTATCTTCATACACTGCAAATGCAGCCAAACAAAAGTATGTTATGAACAGAGCCTAATTCAACACACTATACATCACCTAAAACTACGTTCACGGTTTATACGCCCATCAATACTAACCTAAAGCCCTCTGGGTCGGACCAAAGTGAGATTGTTGCTTGGGAGGAACTTGCTTGGAATCATCGGATATAATAAGAACACTACGGCTGGCAGACCTTTCCCGCCCTAATTTAGGTCTCCTAGTGCAATAGATAGAAAACAAAACCAAATCATTTGCCATTTTTGAAGGGGAATTCGATAGAACAAAACCCCCTTTTACAGGACAGATTACAAGAACTAACCTTTTGCTTGAACTCTTGATCTTCCGTAATCGTTTCATTTTGAGCGAGGACGACAAAATTACGAACGATTTCCTCATTCTCCCGGATCCTCACTATCGGCTTCTTAGGGTTAGAAGGCACCGATCGATGTAGTCTTGGCGATGGGGAAATATGAACAGTCTATCGGATGGGGGAATTATGAACAAAACTGCATATGAACAGTCTAGTGGGAAAGATAAAGATTAAAATTTTTTTGAATTGGTTTGGAGTTATGATTTGACTGCTACTGCATGGCAGGGATTTCTTTTTCCAAGGTTCTATTGCACTACCGAAAATACCCCTTCAGTGCTTTTCATGTGTATTATAATATTTCTTTTAATTATATTTCTTTCCAAAATGATGAGAACCATTGATCAACTTGGATGAAACACAATCAATGGATCACAATGAGTTTGCAAAGTTTTCTAAAAAAGATCCTATTTAGCCAAGCCCTATATATATATATATATATATATATAACCACTTTATTGTGAAAACTCAAAAACTAATTAAAAAAGCCTAAAAAACATACCAAATTTTTTTTTTTCAATTTTTTTATAAAAATCGCAGGTTTTTATATATAAAAAAAAACTTTTTTTCAAAAAAAAAATTTGTAGTACACATACATTACACATGTGCACTACAAAAAAAAATTTGAAAATTTTTTTATATAAAAAAAACCTGCAAAAATTGGTATGAAAAAAAAAATTTGTATGTTTTTTTGGCCTTTTTAATTAGTTTTCGAGTTTTCACGATAACTAGTGGTTTTCATTTGAACATTCCCCTATATATATATATATATATATATATATATATATATATATATATATATATATATCCTACCATTTTTACTCAAAACATACCATTTCTACCATCTATTCTCCATAAATTTTATACATTCTATCGTTCTCCATCTATTCTCTCGAGAAAGATATGAAGTTTCTCGAGAAAGACTTTTCCAACCTATCGGAGGAGGACCGAGTCATTTTAGATGCTCGTAAGGCAAAAAAATCCGAGCAAAATATATGTAGTTTTTTTAGAAGGTTTTTGTTTTTATTTTAGGTTGGTTGTTTTTTTAAGTAACTTTGTAGATTTTTATTTTTAAGTGGTTTTTAATCTTTTAATTATTTTATTGAAATTTTTTTTTAATTTTTTTTAAATAAAAATGGTATATAAATTAAAAAATACAAAATAGAAAAACAAATAATTGAGTAATCATGATAGATGCTTTAAACCATTGCATGCAAGTTGAAGGGAAGGGCATTAAATGCCCCTATGTGACATGGAACCTACGTAGTGCTGATGTGACGTGATAAAGCCCCTAGAGGTTTTATATCACACCCACCAGCCTAACACTTAAGTATTAAGGAAAACTCGATGAAAACTAGTAAAAAATAGTTATAAGTTATGACTGATCATATTATGAAAATTTTTAATGTTACCAAGACCAAGAAACACTATTTGTAGCACTTAAATGGATACAACGTCAAACATGGCAAATGTCATGAAAAAGTTGGTTAGAGTTAGATACACCCTTTTAACTAACAATACACTTTTACTTTTAACGGGAAAACAATCATAATTGTCATTTATAAGAGTTAACTTCACTTATAACTATTTTATTGAATAGGTCCTCTTAAAATAATAGTGTAAAATAAGTATTCAGTGATTGTCGACGAAGGCCCCTGATTGGGCTCCTCGTCTGGGCTTCCAACATAAAGGCCCATTAACCCTTGCACAAAGATTGGGCCTCAAGAGAAAGAACGTGACGAGATGACCTGAGTGACCAGCATCTCTGACCACTGTTCCGGTCAGAGATGACCTCCGATAGAACCCATCAATGGCATTAATTGCATGAGTAGGAGAGAGAAAGCCAGAGCGGCGATAGTACGAGGAAATGACGATCCGCATTGAATGCAAGGATCCTCTCGTATCTCAGCAGAGGGCAGGAGACTGAATGGAGCAGAGATTTTCCCTGACTAGAGGAAGACCGTTAGATCTCTGCAGAGTAATAACCATCCGATAAGCACAAGGCTCTATAAAAGCCAAGGGAACGATCACAGGAAGGTAAGCAATCTCATAACTACAACACACACACACACACACACACTCAAGAAGCATTTACTAAGAGACATTCTCTGATAAACTCACTGAATACCCACAACTCAGAATCCACACCATTTACTCCGGCCAGTTCATTGTGCCAGAATATTGTTCGTTCTCCGGCAAGCTTTCTTATTCTTACGCCGGAGCTTGGTCACGGATTCTTCTTCGGGGTCCTCCGTGGTTAAGCTAACGGTATTCTTTTTGTAGATCATTTCGAAGGACCTCTTTGGATGCAGACGAGTCTCTGCAACTAGGCTCTGAACTTCGGGGATTCGAAAATGATGACCTTATATATTGTTTATTGATCAAAAAAAATTTTGTTGACCCACAAAAAAATTCTGGTGACCTCATTATTTATTTAGTAGATCAAACTTCAAATTCATGTCTAGTCATACTAAAAAGGTAATGTTAAATCAGCTATCAATCACCAATGCAATGTGCCACCAATATAGGCTGAAATATGTACACTAAACCAATGTTTGTAGCCTAGTGTTATTACTTATCAATGTATGTGTTATGAAAACAGTCTCTCTATGATGTGGAGAGTTGAAGTATCATAGTGGATAAAAAGTGTAAATTTAGAAGTATAATTAGTAGGTGTGTGATTTAGTGGGTGTTTGGGTTTCCTTTTAAAAGTCCTTTTAGAGCTAAAAGGACTTTTGAGAAGGACTTTCCCATCCAAACACTATCTAAAAGTCAGGAGAAGGTGAAAAAGAATCCCAAACACTATGGAAATAAGTTCCTTTGAAGCTTTTTTTGTCTTCAAAAAGGAGAAAAGAAGAAGTTATAATTTGTGACTTTTTGATTTTGAAAAGTTCTTCTGAGAAGGAGAAAAGGAATCACAAACACCCCCTTAGATGGGAAAAAAACCAAAAAAATAGTGAGATGTATGTTCTGCAACCATGGTTATGAATATTAATTGCATTTGGTAAAGGGGTGACAATTGTGTCATGTTTCTGAGTTAGTGTTTTAGTGGGTTGACAGGTTTGATTTGATAAATCTGAACATGAACCATATTTGTGTCAAAAACAACAAACTTAACTTGAGCACACATAAAACCAGGTAACACAAACACTACGTATATCACCCGTTTAATGGATTGAACTAACTTATAAACTACATACTTCAATTCTTTTAAACAGATTAATTATTTTTAGGTCATCCGTAGTCATAAAGTCTCTTTGTGGGCGTTATGCGACACGTGTCGTGCCACGTCACACATGGGTTTTATGGGGCGTTATGTCACTTAAGGCCGTAGTCATAAATCCCCTACCCATCATTACCTAATTATTAATTTTCAATTTTTTTAATTAATTATAAAAACCCTCAAAAATTTCTAATTGGTCAAAGTTTGAAAATCATACACATATAGCGCCGCTATATGCATGGCGCCACCCACCAAAAAAGCCCCCATAACGCCGCCCGTCGTGATGTTCGGGGCGTTATGGGACGTTATGTGAGAAAAAAAAAAACCAAAGATAACGCCCCACTACAGGAGGTCTTGGTACAACAAGTTCATATAACGCGCTAGACATGTCAACCCAATCAATCACAAGTCACAACCTAAACCTCAAAGTTGCACCCTCTTGCAATTTACATAAATTTCTTTGAACTAACACAATAAAATAAACTAAATTACATTTAGTACAATCCACTTATTAAACGTGCTAGACATGTCAACCCAATTACAACCTAAACCACAAAATTGCACTTGCACCCTCTTTAAATTTACAGAAAATTCTTTGAACTAACACAATAAAATAAAATAAAATACATTAATGCCAGAACCAGCAAAGTTGACTTGACAATGATGCCTTACATTAAAGCCAGGACAACAAAAAAAAACATTGAATCTTCTTGAAATTTACAGAAATTTCTGTTTGAACTAGTGCAATAAGATTAAAAAAGAAAAAGAAAACTTGAGAGTCGAAAGCTCGGGACTTGTAACAACCGAAGACTACCCGCCATACCAAAGAACTTTCATTTCCTTTAGCAGTTATGATGAGGACTACAGAAATTGTTTGGTTACCCAAGCAAAAACCTGAATAAATCGGTTAGGGAAATGATGCCCTCTACGCGCTTGCTTCCTGCTTCCACTATAACAAGTCTCCTAACTCCTGTAAGTAATTATTAATAAACAATGATATTGTGACAAAATAGAAAACTTTAAAATAATAAAATCTGAATTGAGCTGGCAAGATACGCAAGTTGTGAAACGAGACATCTTTAGTACAAGTGAAAACAGGCTGCGTTGACCCGTGAGCACATATTTGTTAAGTTTAACATTTATAAATTTACCACGTTATACAAAAAAGTTATTACTACAACAAGATTTAAGAGGCTGTATCCATTGAGAAAGACTTTAGGCGACTTTACAACTGATTTAATACTTTGATCCATTTAACCCATTCCCATTTCATCCCAATTTTTTTAGTTGACCAGGTTGAGATGAAATACAGTCAAAATTAACCCATTCAGAGGTAAATGGGTCGAAATGGCTACCGCAACATTGAGGTGAGGATTCTAGCATTAGCTGCAGAAATAAATTACCAGGAATAGCGAGCCTATCCATAACTTTATGCAGTGGATCAGATCTCAAACACATATGACATCTTTGACCGTTAAAAAAGCCGTATGTTGCACTTGCTTCTTGAGTGAGTTGTAATGCCTGAATATATAAAGTATATATGCCTATTAGGATAAACTAATACCGACATTCTAGATATAAATTTCAGCTTAGGATATAAATCTACATAATATAACATTGCATTTTGCACGTGTCAGACAAAATATAAAATATTATTTTCATAGATGTGCAATTATATTATATATATAGGGGTTGGTTAACGTGGGCAGCGTACGAGATTGAGTAACAACATGCGAACTTCATTTTCACCATGTGATTTTTTTATAACATGCTATTCTCATTTATACAACATGCTATTTTTTCATCTTTCAACATGCTATTTTTTCATCTTTCAACATGCGACTTTTTTGTTTTCAACTTGCGAGTTTTTATATTTCACAACAGGCGAGTTTTTAATTATGAAATTTATAACATGCGAACTTCAAATCTCGTACGCTCGTACGATAAGGCATATTGTACATTACACGTTCACTATATATATATATATATATATATATATTAAAAACCAACCTGCTCACACTCACTACTCATCTAGCAAATGGCATGCCGCCACGTGCCCCCCCCCCCCCCCCTTTTTACTTTTTTTTATTTCTTGTCTTTTAATTTTTATTTTCGTTTACATCCCATGCACTTAATAAAATTATTATACAACCCCTAAACTTCAATAAGGTTACTTTTCCTTGTTCCTTGACAACTACTCCAGTCCACGTGTCAGTAATGAACTGATAATGCCGCAATGCATAGAGTTAAATACTAAAGTTATCATACAGCCCTAAACTTCAATAAAGCTACTTTTTTCCGTTCCTTGATAACTACACCGCGTGTCAAGTATCATACTGATACCGCCGCGACGCACAGGGTGTGTATTTCCGTTTAGACCCTTAACTTTGCTAATATACATGTGTAGTCCTACTTTAATTTTCCTAATATACATGTTTAGTCCCTCTACTTTAATAACATTTTATTTCTTATTAGTTAACTTTCCTTATATGCATATTTAGTCCCTCTACTTTAACTTTGGTAATATACATGTTTAGTCGCTCTACTTTTATTCCTTTTATTGTTTTTTCCTTGCTAAAGTGACGAACCAACCCAACTCCCGGCGCAATGCGCAGGGTAAAATCACTAGTTCATGAAATAAATGACATCAAAATATATGTTGAAGCGAAAATACATACCTGATGAATGCTGAGTTCATTAAGGTGAATTTGTGCATATGCTCTGTCTTTCGCCAAAGCAGTGATATCACTGTCAATGTCAAATGCCCAAAAAAATAAGTAAAAACCATATGAATGCATCAAGAGAATAGAGACAAGATATTAAACATTCCTGCAGTACACAAAAATTTACCTGCGGGAGTATATATCAAGCAACGAGTCATTATCATCCACTATAGGTACTGCACTCACTTCAGCTGTGATAAGAAATAAGAAAAACATATAAAATAAATAAAGAAAAGAAACTGGGTGAAGAGCATAATACTTTAATAGATATGCTTTAATTTGCATATGAGCAACAAAAGCACCTTGAACTAATAAAGACAACGCGTCACTAAGTGAAGCATTTGGTCGCAACATTGCAAAGGGTCGTCCGTTTGATTCCCCAATCTTGGGGACCCACGTGCCCAACGGAATTGAACAGATTGGTTGTTGAAGAATTGGCAAGGAGGCCGGTGAATGCTTAAAATGTCTGCAGATGCCTGCAAGTGGTTGGTTTCTGTTCGTAAGACATATTGTATGCGTATATGTTGAACCAATATGTCACAAAAGAAAAGGAAAAAAAAATACATTTTAGAACTCCAGTTAAGGAAGCCAAATGTAGCAGCTGAGGGACAGAACCATCATGTGTGATTATTGGAACAGTAGCAACCTTGTTTTGCAACAGTTTTAAAGCAACGTCTTTTAGTGAATCGTGAGGCCCAGCCTGCATGCAAACACGAGTTTAGCCCTATAATCATTATTCGTGTAAGTTAGGGCCAAGGGGGGGGGGGTAAACCAGGCAAGCTACTTGAGATCGCGTCGCTAAAGTTTAGCCCAAGCACATTCCTAAATTAAAGTTAACTAATAAACAAACTCGAGCCTGAGCTTCGTATACCAAGCTTGACTAGGCCCACGAACCTAAAAGAGTCTATTATTTATATAATAAATTATATAATAAATATAATCATATTATAAATACTGTTACAATAGATAGTTGTTAATGGCGAATAGCGATAAGCGATAAATAGCGGGTGGCTATTTTATAAATAACGATACACTAGAAAAAAAATTATATGTATATTACATCAAAATACCCTGGTATATACGCAATTTTACATGTATATTTAACAAAAACCTAAAATCCAGCTATTTTATAGCTATACTTAATTGCTATTTACATTAAAAAAAACAAAAAAAAAAAAATTAAGGTCGCTACCATCGCTATCTATCGCTACAGAGGCTATAGCGAGACTAGATCGATACGCTACGCTATTTGCTATAGCGAGTATAGCGATCGCTATTGACAGCTATGATATAAAGAAAATCATTATATAAGCAATAAATAACAAATGACCTGAGATAGAGCTTAGGCAACTTGGGGCTCAGCCCAGCTCGTTTACACCCCTAGTGTAAATGAATAATTATCATAATTTTAAAAAAGAGTAAACGTCCCTGTCGTTTGACCATTTCACCACTTTCATCCAGAAAGTATTTTTCTCGCATCTAGGTCCCTATGCTTTCAAGTAGGGATGAGCTCAGTACCAACCGGCACCGAAAATCCCAAAAAATGGGTTCGGTACCCGTTCCAAACCAGTACCAGGTACCATTTGCTCATCCCTACTTTCAAGAGCTTGCTGTTTTCATCCACTTCGTTAGCCCATCCATATATCCAGTTAATTTAAAGGGTATATTAGTCATGTTAGTTTATGTACAATGCATTAATGCATAGGGTACAAACTTTTATTGCATAATTACCCCCCCCCCCCCACACACACACTCTCTCTTTCTCTCTAAAACACCTCACCACCACCGATCAGCCACAACCACCGCTGTCATCCATTTCCGGCTTTCTTTCCCGTCCAGTCTCCAGCGACTGATTTCGTCCCACATTATGGTTCTACTCCTCAAAATTATAGTTCAATTGGACGGGGTTAACGCAGTGGATGAAAACAGAAATTTTTTGAAGCACAAGGACCCAAATGTGAGAAAAAAAAAATAAAAAATAAATAAAATAAAAAAAAATAAAAAAATAAAAAAAAACCTTTTGGATGAAAGTGGCAAAAACCACCAAAGCACAGGGACGAAAATGGCAATTTACACTAAAAAAAGAGGAACTTACATCAATGAGACGTCTTGGATGCAATGATCCATTACCATCAAATTTCCTGGTAAGCTGTAACTTCCCCTCTTTCCAAGCGGATATAGCATGGGTTTCAAGCTCTTCTTCAGTCAACTCTGAACCATGATTCCCCAACTGAATATTAAAACAATAAAATACACTTTGTTAATGTTTCAGGATCCAATTCATGTGAAAATATCAGATATATTATAATGTATCTCACCAGGGTTCATGTTAAAACTGTTTACTTTGTATAACTAGACTGAAGACTCTAGTCAAATTTCAGTGTTGGCAACCAAATTTCCAACAGTAAATGATCAGTGAGCAATTGCATAACAAGTTAATCCGAAAGGGTATACCTCTCTAAGTATTAAGATGAAGTCTAATGGACTAAGTATTCCAACAAATCGACCAACGTCATGGTCCCAAAGGGGGGCAACTGATATTCCCTGTTGATCAACCAACATTAGATAAACCACATGCTTAAATTTTAATATAACTATCAAATTTACTTAAATGAATGCAAATGTTATTAATACATGATGAAATCATGAGATATGGTCGCAACTGACAGAATGGTATTTGATTGTATGATTACAAAAGTTTGTATGTTTAATACGATATAGGCCTAGTAGTCTAGTACTCAATTGTATATTCATCTTTCACCAACATGTAAATGTAATTTTTCATTGCACACACAAATCAATCAGATTCAATGTTCATTATTCTCATGTATGTGATTAATGACAGTAGCAAGCGCTAGTCAAACATAACATGAAGCCTAAAAACCAAACAGACAAAATACCAGTAATGTAATGAATAAAAGTTAATTTATGGTCTTGTTACACTTCACATGGTCATATATTCCAGCACTATTTTTATGTTACGCATATATAAAAAAGAAATTCAAAGAAACGTTTGATCCTGTATAAATTTTAAGGATGGTATGTTGGCAATAATTACTTTAACAAACGATGTAATACATGATCTGGTACGGTATATTTAGGATTAGAGGTCTGATGGTAATTGTTTAGTAGTATAGGGTCCAGTTGTAAAATAGAGCAACGAACTTAACCAACTGAAACTTGGTTAAGCTCTAATGCGCAGTTAAACTTCATTACACCTAATGTGTAAGAAACCAACACTTCTTTGATCCCGTCATGCCAAAATAGTCATAAGGTTAACTTCTATATAGCAGGCATAACTTAAAAAAGTATGTTCTATGTAGGAATCAAAAATACGATTCATGCAATGTTACCTGTTCATACAGAATGTGGAAAGCTTGCTTAACTGGTAGGGCGACATCCAAGGCAACAACCTACAGAATGCAAAGGGTGAACAATCAACAACGATAGCAGCAATTCAAACGTGTCAAAATAACTTGATAATGAGGGTGGTTCAGACAATAAACCTTGCCAGATTCTGGTAGCAACTCGTACGCAGTATGTGTAGAAAGAAATACAGATATGCGATGGCGAGATAACTCCACGTCAGCATCCAGTATCTTTGGAACCGCCTCCTGTTAAGTATCAATAGAGAGACATCCATTTACATATGAATACATACATACATACATACATACATACATACATACATATCATATCATGTTATATTATATAGACATAGTATACAACCTATTAGAACAAATGCATTACATTAAACAGATTGGCAGTTATAAAAAGATAATCTTACTGCGTGATGAAAAGGATCACCGTCAATTTCCATACTGTCTCCGCTAATGCCAGGAGTTTTAGACACCGGAAATCGAGGAATCATATCAGACTCTCTACCCACAAAGATGGTGCTCAATACAGTATCAAGGACTGTTTTCCATCAGTTTACCACCCTGAACAAAGAATACGTACTGCACAGAATCCACAAAATATGTGAAAACCATGTAAACATCAATCATGCATTTTTCATAATGTAGTTTGTATAAGACATCTGTATGGATAAACTAAGCATTAAACTCCTACAACAAAGTTATTAATAACATGAACTATGATATATCATAACTCATTATTTAACAGAGACCGCAAATATTAGTTTTCTTACATAACGATGTTAAACATCTACTCTTCTGTTCCAAGAGGATAAATATTATCAGTTATTAGAGTTGAACCTCATACCTAACACTTTAGCTATACACCTTGATACATAATTTCTTACAAACTCACACAACTTTTTATATTTCCGATCATCGCCATAAATAAACTTAGTTATCAAACCAAACAGAGAGTAAAATACACCGTAACTTACTAGTTTTGGGGTGTCTCAAAGATAATTAACCACATTTATTTACAAAAGAAGAAACATAGCTGGATACCTCTTTGCAAAAACATAATAACTTACTAGTTTTGGGGTGTCTCATAAAGGTATGCTAAACCAACAATTATATACCAATTACAACAAAATCATGTCAACAACCAGATCAAATCAGAAGCTAACCTCCAAAACTATTCTCATATCAGAAACCGAAACAGATAGCAATCAATTCACAGCTAAACCTCCAATTCTCTAACCAATTTCTAAACCCCAAACCGTGCCCTAATAAACAAAATACCCCTTCTCCTCAATCTCCATACTTTATTGCTAAACAATTACGAACATAACAAGAAAACATCGAAACAATTCATTGAAAAGTAAATAATCAAATAGGTTTTGTAACAGAAAACGAACCAATGACGAGTGGAGCGAAGAATCAAGGAGAGAGGTGAAATTTGCGAGTGTTTTTTAGAGGATATTGATTGGAGGATTGTGAGGCGTGTGATTTGGAAGCATTGTTATCCGGATTGAGGATCGAAAAGCATGAAATTTGATGAGGAAGATGGGGGGGGGGGGGGGGGGGGATTTGGATTTTGGAGTGGGAGTTTTACCTTGAACGTAATAATATGTTGTTGTGTTGGTCAATTTAACAGTGCTTTGGGTTTGCAATTGGAATTGGATTATAGTTACGTTATTCTCTTCTTCATGACCTAATCAAACTTTGTATCATTATCTTTGTGGAAATTATATTATATTATAATATAGAGTAAGCTGCAATTTTACCCCCGGGGTTTGGGGTGATTGGCATGTTTACCCCCTAAGAAAATAAATGCAATTTTACCCCCCCCCCCAAGGTTTGCTCTTATGTCGCAACTTTACCCCCGGCGTTAATTTGGCTTAACAGTCAACATAAGAAGCTGACGGTCAAAGGGTAAATATGTCATTTTGCTATTATTGTGAAGCTTCTTCTCTACAACACCCATATAAGTAACATATCAAAGCAGAATTACCCCCCCACCTTCCCACCATCCTCCTTCGAACCTACGATCGCCTTCTCCGGCGATCAGTGATTCTCCGGCGATCAGGCTTCTCCTCCGATCAGGCTTCTCCTCCGACGACATCAGGTCCTCCGGCGACAACAACTCCTCCGCTATCTTCAGACCTTACAAAATGCCGGTTGTTTGTTGGCTAATCCGATATCTCATCCGCCACGCCGCATGTATAATCGGCCAATGTTAGTTAATCAGGGTCAGATTTAGTCATTATCATGTTATAAACAGGGTTAGGGTCTGATTTGGTTCACTGTTGATTTTTTTACAGTTGACCTGACGATGAGCTTATCAAGCTCATCATTGGTGGTCCACCTGGTGGTCTCTGTGTTTGGGAGGCCTGTCCTCAACTTCCATTATCCACCGGAGAGTTGAGCGGATGTTTACTCTAGTAGTTATTTAGCTTTTTGTGTAATATGTAGGTTAACTTAACTTAATCGAAGCCTTTATATATATGTAGGTTAAACATGCATTTTGTCTAAAATGATGATGATGATTTTGGGTATGTTGTTAGCTTGGTTACCTTTATACAGTGTTGTTAGAATCCTTTATGCATTTTGTGTAAAATGATGATTTTGGGTATGTTGTTAGCTTGATCAGCAGATTGATGTGCCTATAATGTGCCTAGTTATAAGAACAACAGATTGATCAGCAGGTATGTTTAAACTTCCCCTCAGCAGGTTTTATGTGCAGGTATTATAGAAGCTATGATGCAGAAAAATATCATGGAAACATGGAATAATGTGTTGTTTTTGGCCCAGATTCTTGACATTATGTTTGATCAAAATGGGCAGCATGTTAGTTGTTGATTAGGATTACATTTTGATCTCCATTTGATGATCATACACAGGTTAGATCTCCATTTGATGACAGTGGTTAGTCCATAACTTATAACTCAATAAACAGGTTCTTTATTATAAGTTTGTGACTTGATCATGAATAAGAAATAGAAGCTATGATGCAGAAAAAGATCATGGAAACATGGAATAGTGTGTTGTTTTTTGCACAGATTCTTGACATTATGTTGGAGGGTAAAGGTGTAAGTATCCACTTTCCTTTTGTCACAAAAACAGAAACTATTTATGATGTATATTTCAGGTTGTAGACTAGTAACCTGCTAGCCATATGATCATACAGATGCTAGGGCTAGTAACCTGCTAGCCAGATGATCATACAGATGATCATACAAAAACAGAAACTATTTATGCTAGGCCATATGATCAAAACATTTGCTGTTATTAGCTGCTGCTAATCAGTATATAAGGAGAGATCAATAACAATGGATACTGATGCTAAAATGACAGTTTGGGTCAGGTATGTGCCTTTCATGTGCATTTGCATTACAGATAGACTAAAATGAATTGAATCAATATGTGAGCAATGAATTGAATGTGTATACTGATGCTAAAATGTGTATACAGTTGCTACAAATGAATTGAATCAATATGTGAGCAATTAATTGAATCAATGGGTTGATTAAGAGCAGGGGTTTATAAGAGCGGGGGTTATTAATTGCATCAATATGCATCATAAGTTATTAATTGGTTTCGATTATTAAGTTATGCATCATAAGTTATTAATTGGTTTCGATTATTAAGTTATTCAATATGCTGCAAATGAATTGAATCAATATGCATCATAAGTTATTAATTGGTTTCGATTATTAAGTTATCAATGGGTTGATTAAGATTAGGGGTTTTTAATAATCGAATATGGGTGGTGGCGGGAAGGGATTTGGATGTCCCAGGGGGTAAAATTGCTTCTTAACAGAAAGTATAGTGGGGAATAAGAAAGGGCATTTTAGTAATTTACCTGTGGGGGTAATTATGCAACATAACAGGAATGTTGGGGGGTAAAATAAAAAGGGTAAAATAGTCATTTCATATTAAATCTAACAGATCAGTTAGCCAAATTAACGCCGGGGGGTAAAGTTGCGACATAAGAGCAAACGCTGGGGGGTAAAATTGCATTTATTTCCATAGGGGGGTAGACATGCCAATCACCCCAAACCCCAGGGGGTAAAATTGCAGTTTACTCTATAATATAAGTGTGGGGTTCGGCTATAAAGTCCATTTTTCCTAGAAAGTGTACAAAGTCATAAAACACCATAATTTCAGCCATAAAACACACACAAATAACAGAGTGAATATCAATAAAACACAATATCCAAACCCTAACAGTCCATAAAAACTTCAAACACACCATCGTAGAACTATGAATATAAAAAACAGCATGATAATCAACATAAAACACACTAATGTTAGGCATTTGATAATTAAAGTATTATAATCTAAAACACAACACAAAACCCACAAATATGGCGTTTTAGTAATCTTTACTTTGTTATTTGTGGGTTTTGAGTATGTTTTATGGTTGATATTATGGTGTTTCATGACTTTTTACACTTTGTATGAAAAATGGACTTTGTAGCCAACTCTCACCCTATAATATAATATTGTATTGTAACTATCTTGAATTTTGGAATAATTTTTTTTAGAGTTTAGACTATGGTGATGTGCGCAAAATGCAACATATAAATTACATCAAATGTGGCATAAAACTAACCCTTTTTTAGTATTAATGTTGGAAAAAGTGTGTTTTTGTCTTCCTTTTGTATTTTCAGGATTAAATGAGCTCAAATGAACAAAAGAAGCAAAAAGGCAGCTAAATCTAACATAAATACAAGAAAATGAATAAACGTGGCATGCCCGACCCCTCGACAGCATCTCACAAAGCAAAAAACAAGAAGAAAGCTGAGCATGGTGCTGTGCCCAGCTCAACACGGGGCATGCCCAGCGGACACGGGGGCGTGTTCAGGTGTCTGCAGAAAAAGACAAAGTTGTAGAAGCTTTTATTCCCGACACGGGGGCATGCCCAGCTCAGCACAGGGCCGTGGTCAACGCTAAGATTCGCAGAATCCAAGCAAATCTTGATAGTACAGATACGCTTCTGCACACGGGGCCGTGCCCAGCGGACACGGGGGCGTGGTCAACTAATGCAGACAAACTGCAATTAATGTAGAAAGAGAAGAAGGGTGGACACGGGGCCGTGTCCAGGCTTCTGTGCAGGCTATAAATAGGGGTGCTTGGTTCACTTCAAAGGCATCCCTTGGCACACCACCTCTCTCACACTTCACCCACACTCCACCACCACCACAACACCATCATCCATCATAGAGTGTGTGAGTCGTCTCGGGATCCAAGATTGATCGTAAGAGTTCTTGACAATCAAAGGCCATGTTTGCCTAAGTCTCTTACATCACTTGGTGAAGACAAGTGTTTAGTGTAATACTTTTTATTTTTAATCTTTTCGCACTTTCTATTTGGTTATGTATTAATGACTTTAATAACTAGTTTCTTATGTTGAAGGTGATTCTTCCTTATCGTTTGTCCGTGGTGTCTTGGCATTATTTTACTGTCTATATAAAATAAAAGATTTTCACCATTCATATCTCCACGGTCTATATGGAGATATGTTGGCTACCTGGTCGGGGGTTAAGGGAACGGTTTGGTAATAGTCTTGCCTTGTTCAGTGTATAGATCCTGCAAGAACCTGGGTCAAATTTAGTAGGACCTCATTCAATACCCACTGGTATTGGATGGCGGGGGACCAAACTCTTTGATCCCCTCATATGTAAGCTACTATTAATACTTTAACACGACTACTTAGGACTGTATCCCTGCTGACTCAGACTAGTTAGTCGAGGGTAACGTCACATTCAAAAGAGGGGCCTACCACATTATGCATTAATAACTTAATTAATTATCTTTCAATAATCCGACCCTTTAGGATTGTATCCTTGCTGACTCAAACTACTGGGTTGAGGGTAACCTCACCTTCAAAAGAGGGGCCTACTACAATAACTAAGATAATCTCTTAAAAAGTGCAAAAGTGCGGAAATAATCAAAGGTTACACTACACACGAGTCGGATCCAAGTGATTCATCTTGTCTATCTGTTTTTTTTTATTTTATTTTATTTTTCAGCATTTTAATTAGTTTATTTTTCTTGTTTAAAAACTTTTTTTCTAAACTTTTGATTTGATTAGACGTTGAGGATAAACCGGTACTAAAAGCTCTTGTGTCCTTGGACGACCTCGGTATCTTACCAACACTATACTACGCTCACAATGGGTGCACTTGCCCATATGTGTGTTTAGTGTTAGTAAATATCGTGTTTTATAAATTTAAAAATTGGCTAAAAAATGTAAAAGGGTTTAAAATATACATTAAAAACCTATAACACACTCGACACGCATCAATGGGGTATTGGGCGGGGGTTGGGTACAAACGCCTAAGTCACCATCATGGGCGGGCCAAGCGGTCTTCCGTGGCCGGCTCTCATTGGCTGGGTTGGCTAGGCTATAGGTGGCTAGGCTTTTTTTTTTAATTTTGTGTGTATTTTTATAATAATTGAAAAAAATTATAACACATGGCCAACCCACGCGGGCTAGCCACGCCCCGCCATACCAACCCAACATGCAACTGACCAGCGGTGCCCCTCGAAGTTCACGTGTCAACCCATGCTCCAAAGCCCCGCCTCATCATACCCCACGGTCTTAGATTTTTATTTTAATTACAATCTAATCTACTTCTAGCAGTTAGACATTGATATTCATACTACTCCCAAATGCCTTCTGATTTTGATTGCAAACTTTCGGTAAAAGTTTTAACAGTTTTGATTTATTTCGGTTTTTTCACTTTTTTTTATTATTCATTTTAATAGATAGCTTCTTACTAGTATCAATTTGTAATTTCTTTTTATGTATTGGAGTGTTGCGTCTCATCCTAAAGGTGTTTAAAAGAAGAATAAATTGCAAAAATCAACCTTTATGTTCATTTTTTTGCTACAGGTTCAACCTTTAACACAAATGCCATTTGTTTTTTCTGGTTAACACCCCTCACATGCATTGCATGTGAGGGTATTTTAGTCTTTTTAACTATGTCTTTTTTTATTAACTTATAAATTAAATTAATATGGATAGCAATCTATACTTTCTATAAAATGAGAAATCTCAATGACATAAGAAAAGTTGATGTGGCAGCCTGAGAGGCTGTCCAACAAGGCTTTTCTTATGTCATTATTATGTCATAAAGGTTAATTTAAAAAACATTTAAAATTCAAATGTCAGGCGTCAAACCACTGTCCATCTCCAAAATTCAACCTATGTTGTAAACTCAAACCTCTGTAATCAAAACCACTGCCCATATTCAAAATCTTGGCTCCAGATTCAAAATTCAAAACATATACATATATAAACTGCGTTCACTAATCAAAAATTCAAAATCATGGCTTCACTTTCAAAATTCAATCAATTTCTCTCTCAAATCCAGATCCTTCCATCAGTCGCAAGAAATCTGGTAAGTATTCACCGGAGTGACAAAGAAGTCAACTCAATCACCACACTACGCACAACAACCCTTCTCTACACTCAAACCGAGTCATGATCTCACATTCTTCCATTCCTCTCTAAACCCTCACCAAGAGGAAATCAACGAGAAAGCCATCGGCGGTTATTCCAGATCGATCACCGACCGAATCTCCACCGAAGTTCAAGTTCAATTTCAGATGCTTCAATGACGTTTCAAACACCTACTCGTCTCTAATGAAGAAGAACAACAACAATCTGAACAAAAATTCATCTTTGGAGACGCCTTCCGAAACATCGCCTACGCCGGCACTCTCGTCACTGAGCAAAGCGCTTAACACGATCTCTGATCTGAAGGAAATGACGTCATCGAACGTCGATTCTCTCAAGCGTCATGTTGATTTCTCGCATTCGGAGATACTGAAGGATATGGAGGCATCTCATTCACGTCTACACAAGCGGTTTAAGGTCGATTTATGTTGATTTTTGTTTGATTCTTATGTTCTGTGATTGTATGACGTTAGGTTTTTGCTCGTAGATAACATTTCTGCTTATTAGTATCGAGATCGTATATGATTAGCCTCTGAATAGTTTATAATGTGGTTTTCATGAAATAGGAACAAATAATAGTCAGATCTTACGAGTTTTGTCTAAAATCGAGTGACTAAAGATTGGTGGTTTAGTTAAAAATAGTGTTTCGTAAGGGGTTATTGAGTGGTTTTGTGTGAAATCGAGTAGTTGAAACCTAAAGATGTCGAGTAAGAGTATAATGGTGATTTAGTCAATGAATGTGTTTCGTAAGCGGTTATTGAGTGGTTATGTGCAAAATTTAGTGGTTGAAACTTGAAGATGTTGTTTAAGAGTATTATAATGGTGATTTAGTTAACGAACGTGTTTCATAAGCGAAGAAGATAGCTTTCTAAAGAAGTTCCTTCCTATTGACCCTTCAACTAATGATCTGTTCAAGATCGCAAAAGACGGAGTTCTTATCTGGTGATTTTCACCTAATGACCTATTTGAGATTGATATAGACTTATAAGATAAGCATATGCTATTGATTTTGCTAACTAGAAATTATTTCTAATGATTGATGCAGTAAGCTTATTAATGTGGCAGTGCTGGGGACAATTGATGAAAGAGCGATTAATACTAAAACGGTCCTTAATCCATAGGAAAGAAATGAGAATCACACTCTATGCCTTAACTCTGCCAAAGCGATAGGATGCATTGTGGTTAACACAGGAACACAGGACTTCATTGAAGGAAGGGTGAGAATTCTAATTCGGTGTTTTGGTTCATAATATTATATGACCAGTATCATCTAAGAAATCACTGATTTGCTGCGTAGTTAAAGTCTATTTTCCAATTATCGGTTTCTTATAATCTTGGTATACTAAGAACAATATTTCCTTTTTGTTTCAGAGGCATCTTGTGCTTGGAGTGATATCACAAATAATTAAAGTAAGTTAATTTCATGACTGACTATGCATAGGAATTTTCTCAAATCCTGATTACTAAAACAATTTAATGCGTTCCCCTGCAAATACAATTACTTGCAGACCTCGATTTGAAGAAAATGCCTCAGTTGGTAGAATTAGTTGGTGATAATCAGGTGATGAATTTCTTTCATTTAAGTATGTGCTTCCTTCAATAGACGGCCACACCCTCCATCTATTCAAAAATATTTAATATCTTGTTTTTAATGCCATTAGGATGTGGAGGAGCTTATGAGTCTGCCACCTGAAAAGATTCTGCTTAGGTGGATGAATTTTCATCTAAAGAAGACAGAATACAGGAAAACAGTTACAAATTTTTCATCTGATGTGAAGGTACAACACAACGTCCATCGTATGGGATTTACTATTTAGTGACTGTATAGATGAAATAACAGATGTTAATGGGATTTAGTGGATGTATTTATTTTGTGCAGGGTGGAGAGGCTTATGCATACCTCTTAAATGTTCTAGCTCCGAAGCATAGTAATCTGTCAACATTGGTTGTTTGGCAGATTCAAGCGATAGTAAAACCCTCTGTTTTGGAAGTTCTAATAGAAATCATAAAATATTCTTACATCTATCTCATGGAAAGAGTTTTGGATGATGAAAGCCAAGTATGTATGATCTCATACTTCCATTTTCAGAATATTTTATGATAATTGTTATAATAATTTTTGAAAATAGTTTTGTTTCTCCTTTTTTTATCATGTTTTTGCAGGAGAAGGTTCTAACGGCTTTGGAAAATGCTGGGGTTTTTACATTCGGTTGCTTGGTTAAGGACAAGGTAATAACCACACGGTGGCTTAGAATGTTTCTAGATCGAAACTCCTAATCTTGTGTTCTTAAAGATGAGATCTAAAGGCATATGTGTTTGTTTTGAAAACCCAAATTTTAAACATTGTTTTGTGTTCGTATTTTTCATTTATATGGTTTTTCATCATGAATTTAACAAAAAAAGACTGGTTTTAATGAAAGTCTGTGCATTGGTGACATATTGTTTTTACATTGTGTTCGATTTGCTTTGTAAGTGAATAATTCTATTGAAGATCTTTGACATAAGAAATCAACCATGAATGTCAATATCATCCGTCGTTGGTACCTCACAAAGTCTTGAACATCTCGATGGTGAGCCTCACTTCTCAGTTTTTCGCTAATTATTCTTTCAAATCAAATTTGTATCCTGGTAAGTCTTCAGTTTCGCACAATTTCTATTTCTAGGGTTTCTTATTTGTTCAATTGAAAAGTGTTATTTTGGTTAGGTGTAATAGGCATTATGTGTTATGGGTTTGAACTTTAGATGAATAAAGTTAAGTAATCTTACTCTGAGTAATTGTGAAAATAAAACAGTGGTTGATACATCTGTTGTCTTTGGTTAACAGGTGGATGAACAGATGTTTGAAACCACTGTTGGGTTAAAATAGTGATAAGTGTTTTGTGGAGAAAAAGTGAAACCACTATTTTGGGTTAAAACATATGTAGAAACGGTGTTTTGGGTTAAAACAGATATTAGAAAATAAAACAGTGTTTGACACCACTGTTGGGTTAAAACATTGTTTTAACCACTTTTGAACCACTGTTGGGTTAAAACAGATGTTAGAAACAGTGTTTTGGGTTTGAAACAGTGTTTGAAGCAATGAAGGCTATAGAGAAACTTCAGCCGCATGTACAAACAAGCATATGTAAATGTTTGTGTTCCTACTGCTTATTTAGTTTCTATTTTTCCAGTTTCTTGGATATAATGAGATTTAATATTTTTATTTTGTTAATTGACAATCAACATCGTATAAAAACTCCTGTCAAAGGCCATCTCTGTAAGTATCCTCAGGTGAAATATTGGTGTTTCAAATATTTACCAAATGTTAAAAATACCCTTTAGTAATGTCATACACCCAAATCAGTATCTACTAATTCTTTGATATGATTGACCAGTTCATCGGACAACATAACTGTTGCAATATGGATGAATTTGTTATTTCATCCATTGTGCTTAATGTAGTGCTTTGATTACAACCACTTTATTGAAGTCAACTCCGCTATACCTACATGGAAATGCCTTGTCTGTAATAACCCAGTCTGCAATCAAGATTTACGCATCAATCACGATTTTCTCAAGGAAAATGACGCCCGCATGCATACACTCATGTATCTATGTTTTGAAAATACCAACAGCCTGAAGTCATGATTTTGTGATTTTTTTATTGATTTTGTTTAGATCTTGAATGAGGTGGCAGAGGATGTTCATGATGTAGTTATATCATGTGACACCTGTGTCACTTCAACCATCAAACAAATACCAAACCAATGAAATATTGTATTTCATACTTGGGATTTGTAAAAATATGTGTATCGTTTGCACATATCGATTCTTGTTCGATTTCAAGCTTTAAATCGTTTTCTGGAGGGTTGTACGTGCACTGATGCGTAAATATAACCAGTTTAATGCAACAAACACTCAAGAATAGTTAAATAGGCTTAACATACCTTAAATAATGTAATACCCAAAAAAAAAATTTAAAACTATTATTATTATTATTATTATTATTATTATTTATTTTAGTTAATAGGAAACCCTAATTAAGACACCCAAGTAATTCCGTACAAACCCTAGAAATTTCAGAATTTTCAGAATCAGGATTAGGGCCCCTAAAACTCAGGGGGGGATAAAACCTAGTTACGATTATCCACATAACTACCTGTAGAAATCAAATTTAAGAAATCCGTCAACTTAGCAAGCCTACTCATACACGTGGCAACCCTATGAAAATAGGTTGGCAGTCGCGCTGCGCGACGGCTATAGGTGTTACCAGTCGCGCTACGCGACTGGGTCAAAAATCCAGTATAAATAGAGGATGTTGGGACTTGATTCTGGGCACAAAAACGACGTTCAAACTTCAAATTCACTCTGAGTTATCATCCAATTACTCTCCAAACACACACAAAACACTAATTAAGAGTAGCGGGGTGCTGCAGAACAGGGTAATAACTCGATCGCTATTACGATTCATTGTCCGATCAATCAATATATCCAAGGGATGTTTAAGTGCTGCCCACATTAGGGTTATACTTTGTCGTTCGTCATTAATTTGACGGATCATCGTTAATTCGATGGATAAAGTATTGTACTTTGTCGTTCGTCATTAATTTGACGGATCATCATTAATTCGATGGATGAAGTATCGCACTTTGTCGTTCGTTGCGAGAATTTGATCTCGTGAGTTATCGTAAAGGCTGTATTAAGTTACTAACCTAGTTTGTGTGCATGTTATTTAAATTAGGTTAAAAGACTAATCAGTAATCTAAACTCTGTCCGTATAAATCTGAAATATTATCACAAGGTAGCATCAATTTGGAATTATTAAGGTACGGATCCTTACCCCACTTCTTATTGCTTCATATTCAAATTGTTATAAACCACTAAATTACTATATATTTTAACACTCTTCACGTCTTTGAGTATCGATTCATTTGACAGTCCGTTCGAATTCTGTTCTAATCATTTGATTTAAGCTTTCATATCATGCGATAGTATTATGTTAGTTGTACTCATTATCGCATGTTCTAATATAAGTTCCGTTCTGTTATGAAAATAAGTTTTATAAGTTATGTGAATAAGACCATTTGTACTCTGATACCCTGAGTATCGCTTCTCGTGGAGTGTCCCACGAGCATGTTGTTGCGGCATCAACAACATGTGCTCCATCTGTGACGGAGAGATTAGTTCACGGCGTCCCTAGGTACAAGTGTGGTACAAAGCTACTAGGAGGCGTATGGATCGATCCTAGAATTTAAGTTAATGAGATGGATAACAGGTATGCCAACTGGCCATCTCGTGTGATAAGTATGCAGGAGTAGCTACCTGTGTATTGTCACGTTTTCAGTTTGCTCATGGGTACATCCGTAAGATATGATTATGAAATTATGTTCTTGCATTGTATAAGTTTTGCATAAAGCGTTATTTGTTCTTTGAGCCTATAATTCCGTACTGAGCATTCGGCTCATTCCGTATAAATTTTGTATTTACAGGTCAGCAGGTTATCTTGGGCGGGGGAAAGAGAGAAGAATAAAGCTTAGGAATAAATCTGAAGATGTTAGTTAATAAAATTGAATGTGTCTGCTTGTATATTAATCTTAAGTTTCGTTGTTATATGGTTGTATCCTTGTCAAATAAATAAATGGAATTATGACTTTTGTTTATGATACTACTGTTATTGTGACACGTCAGCCCTTCCGGGTTGGGGTGTTACAAATAACCTTCACATAACTTAGAAATAAGTTTCAGAAGGTTTGGTGGGTCGAAATCAAGTTTATTCGCTTACAGGGACTAATTTCGACAAATTGCGAAAGTATGCCGATTTGTACTGTAACGAACATTCCGGAACATGACCATAAGTTAAACATACCCTAAATATCCTTTACATAGCTTATAAATAGGCTTTGAGGGGTTCGGTGTGCTAAAATAAACTTTTTGGTCATTCAGGGATTAAAAGCGTCAAAAGTGCATAAGTTTGCATTTTCGCGCATATCTTACGTTCTGAATACATCCGGACATCCAAAACTTTATGTAATCATTAAAATATTTTATTTTAGTGATTGGCATGATAAAATTCCATTCGTCGCGTAATTTGGATCGTTTTTGCGTTCGTTACGACTTCCGTCGTAATTAACCGAACAACGCAACCGTACGACCAAATGAACCGACATCCGAGATATTTTTGAGCATGTTTTGAGTTCCCTATACTTTAACTTCATTTTAGAGCCTTGAAATGAGGTTAACGGAGCTTAAACGTGTAAAAAATGAGCCGAAATGCAAGATTCTGAAGTTCAGGGACCAAAATTGTCATTCTGCCATAGTTATCTTAGGAAGGGACCAAAATGAAAAATCTAAATTCCAGCTTGTTCCAGCTGTTCCCCTCATTTTCACATGGTTTTAATGAAACTATGGGCTCCCATGGTTTCACAAAACCATGGGCACATGTGTACGGATGAGATCGAAGCTCGTTTTACGATGAACGATCCTAACGGTTCTAGTTTTCCTATAAATAGCTACCCCCATTCACTTGAAAAACCCACATTGATCTGATTTTGGCCCTCTAAGTTGGAGTGAATGTGACAACTGGCACAAACCGGTAATTTCCGTACACTTTAATTATTGCTTAATGACTGCAATTATGTGCTTAATTGTCAGCAATGTCTGATTACATGCTAAACAAGTGAATTCATGCACGTTGTATACTACAAAATATTGCTTTATGCATAAACGAGAGTGTTGCGTCAGTAATACTAAGTAAACTCACCGGTAAGACACAATGTGTCAACAGAACTGCAGAAAGCAGTCAGACAATAAAAATTGGAGCCTAGGTGTAGGTCCGACAACAAGAATACATTAAAACCCAAGAATACATACAAGGGTTTAATATATATATTCTCCGGAAGCAAAAATACGCACTAAAAAGCACCCGAAACGCACTTTAAGTGCAGAATTTTATATAATTCAGCAATATTTCAGCTTTTAGCACACGAATATTATGCAGAAAATATAATTTATCATTCAGAATACTTCCCTAAGTGTCGGGAACTGAAAAGGGTACAAAAAGGTACTTAAAAGACACTAAAAAGTGTGATTTAGCACTTTAACGAATCGGTATCTAACCGAACAACCGGACTCTACCCGGAACACCAAAATAATGCTAGAAGCCTCGGCCGAACCCAACCACACACACACTCACCTTCATCCTTCCATTCTCATATAAACCAAGCACATACAAGGGTGTTAGAAGGTGCACAAAGAAGCCGAGAGCTTTGGAAAGTTGAAGAACCTCAACCATTTGCTTTTAACCACTCAATCTTTATCCTTGAACTCCCCTAGCCTTGTGCTAGTAGTAAGTGTCTTAGATCTTCACACTCTTCTTATTTTTGATGGTTAATAATAAAAAGAATGGTTAAAAAATTAAGAACACTCAAGAACATAACATAAAGTCTTGAACATAAGTGATTAATGGTGGATAAAGAGTAGATATGTGTGTAAATCATGCGAATCTTGTATGGTTGTTATTATTTGATGTTGTTTGTTACTAGAAGTGGGATAGATCATCATCTAACCATACTAGGTTATGTTCAAGAACATGAACTAGTAGTATGTTAGTGCTAAAGTTATGGAAGATGATGAAACATTCCATCCATGAAACATGAACTTGTGTAAACATAAATTTTCTTGTAAAATAAGACTCTAAACATGTAGATCTAAAGATCTACAAGTGGTTTTTCGGAAGAACCAAGCGGAGAATGCTAGTTTTGTTAAAACCCGGACCTTACATAAACTAAAAGCATTTGAGTAAATAAACAAGTGTGTAAACACTTGTGTCACAAGAAAAATTTAACAAGAAATATGTTTGGTAAATCATGACTAGAAGTTGTGAAACTTCAAGATCTTTAAAAATAAAGTTTTTAAGAAATTAAACTTATTTTTAAAGATAACAAGACTTACTAAATGCGCTAGTAAGTTACTACACATTTTTGTAAATATTCAAGTTCATGAAATGGAGAAATTAGTGATTATTGTTGCTGATTATTGTTGATAATTGTTGTTGATGATTGTTGACGATTTAAAAGAAAATAAATACATGTTTTGAAAACATGGGAAACCTCCATTTTTAGGGGAAACTCTGTCAAAATTTTTATAAATTTTGACACTTGGAAAAAAAATATAAGTTTTTGAGAAACTTATTCCCTAAAAATGTATTTAATAATATTACCAAGGTTTCCCTAATTTTTGGTGATAAGAAATGATGATTTCTTCAAGATTAAAATTAATGTTAAATATGTATATTTTTTAGAGAAAAATATATATTATTTGATCACCAACCTTTGTGCTAAGTGTATATAGTATGTGTTATACGTGCTAGTGTATTAAGACTTGAAAATACACTAAATACTCATGAGAAGTATAAACACAAAAATAAACATACAACATACAAGATACATAATTCGGGTGCAAAGTGCAAAATACAAAAAAGCTTATATTTATTATTGAGAAAATAATATAGGTAAGACACTTAGTTAAAAATATAAAATATTTTTAACACAAGAATATATACACAAAAGAGAGTGACTGTACTTGTGCGACACAAGTCTAGTGACTAACATTAAGAAAACGCGTATAGGTTACGACGTTAATTAAGCAAATCCGGTGAAGTTTACGACGCAAGGAACGCAAAATTGTGAGTTCATGCTCCCCCTTTTCTCTTAACTGTTTTCAGTTTTATAACTTCGGGGGTGAAATACATGTACAAATATTACTATGTTTACAAATGGTATGATAACAAGAAGCACACTTGGTGAGAACGAGAACCAAGTGTGACGAGATATAAGAATGCGAGAAGCGCACTTGGTGAGAACGAGAACCAAGTATGAGGCGTTATAAGGAATGATGCGAGAAATCGTGTCACGAATAGGGTACAGATTCACCATCAATCAACAATATACCTAGACTGCAGAACAAAAGGTTAGATCTAACGGGTGCCGGGCAGCCACACTCTCGGTGAGGGCAAGAATCGAGTAGTGCTTTTGTGTCTCAGAATATACCAATTAAATGCCTAAGGTTTGGTGACTTCCTATGTCGTGTCACATGTTAATGGCTTTGCAACCCATTAACAATCCTGATACTTACAGGAATACTGTATTTACATAAAATTCATACCATACTAAAACTTGATTAATACTTGAAGTACGTGGGGTACTCAAGAAAAACTTGATTTATAACTTGAAGTACGTGGGGTACTCAAGAAAAACTTGATATATAACTTGAAGTACGTGGGGTACTCAAGAAAAACTTGATTTATAACTTGAAGTACGTGGGGTACTCAAGAAAACGGGAATTATACTTGAGTACGTGGGGTACTCAAGAAAAACCTGAATTATACATAAGTACGTGGTGTACACATGAATACTTGATTTATATATGAAAACTTGATTTATACACAAACTATGTTTTCATACGAAGTATACAAACGTGAAATACAAAAACTGCATGAATTCACACCAACATTATGTTGACGTTTTTCCAAAACTCACATGTATTTCAGGAAACTAGGATGGATGTGCGCGCGGTCTTGCTTATGCTCTTGGATGTCGCTTATGTTTATCTTTGAATAAAGATGTAAACTTTTTAAGACAATGTTTTATGCTATCTAGCGATGTAAACGCTAAACTTATGTTTTCAAATTATGGTATTTGATGTTTTTACGAGCATATAACATGTTTACCTTTCGTATGCAATGAGAACCTTTCATGATCACACCTCGTGCTTCCGCCGCAGAAAGGGGTGTGACAGATTGGTATCAGAGCTGCGATTGTAGTGAACCAGGATTCCTTCTCGAGTCTAGTCTACAATCTCTTGGATCCTTTCATGAAAACAATTTTTCAAAGAGTTTTCATTGCATAAAACGTCCCGCGACATCCACTACCTGAAACTGTTACAAGAGTCTAGAAAAGACACTACGAGACTTAGGGTGCACGAGAGTAGCACTCGTCTGTGATTAAGAGTTAATTGCAATTATGTGTGATAATTAGCATATACTAGAAGAAGAATGTCACAAGTATACGTGACTTTATCTGAAAGCGATGGCCCATCTGAAGGAAGAAATACGAGGATGGAACGAACTGTGCGGACTGTGCAAGGAGTTACGTAATTATGGATGCATACATAATTATGGAATTCAGTGCACAGAAACCACAACAAGTCTTGTCACGTATAGATTCCCTCAGTGCAAACCTACTAAGTACTCTGCTAGAGTAATAATTGTTTGATGTCACTTATGTGGTATATACCTGTGAATATATATACTACTACTGTCCAGTATGACGATATCAAACAAATGTTTAACCCTGTTATGTTATGTTCTGTCAGAACATGGCACCCAAGAAAGCTGTGAATGCTCGCAATGATGATCAACCTCCTCCTCCCCCACTGCCGAGAACTGCTGAAGAGCTGAACGCTCTACTGGAAGAAAGGATCTCCGCTGCTATCGCCCAATACGAGGCAAACCGAACTCAAGACAGTGGCGGCCCAAGCAACGCTAGACGTAATGGGAACAGAGATTCATCTGGAGGCAATGCAGCTCAAGGTAATCTTAAGACAATTTGCTAAGCATGGAGAAATTTATGAATGGTCCTTGTTTCATTATTTCTTCGATTGCTCACATGTGAATTGGTTGAATCAATTCCAGGCTGCACTTTCAAGTAGTTCCTCGACTGCAAGCCGATGAACTATGATGGCACAGGAGGTGCAGTAGCATTTGTGCGCTGGACGGAGAAGACTGAAGCTACTATCCGCATGAGCAAGTGTACCGCAGATCAGCAAGTCACTTTTGCTACCAGATTGTTTGTCGATGAAGCTCTGACTTGGTGGAACCTGCAAGCCCAAACCTTGGGTGATGATGCCGCTTATGGCCTAACTTGGGAAGAACTGAAGGAAAGGATGAGAGAAAAGTACTGCTCTCGTGCAGAACTCCAAAGGCTGGAAACGGAGTTCTGGCACTTGACCATGGAAGGTGCTGACATCAATGGCTATACTCGAAGGTTCCACGATCTGTCTAGAGTGCTTCCCTACATGGTGACTCTCGAATTCAAGCGCGTTGAACGCTACATTTGGGGACTGGCCCCAGAGTTTCGTGGCATGGTGACGTCGGCCAAACCACAAACAATCACTGAGGCTGTAACTCTGGCTGTCAGCCTGACCGAAGATTGTGTTCGTATGAAGAAGTTATCACTGAACCCAACAGAGAAGACCGAGACACATGCTGAGTCGTCCGGTGACAAGAAGAGAAAGCATTCGAATCTGAATCAAGCAACTCGTAACAACAAAGGTTTCAACAACAAGAAGCGTGACGCTAACCCGTCTCAGGAGGCGAAGACCCTTGCACCCAAAGCATACCAAGGCTCCATGCCTAGATGCCAAAAATGTAAGTATCATCATGAAGGAGCTTGTCGCATTCCAAGGTGCGACGAATGTGGTAAATTGGGTCATCAAACAGAAGACTGTTGGGGAAAAGGAAAGAACCGGAATGGTAATGGTGCTGGTAACAAGAATGGTAACGGGAAAGGACGGAACCAAGGATGCTTCAGGTGTGGAAGCAATGATCATTTCATGAAGGACTGCCCAGAGGGAAACAATGCTCAGGCTCGAGCATTTGTGATTGGAGCAAAGAACGCACGCGAGGACCCTAACGTGGTCACCGGTACATTTCTCATTAACAATCACTTTGCATCCATATTATTTGACACTGGCGCCGATTATAGCTTCATGTCTGTGGAATTTAAACGCATGCTTGGAATAGAATCTAGTAGATTAGAAATTCCTTATTCTATAGAGCTAGCCAATGGTAAACTCATTGAATCGAGCGAAGTCGTTAGAGGCTGCACACTAGAACTTGGTGAACGAAGATTTAGGATCGGCCTCTTACCTATTCAATTGGGTAGCTTCGATGTAGTGGTCGGAATGGACTGGCTGTCCAAGAACAAAGCTGAAGTTGTATGTCATGAGAAAATCATTCGCATCCCTCTGGCAAATGATGAAACTCTCATCGTGCATGGAGAAAAACGAGACGCGCCTCTTTGAATCATCAGTTGTGTGAAGGCACATAAGTGCTTCAGGAAAGGATGTGTCGCCTTCCTAGCACACGTTATAGACAAGAAGGCTGTGGAGCCAAAACTCGAAGATATTCCTGTGGTGAAGGAATTCCCGGATGTTTTTCCCGAAGATCTGCCAGGACTACCTCCGCAACGACAAGTCGAATTCCGTATAGACTTGGTTCCAGGAGCCGCTCCTGTAGCCAAGGCACCCTATCGACTTGCTCCATCCGAGATGCAAGAATTATCTACACAGCTCCAGGAGTTGATGGATAAAGGATTCATATGGCCAAGCTTCTCACCCTGGGGAGCTCCAGTATTATTCGTGAAGAAGAAGGATGGAACATTGCGGATGTGTATCGATTACAGGGAACTGAACAAGCTCACTATCAAGAATCGGTACCCGCTACCGAGGATTGATGACTTATTTGATCAACTGCAAGGATCAAGCTACTATTCCAAGATCGACCTTCGATCTGGATACCATCAGCTGAGAATCCAAGAGGAAAGCGTACCAAAGACTGCATTCAGAACACGCTATGGGCACTACGAATTTCTTGTGATGCCATTCGGGCTGACGAATGCACCAGCGGTCTTTATGGATCTGATGAACCGCGTATGCAAACCATATCTCGATAAATTCATGATCGTATTTATCGATGATATCCTGATTTATTCGCGAACGAAAGAAGAGCACGAGCAACATCTCAAAACCATCTTGGAACTACTGAAGAAAGAGAAGCTTTATGCAAAGTTCTCGAAATGCGAATTCTGGATTCGCGAAGTACAATTTCTTGGTCACGTTGTGAAAGAGAAGGGCATTCATGTAGACCCGTCCAAGATAGAAGCAATAAAGAATTGGGAAGCTCCCAAGACCCCAACTGAAGTTCGACAATTTTTGGGCTTAGCGGGCTATTACCGACGTTTCATCGAGAACTTCTCAAAGATAGCTCAACCGCAAACGACCCTTACACAGAAAGACAAGAAATATGACTGGGGTCACAAACAAGAAGAAGCCTTCCAGTTACTTAAAAACAAGCTCTGCGATGCACCAATACTATCATTACCCGAAGGCACTGAAGACTTCGTGGTATACTGCGACGCCTCACGACAAGGCTTGGGTTGCGTGCTCATGCAACGCCAGAAAGTCATTGCATACGCTTAGTGACAATTGAAGGTACATGAAAGAAAATACACCACTCACGACCTGGAGCTGGGAGTGGTGGTTTTCGCCTTGAAGATCTGGCGACACTATTTATATGGTACTCGATGTACAATCTTCACAGATCACAATAGTCTACAACACATATTCGATCAGAAAGAACTAAACATGCGCCAGCGACGATGGGTCGAGCTGCTGAATGACTATGACTGTGAGATTAAGTACCATCCTGGAAAGGCAAATGTTGTAGCAGACGCATTAAGCCGAAAAGAAAGGGTTAAGACCCGAAGGGTTCGAGCATTGAAAATGACTATTCGAACGAACCTCACTGCACGCATCCGTGATGCACAACAAGAAGCTTTTAAAGGAGAGAACCGTAAAGCTGAATACCTCCGGGGTATGCTGAAATACATGGTGCCAAATGAAGAGGGAGCCTTATACTTTAAGAAGCGTATTTGGGTCCCACTCTATGGTGGCTTACGAGAAGTCATCCTTGATGAAGCCCACAAATCAAGATATTCGATCCATCCAGGATCGGACAAAATATATCAAGACTTGAAAGAATATTATTGGTGGCCGAGACTCAAAAGCGACGTTGCTGTCTATGTTGGAAAATGCCTAACCTGTGCTAAGGTTAAGGCCGAATATCAGAAACCGTCCGGCCTACTACAACAACCAGAGATTCCCGTGTGGAAGTGGGAACAAATCTCGATGGACTTCATAACGAAATTACCCAGGACCCCGAGAGGGCACGATATGATATGGGTAATAGTTGATCGATTAACGAAATCTGCGCATTTCCTACCGATCCGAGAGAAGGATAGCACTGGAAAGCTTGCAGAGATATACTTAAAGGAAATTGTGGCACGTCATGGAGTGCCAATCTCAATCATTTCAGACAGAGATGGACGCTTTGTCTCAAGAATCTGGCAATCATTTCAGGAAGCCTTTGGATCTCAGTTAGATCTAAGCACGACATTCCATCCGCAAACAGACGGCCAGAGCGAACGGACTATACAAACGTTAGAAGATATGCTTCGCTCATGTGTCATGGATCTAGGCGGCAGCTGGGATACTCATCTACCTTTAGTTGAGTTCTCCTACAATAACAGTTATCATACAAGCATAAAGGCCGCGCTGTTCGAAGCTCTGTATGGCCGCAAGTGTCGATCGCCCTTATGTTGGGCAGATGCTGGAGATAAACGTATGGTTGGTCCTGAACTTGTACAAGAGACAACCGACAAGATTGCGCAGATCCGAGAGCGCATTAAGGCAGCTCGAGATCGACAAAAGAGCTACGCTGATCCGAAAAGAAAATCAGTAGAATTCGAGGTGGGAGACAAAGTGTTGTTAAAAGTCTCACCTTGGAAGGGCGTAGTCAGATTTGGAAAGCGTGGAAAGCTGAATCCACGATACATCAGACCATTCAGAATATTGAAAAGAATTGGTACCGTGGCATACAAGTTGGAGTTATCGGAAGAACTTAATGGAGTACATGATACGTTTCATGTATCCAACCTGAAGAAGAGTCCAACACAAGAAAACGTGATCATCCCGATGGATGAAGTGCATATTGATGACGCCCACCGATTTACAGAACAACCCGTTGAGGTTACCGACTGGAAAGTCAACAAGACCAGGAGGAGCACTGTTAAACTTGTCAAAGTACGTTGGAACTCTAAGCACGGACCCGAGTACACGTGGGAACGTGAAGACCAGTTCAAGGAAAAGTATCCCCACCTATTCAAGAAGACTCCAGCGAGAGTTAGTTCAGCCTGAATTTCGGGACGAAATTCTTTTAACGGGGGGAGACTGTGACAACTGGCACAAACCGGTAATTTCCGTACACTTTAATTATTGCTTAATGACTGCAATTATGTGCTTAATTGTCAGCAATGTCTGATTACATGCTAAACAAGTGAATTCATGCACGTTGTATACTACAAAATATTGCTTTATGCATAAACGAGAGCGTTGCGTCAGTAATACTAAGTAAACTCACCGGTAAGACACACTGTGTCAACAGAACTGCAGAAAGCAGTCAGACAATAAAAATTGGAGCCTAGGTGTAGGTCCGACAACAAGAATACATTAAAACCCAAGAATACATACAAGGGTTTAATATATATATTCTCCGGAAGCAAAAATACGCACTAAAAAGCACCCGAAACGCACTTTAAGTGCATAATTTTATATAATTCAGCAATATTTCAGCTTTTAGCACATGAATATTATGCAGAAAATATAATTTATCATTCAGAATACTTCCCTAAGTTTCGGGAACTGAAAAGGGTACAAAAATGTACTTAAAAGACACTAAAAAGTATGATTTAGCACTTTAACGAATCGGTATCTAACCGAACAACTGGACTCTACCCGAAACACCAAAATAATGCTAGAAGCATTGTTTTTATTTTTCTAAGCTAGTTAGGGTCCCCGAACACCCTAACACCCCATATAAATATCTAACAACTAAAGCACTTAACTTATACTTGGATTTCAACTAATAATCAACCAATTTAGTTAAAGCCTATCCTACTCCATGTATACGGTTCCAACAAGGGACCCACTTGGTTGATTTTATTTCAATATTATAATGGATATGCTTGTGCTTTACTAAACATAATGACCAAAGGATTACACTTGAAGTTGGTTATAAGAAGACCATGTAAGATCTAGAACTCATTTCTCACAAAACACTAAAACACACAAGCTCTTTCCCTTCTCCCTTGGTGCCCTCGGCCGAACCCAACCACACACACACTCACCTTCATCCTTCCATTCTCATATAAACCAAGCACATACAAGGGTGTTAGAAGGTGCACAAAGAAGCCGGGAGCTTTGGAAAGTTGAAGAACCTCAACCATTTGCTTTTAACCACTCAATCTTTATCCTTGAACTCCCCTAGCCTTGTGCTAGTAGTAAGTGTCTTAGATCTTCACACTCTTCTTATTTTTGATGGTTAATAATAAAAAGAATGGTTAAAAAATTAAGAACACTCAAGAACATAACATAAAGTCTTGAACATAAGTGATTAATGGTGGATAAAGAGTAGATATGTGTGTAAATCATGTGAATCTTGTATGGTTGTTATTATTTGATGTTGTTTGTTACTAGAAGTGGGATAGATCATCATCTAACCATACTAGGTTATGTTCAAGAACATGAACTAGTAGTATGTTAGTGCTAAAGTTATGGAAGATGATGAAACATTCCATCCATGAAACATGAACTTGTGTAAACATAAATTTTCTTGTAAAATAAGACTCTAAACATGTAGATCTAAAGATCTACAAGTGGTTTTTCGGAAGAACCAAGCGGAGAATGCTAGTTTTGTTAAAACCCGGACCTTACATAAACTAAAAGCATTTGAGTAAATAAACAAGTGTGTAAACACTTGTGTCACAAGAAAAATTTAACAAGAAATATGTTTGGTAAATCATGACTAGAAGTTGTGAAACTTCAAGATCTTTAAAAATAAAGTTTTTAAGAAATTAAACTTATTTTTAAAGATAACAAGACTTACTAAATGCGCTAGTAAGTTACTACACATTTTTGTAAATATTTAAGTTCATGAAATGGAGAAATTAGTGATTATTGTTGATGATTATTGTTGATAATTGTTGTTGATGATTGTTGACGATTTAAAAGAAAATAAACACATGTTTGGAAAACATGGGAAACCTCCATTTTTAGGGGAAACTCTGTCAAAATTTTTATAAATTTTGGCACTTGGAAAAAAATACAAGTTTTTGAGAAACTTATTCCCTAAAAATGTATTTAAAAATATTACCAAGGTTTCCCTAATTTTTGGTGATAAGAAATGATGATTTCTTCAAGATTAAAATTAATGTTAAATATGTATATTTTTGAGAGAAAAATATATATTATTTGATCACCAACCTTTGTGCTAAATGTATATAGTATGTGTTATACGTGCTAGTGTATTAAGACTTGAAAATACACTAAATACTCATGAGAAGTATAAACACAAAAATAAACATACAACATACAAGATACATAATTCGGGTGCAAAGTGCAAAATACAAAAAGCTTATATTTATTATTGAGAAAATAATATAGGTAAGACACTTAGTTAAACAAGAATATATACACAAAAGAGAGTGACTGTACTTGTGCGACACAAGTCTAGTGACTAACGTTAAGAAAACGCGTATAGGTTACGACGTTAATTAAGAAAATCTGGTGAAGTTTACGACGCAAGGAACGCAAAGTTGTGAGTTCATGCTCCCCCTTTTCTCTTAACTGTTTTCAGTTTTATAACTTCGGGGGGTGAAATACATGTACAAATATTACTATGTTTACAAATGGTATGATAACAAGAAGCACACTTGGTGAGAACGAGAACCAAGTGTGACGAGATATAAGAATACGAGAAGCGCACTTGGTGAGAACGAGAACCAAGTATGAGGCGTTATAAGGAATGATGCGAGAAATCGTGTCACGAATAGGGTACAGATTCACCATCAATCAACAATATACCTAGACCGTAGAACAAAATGTTAGATCTAACGGGTGCCGGGCAGCCACACTCTCGGTGAGGGCGATAATCGAGTAGTGCTTTTGTGTCTCAGAATATACCAATTAAATGCCTAAGGTTTGGTGACTTCCTATGTCGTGTCACATGTTAATGGCTTTGCAACCCATTAACAATCCTGATACTTACAGGAATACTGAATTTACATAAAATTCATACCATACTAAAACTTGATTAATACTTGGAAGTACGTGGGGTACTCAAGAAAAACTTGATTTATAACTTGAAGTAAGTGGGGTACTCAAGAAAAACTTGATATATAACTTGAAGTACGTGGGGTACTCAAGAAAAACTTGATTTATAACTTGAAGTACGTGGGGTACTCAAGAAAACGGGAATTATACTTGAGTACGTGGGGTACTCAAGAAAAACCTGAATTATACATAAGTACGTGATGTACACATGAATACTTGATTTATATATGAAAACTTGATTTATACACAAACTATGTTTTCATACGAAGTATACAAACGTGAAATACAAAAACTGCATGAATTCACACCAACATTATGTTGACGTTTTTCCAAAACTCACATGTATTTCAGGAAACTAGGATGGATGTGCGCGCGGTCTTGCTTATGCTCTTGGATGTCGCTTATGTTTATCTTTGAATAAAGATGTAAACTTTTTAAGACAATGTTTTATGCTATCTAGCGATGTAAACGCTAAACTTATGTTTTCAAATTATGGCATTTGATGTTTTTACGAGCATATAGCATGTTTACCTTTCGTATGCAATGAGAACCTTTCATGATCACACCTCGTGCTTCCGCCGCAGAAAGGGGTGTGACAGTGAACACTTCATACCTGAGGGTAAATCGGATCAAAGCTTGAGGGGACCTTTTGTAAGTATTCTTTCGTTCTTTTATCGCTTTTCGAGTCTGAAAGTCAAACTGCGTTTGACTTTCTGCATTGACGAGTTTATGGTCAATGAGAAGTTCATTTGAACTTCATAACTTGAGCGTAATCACAATGCTTATAGTCCCTAGTGACTATACCTACTGATTACCACGTTATCTAGGTGTAGTGAAGAGTCGTAGTTTCGGCCAAAATGCGCATTCTTGCGTAATTTGTAACCAAACTACTTATAGGTATCAAAACCGTTTGTTTTGATACCAAATCTATTTTCTAAATTCGTTAAACATGTTTTAACATGTTTAACTCGTCACTTTTTAGATTAGTGCTTATGTAGAGTCGTAAGTCAAGCGGTCTAAACAACCGCTTAGACTTTCGAACTAGACCCGTTTGGTCGATCATTAGGATCCGACCAAACATGTTTAGTGACCATAGTTGTATAGGGAATAACCTTCCGAGGTTATACCTTATGGTCACGTCATTTAGCTAGTTATATGATAGGTAGTTTATATGCCTTAGGAAAATCACCAAAATAACCTTTTTATGCATAATTGATATTTAAGCATATGTAACCCAAACTTTTGTCACTTAACATTAAACATGTTTAGGCATATAATACTTGTCATAGGACTAGTTAGGCGGTTTGAACGCGTTTTGCGCGAACGACACGTTAAAGTAGCATAAGCTACCTAAACGGGTCATAATGGGTCGTAAGCACTTAGGTTAGGTTTCCTTTTAGTATGTAGGCCTTGTTGAACCATATCATATGAGTTCCCACACTCATTTGGTTTACGAGACCTCATCCTATCCGATCTTCTGTTTTAGGTCCGGTTTATTTACATAGTTATCAATATTAGGTGCCGTTTGATTCCGTGCTCCCTCTAGCTTGCTTGGTAGTTGTTCAAGACTCCTAAGCACTCTCAAGTGAGTACATAGTCCCCCCTTTTACTGTTTTCAAACTGTTTTGGGGTGAAGCATGTGTACCTATCTGTTATTTTCATGTTTTCAAAAGTATAATTGATTATACATATTTGTACTTATCTTTTTGCAAACTGAATGATTATCTATGATTTAAACGCTATTTTTTCAAAGATTATAAAATAAATGTTTGGAATAGTACTTATTTTGTTCACCAGACCGGTTGGTAGTATGATGTAGCGCTATAGGATTTGACACCCCATTCCTGTTGTCATGGAATGTCTGAAACCAATTTGTTTCTCCATCCAAATAGGGATTGCCTTTGTGGTATCCCTATAGTCTCAAAGGTGTATTTTGATGCACTAGGTCTGAATGAATTCTTAAATCACATTATTTTTGTATATCTTGATATGCTCTCATATGTGATATTGTACAAAACCAACATATATTTTTGTTAATAACCAAAGCATAGTTTAATATGTTATTTATAAATCCAAAGTATACTTTTAATATACTACTGAAAATTATTATTTTAACAACTAAAGTATATTTAATATACTATTTGTTTTACAATTGGGTTTCGGGTTAGTGTTTAGATAATGGGACGGGTGTAATATGATGAAAACATGGTAGATACGCCGCTGGTACTTCTTGTATATATGTGTTTTCATCACATTACATACCGTGGCATTATTTAGTACACTTGGGTTAACGACATTGGAACTGAAATATATTTTAATATATTACTTATTCGACTTTCTTAAAACCAAAGTATATTTTTATATATACTATAAATCTTTTTACCTAAATATTGTTTTTCAAACAATATATTTTATACAAACTCATTTTACTTAGTTATTTAATTACCTATGTATTATTATTTTATATCATCTGATTTCTTATAAATTTTAGTATGATTTATAAAAGAAAACCTTTTACAGGGATCATGACTACTTTTGTTAAACAACTTTTTCTAAACTTATAAGTCATGAATACTAATTACAATAAAACGTATGTATCTCACAGACATTTTTATGCTGATGTACCTATTTTTACACATGTTTCAGGTTCTATTATGTGATGATTGATGGTGCATGCTATACATAGGATGGACTTGTGCCTTAGCGACTTTAAAATTTGAAAGATAATAGTTGTATTTATCTGATTTGTAATAAAACATTGAGTTCATTAATTCAATAAAACGAAATTATTTATTCCATGGTTGTGAAATAATGATTCTGTTACAACACTCCCCGACGTTTCCGCCACGTTTTGTTGTTTTACGTGGTCGGGGTGTGACAGAAAAGTTGGTATGAGAGCCAATGGTTATAGGGAATTAGGTTATTAGTAATGCTTTGACCTACACTATAACCTTCCTAGGACCCTAACACAAGTTATCTTGTGTTTAGTTTTAAAACAATACCGTCACTTATCCTTAGGTGACAACCTCAATGAGAACACAAATTTCAATCCCGCTTTGAAAACTAATCATCTGTTCTAGGATGATTGATTATAAGGTTTTAAACCCTCTAAGTTTTCAAGATCTTGTCAAAGTTGGGTCTAAATAATGTGAACACGTGCAAACTGGAAGGGTGGGTGCCTGTACCCTGGGTCTTCTGTCTAAGGCTAGAGTGTTCGTACAAATCCGCAATATCGGACCAGTCACTCTTACCTGGGAACTCTTGGGGTGAGTGTCCACTTATAGGCGAGCATGTCTTCGCGATACATTATTTTTGACCCATTTACTTTGATTAATCACTATGTGTCGTTTGTTGCATTGTGGTAACAGACAAATGACCACCATCTTTGCTTTCATCAACTTTGTTTCATCTCATTCTTTTCGTCTAATCCTCTCACTTTTTTTCCTTCCTGTTTCCCCTTTTATAATGCCTCCTCGACGCGAAAATCCGCTCCCAAATGCCGAAATGGCACATATTATGGCACAGCACATGGCTGTTGTACTCCCCGATATTATTGCTCAAGTGAATCAAGCCAACAATAACCAGAATACTCCATGCAATTTCAAAAGCTTCAATTCAGCTAACCCACTCAAGTTTAGTGGTTCTGAAGGAGCAACTGGGCTCCTACAGTGGTTCGAGAGCATTGAAAGTACGTTTCATCACGTTCAGTGTCCTGAAAATCAGAAAGTCGAGTTTGCTTCCAGTGTGTTTCAAAAAAGGGCTCTTACATGGTGGAACGGAGTTATGAGGGACCGTGGTGCTGAGGTGGCATTAGCACAGACTTGGGCTGAGCTTAGGGCTCTTATGATGAAGGAGTTTTGTCCTCGTCATGAATTGAGAGTTTTAGAGAGGGAATTTGATGACCTAAAACAAGACAGTGGTGAACATCGAGCCTATACGGACCGATATGAGGAATTGAGTCTGCTATGTCCTGCTATGGTTACACCTGTGGATAAGGCGATTGAGAAATACATTGATGGTCTTCCTGACCTAGTTCAGGATATTGTCACTGGCAGCAACCCTACTACTGTCAGACAAGCCATCGAATTGTCTGCCACCCTAACGGAATCCCACATCAGGAAGGGTAAGCTATTTCGGAAGGGCGACCCAAGACCATCCGACAAGATTGCTCAAGTTGAACCAAAGGAAAAACAGGCTGAGGTATCCAAGAAGAAGAAGCGTAAAGCCTCCCAAAACTGCACCATAACTGCTCAAGATAAACAGGTTGCACCAAACAAGCCAGCACAACCTCGCAAAAGGAAAAATTATGTTGGTACCGCACCCTTGTGCAATAAATGCAACCGTCATCATCTGGAGCAAGAGCAATGTCACAAATGTACCCACTGTGGGCGGTTGGGACATTTGATCAATGTTTGCCATTATGCAAATCAAGCTGCTGCAAACCCTGCTGCTGTTCAAGCATGGTTCCCACCGGGGTCATGTTATAACTATGGTGACCTTACGCACTACAGAAACAATTGCCCAAGACTTGTTAACATACCTCCAACGCGTGGACGAGCGTTTAACATCAATGAGGCAAACGTGAACAATGATGCAGCAGTGAACAATTAGTGTTTTGTTATTTCCTCTGGTTGTTATCTTTTGACGTTTAAAGACAATTCGGTTGTTTTATAAATAAAATTGTTTGCTTCAATTTTTATTTTGCAAAACTGATACGATTGTGTGAATGTTTGATACAACCTTATGATACCAACACCAAGACAAACTACTCGTGTAGTTTTGTCATTTTTAGGATCACTTGTGATCTCCCCAGGAATCTTAAATGCTCGTTTCTTTTAAGAAACAAAGCCAAATTCCTATTAAAGATCTTTCTATCTCCATAGATAGATTCATGAAAATGATTAAAGTGCCAAACGGAATCCACGGATTGGATTCCTGGTGTGCTTTAAATATCCGTGTCCAAAGATAACAAAGTAAAGACTAAGTTAATTAATTATGTGATTATGTGCTTATGTGTTTTCTTATATGTTTTGTGTTTTATGTGATCCATCCAAATCCTCGTAGAATCTTCCATATCTCATATGAGGGATTCATAGTAGGATATCCAAAGGTACTATCTTAAATCCTTAATGGACTTCAACGTTGTAGTTAAGTCCCATGGGTTATAAAGTACTATTCTATAATTGGACCTCTTGAATGGTCTAGTTAAACATATTGATTTTGAAAATCTGGTTAGGAATATCATGAGATGATATAATTGAAAAGATCCCTAAGAGGTCTATTTAAAAAGATTATACAACGGTCTAGTTAAGAAGATCATGTGTTGATCTAGTTAAAAAGCTCATTCGTAGATCTAGTTAAAAAGATCCTTTAGTGGTCTAGTCAAGTCGCTTCATGTTTATTCAATTGATTTTTCCCCTACACATTATAAAATGAACCGTGCGGACTGTGCAAGGAATTACGTAATTATGGATGCATACATAATTATGGAATTCAGTGCACAAAAACCACAACAAGTTTTGTTATGTGTTAAGACCTATAGTGACAAGAATAATGATACGGGAGAAGTCCTGGACCTTGACCGATGTCATTTTATCTTACACTCCCCAATTCTGATTTCAAGCACACACAAGTTTCCTATGATAAGTCTTCATGAGAAACGTTCTCCTGTCCGTAGTTCGAAACCCCATGTTTTATTACTACAAGGACTTCACTTCGAGGGTTGACAATTTCGCTAAGAATCCTATCATGGCCCAGAGTTTTACTTAGGGTTTGAGGGATTCATTTGAAAGCAAAACCATCACAGTTGTCTTCACAAGTTTCCTCTATAATTAAATTTCGGGACGAAATTTCCTAAAGTAGGGGAGACTGTGACACCTGTGTCACTTCAACCATAAAACAAATACCAAACCAATGAAATATTGTATTTCATACTTGGGATTTGTAAAAATATGTGTATCGTTTGCACATATCGATTCTTGTTCGATTTCAAGCTTTAAATTGTTTTCTAGAGGGTTGTACGCGCACTGATGCGTAAATATAACCAGTTTAATGCAACAAACACTCCAGAATAGTGAAATAGGCTTAAAATACCTTAAATAACCTTCACATAACTTAGAAATAAGTTTTGGAAGGTTTGGTGTGTCGAAATCAAGTTTATTCGCTTACAGGGACTAATTTAGACAAATTGCGAAAGTATGCCGATTTGTACTGTAATGAACATTCTAGAACATGACCATAAGTTAAACATACCCTAAATATCCTTTACATAGCTTAGAAATAGGCTTTGAGGGGTTCGGTGTACTAAAATAAACTTTTTGGTCATTCAGGGACTAAAAGCGTAAAAGTGCATAAGTTTGCATTTTCGCGCATATCTTACGTTCTGAATACATCCGGACATCCAAAACTTTATGTAATCATTAAAATACTTTATTTTAGTGATTGGCATGATAAAATTCCATTCGTCGCGTAATTTTGATCGTTTTTGCGTTCGTTACGACTTCCGTCGTAATTAACTGAACAACGCAACCGTACGACCAAACGAACCGACATCCGAGATATTTTTGAGCATGTTTTGAGTTCCCTATACTTTAACTTCATTTTAGAGCCTTGAAATGAGGTTAACGGGGCTTAAACGTGTCAAAAATGAGCCGAAATGCAAGATTATGAAGTTCAGGGACCAAAATTGTCATTCTGCCATAGTTATCTTAGGAAGGGACCAAAATGAAAAATATAAATTCCAGCTTGTTCCAGCTGTTCCCCTCATTTTCACATGGTTTTAATGAAACTATGGGCTCCCATGGTTTCACAAAACCATGGGCACATGTGTACGGATGAGATCGAAGCTCGTTTTGCGATGAACGATCCTAACGGTTCTAGTTTTCCTATAAATAGCTACCCCCATTCACTTGCAAAACCTACATTGATCTGATTTTGGCCCTCTAAGTTGGAGTGAACACTTCATACCTGAGGGTAAATCAGATCAAAGCTTGAGGGGACCTTTTGTAAGTATTCTTTCGTTCTTTTATCGTTTTTCGAGTCTAAAAGTCAAACTGCGTTTGACTTTCTGCATTGACCAGTTTATGGTCATTGCGAAGTTCGTTTGAACTTCATAACGTGAGCGTAAACATGATGGTTATAGTCCCTAGTGACTATACCTACTGATTACCACGTTATCTAGGTGTAGTGACGAGTCGTAGTTTCGGCCAAAATGGGCATTCTTGCGTAATTTGTAACCAAACTACTTATAGGTATCAAAACCGTTTGTTTTGATACCAAATCTATTTTCTAAATTCGTTAAACATGTTTTAACATGTTTAACTCGTCACTTTTTAGTTTAGTGCTTATGTAGAGTCGTAAGTCAAGCAGTCTAAACAACCGCTTAGACTTTCGAACTAGACCCGTTTGGTCGATCATTAGGATCCGACCAAACATGTTTAGTGACCATAGTTGTATAGGGAATAACCTTCCGAGTTTATACCTTATGGTCACGTCGTTTAGCTAGTTATATGATAGGTAGTTTATATGCCTTAGGAAAATTACCAAAATAACCTTTTTATGCATAATTGATATTTAAGCATATGTAACACAAACTTTTGTCACTTAACTGATTATGCAACATAATTAAACATGTTTAGGCATATAATACTTGTCATAGGACTAGTTAGGCGGTCCGAACGCGTTTTGCGCGAACGACACGTTAAAGTAGCATAAGCTACCTAAACGGGTCATAATGGGTCATAAGCACTTAGGTTAGGTTTCCTTTTAGTATGTAGGCCTTGTTGAATCATATCATATGAGTTCCCACACTCATTTGGTTTACGAGACCTCATCCTATCCGATCTTCTGTTTTAGGTCCGGTTTATTTACATAGTTATCAATATTAGGTGCCGTTTGATTCTGTGCTCCCTCTAGCTTGCTTGGTAGTTGTTCAAGACTCCTAAGCACTCTCAAGTGAGTACATAGTCCCCCCTTTTACTGTTTTCAAACTGTTTTGGGGTGAAGCATGTGTACCTATCTGTTATTTTCATGTTTTCAAAAGTATAATTGATTATACATATTTGTACTTATCTTTTTGCAAACTGAATGATTATCTATGATTTAAACTCTATTTTTTCAAAGATTATAAAATAAATGTTTGGAATAGTACTTATTTTGTTCACCAGACCGGTTGGTAGTATGATGTAGCGCTATATGATTTGACACCCCATTCCTGTTGTCATGGAATGTCTGAAACCAATTTGTTTCTCCATCCAAATAGGGATTGCCTTTGTGGTATCCCTATAGTCTCAAAGGTGTATTTTGATGCACTAGGTCTGAATGAATTCTTAAATCACATTATTTTTGTATATTTTGATATGCTCTCATATGTGATATTGTACAAAACCAACATATATTTTTGTTAATAACCAAAGCATAGTTTAATATGTTATTTATAAATCCAAAGTATACTTTTAATATACTACTGAAAATTATTATTTTAACAACTAAAGTATATTTAATATACTATTTGTTTTACAATTGGGTTTCGGGTTAGTGTTTAGATAATGGGACGGGTGTAATATGATGAAAACATGGTAGATACGCCGCTGGTACTTCTTATATATATGTGTTTTCATCACATTACATACCGTGGCATTATTTAGTACACTTGGGTTAACGACATTGGAACTGAAATATATTTTAATATATTACTTATTCGACTTTCTTAAAACCAAAATATATTTTTATATATACTATAAATCTTTTTATCTAAATATTATTTTTCAAACAATATATTTTATACAAACTCATTTTACTTAGTTATTTAATTACCTATGTATTATTATTTTATATCATCTGATTTCTTATAAATTTTAGTATGATTTATAAAAGAAAACCTTTTACAAGGATCATGACTACTTTTGCTAAATAACTTTTTCTAAACTTATAAGTCATGAATCCTAATTACAATAAAACCTATGTATCTCACATGCATTTTTATGCTGACGTACCTATTTTTACACATGTTTCAGGTGCTATTATGTGATGATTGATGGTGCATGCTATACATAGGATGGACTCGTGCCTTAGCGACTTTAAAATTTGAAAGATAATAGTTGTATTTATCTGATTTGTAATAAAACAATGAGTTCATTAATTCAATAAAACGAAATTATTTATTCCATGGTTGTGAAACAATGATTCTGTTACAACACTCCCCGACGTTTCCGCCACGTTTTGTTGTTTTACGTGGTCGGGGTGTGACATATCAAAAGATGATTCATGGATGGTTGCTGAAACACAAAGTGATACATCGAGTCATGCAACTGTTACAGCACCTGCAGTCTCTCTTGGTCAAACTCAAGTCAACGCCTGTGCAAATAAGCAGGCTCAAAGTACAACCGTGTTCACGCCTACTGCAGGCTCTCTTGGTCAAACTCAAGTCAACACCAGTGCAACAAACCAAGGTCAGAGTACATCCATGTTCACACTATCTGCAGTCTCTCTAGGTCAAACTCAAGTCAACATCAGTACAACCACGCAAGTTAAAAGTACGACGATGTTGGCATCACCTGCAGGATTTTCAGATCAAATTTGAGTCAACGTCAGTACATCAAACCAAGGTCAAAGTACGACGTTCACACCAACTGCAACTGTAATAAAACCTGAAGTTTCTCCAGGTGAAACTCAAGTCAGCGGCTGTACAACCTGAAGTTTCTCCAGGGCTTTGGTTATGTTTTTATTAATTCATTTTAATTGTTATATTTTTTTAAAGTTTTGAAAGGGTCCCCAAACCGAACTTACTAACATTGTTTAATTATTATGCATCGCAGTCTGATGTTAATACTGTTTGTTTTGCTGATGAAGCTGGTCATGTCTTATATTCGGGGAGTGATGATTACCTTTGTAAGTAGAGGTGGCAAAATGGGTGGGTTGGGTAGGTTTGGGTTATGGGTTAGGATGGGTATGGGTTAGAATGGGTTTGGGTTAGAATGGGTTTATTAAGAAATGGGTTAGGATGGGTTTAGGTCAAGATGGGTTTTTGTCAAGATGGATTTGGGCATGATAGGCTAGAAATATAAATAAATAATTAAATTTTTTTTAAAAAACTAAAAAAATTAAAAAAATTAAAAAAAATAAAAAAATAAATAAAAAACATATAAAAAATAAAAAAATTATTAAAATAAAAAAAATAAAAAAAAAGGTTCAGTTGATCAATACATCAATTTCCAAGATTTGCAAGGGGCTGCAAGCTTACAGTCTAACAAACAAATATATAAAAAAAGTCAACCATATTTAGTGACTTATTGACATCTGCAGGTCAAAAAACATGATCTTTATCTCCTCCTATGTGTTTTGTTCAGGACCTAGGGACACAACTGTAATTTGCTTCACTAGGTATAAATGTTTATAATGGTGATAAAAAAAAGAACTAAAGTCAAACCTGTTTGTTATCAAATAATGATTTTTTTTCTATCATTAGCAAAATCGAACAGGGTTAAACAACCCAAAGATGAAGCTGAAGGTAGCCAAATATCGAACCCATATGAACCATGACATTGATTGTTGCAAACATGTCAGATATCAATTAACAAACTTACGGGATTTGTGTTCGTTTCAAAACTAGCCATCAACTTTACCAAAAAAAACCTAGACATCAACTAACTATTAAAAGGTAGAAGTCGACTTTTTTGTATTGACTTTTATGATGACCGTAGACATTTTGGGCCTAAGCTTTGTGACCTCTTGAACACATAATAACCCGACCTTCATGAACTGCACACCTTCGGCTCTTAACCCATCATCATCATCACACCCTTTTAACAACACAGGGTCCACCTGAATAACGATCAAAACAACACCAATATTTCACCCGTTCAAAATTAAAATTAAAATATTTCACCTGAATCAAATGTGTGAGACCATTCTTGCCAGTTGGTAAGATTTGTTCTTGTAGAAATCTAAATCGTTGGAATAGTAAGTCCATATGAAGTCACCTCACATCCAATTCCCCCAAAATAAAGCATGCCCCAACACAACACAACACAACACAACACAACACAACACAACACAACACAACACAACACAACACAATGTCAAAGCACAAATTCAAAGTCCTAAAAGAAAAATCAAGCAGACAAAAACAATGACAGCAACAACAAGAAATTCCCCACAACACGAAACAACTGAAACGCAGACAAAAACAATGACAGCAACAACAACAAATTCACACAACACGAAACAACTGAAACACGTACCGTTCTGATGTTCGTGGTGAAAACAGGAAGAATTAGAAACGATAATCACTGGTTTGGAATCAGATGATGATGATGATTTAGGGTTGAATCCACGATCATGGTGATTTAGGGATCTGATGATGAGGTTTGAAATCAGATGATGATGATGATTTAGGGATCTGATGACGAGGTTTGAGAGATGGTACGTAGTACGTACCGTTCCCATTCAAGTCTGATGCGTGTTTTAGGGTGTGAGAGTAAAAACCCATTGTGGCCCATCTTAAAATTTAGATGGGTATTTTAAAACCCATTCTAACCCATCTTAACTAAATCCCCAGCCCATTCTGACTTATTACTTTTAAAAAAAGGCCCAAAATAACCCAAAATATCATGTTTGGGTTTTTATTGCCACCCCTATTTGTAAGGTAATCTCTTGATATTTTTTTTACCTATTATGCCCTTTGGTACTGGCTTGACTGATGCCTATACTTAAAGGTATTTACACAAGCATATAAATATAATTAGTCGAGATACAAATTATGCAGATGGTAAAACAATTATGTTCCGTGTAAACCTCATATCACCAGTTCGACCTTTTATTATTACTACTAAAATGACAACATTGTTTAAGACATGATGTTCATTTTCTGTGGACAAACCATAATGTTAACTAAACTGTGTGGTTATGGATGTTATCTGAATATATTAAAATGTGTTATGTATAGTTTTCTAAAAACCACCCGTGTTTGCACACGGGTCTTACCGCTAGTATATATAATAAGTAATAACTAATAAAACATAAATCTAAAAATAATACATCATGCCCCACACATTTTCCAAAACCTAAATTCACAATCATCTCTATCATTTTTCTCTGGCAGTCTGGCACAGTTTGTGAAATGTGGACACACTCAATCCTTGTCAAACTAACAATCATACAAATATAAATTATCAATAAAAATCAATATGCAAACAGAGAATTTCTAGTTTATAAAAAGTAAACTAATAGAGGTGAGTGAAATTATGAACCTGCAAGTGAGATTATCAAAAGTAAACATCACCATACCACCTCAACGAACCAGCGGAAGATTATGGTTCAGGAGCAGATCGGAAGAGAAAGAAATAGAGAGCGATGGTGATCATGGTGTTGGCCGTGGCCTCTGGCCGACCGCCATATTTCCGATTTTGATTTTGATTGTAATTGCAAATCACTATCCGATTTCCGATTTTGATTTCAACCGCCGCCCACCACCACCAACAAAACCATAGCTCGTGCCTATCGCCAATCATCTCCACCTAATCTCCAGCTTCCTTTCAACTTGAGGACCGAATCGACTGGGTTTTGCTACTTGATCCAAACACTTAAAACTGGGTTTTGCTATGAACACCATAAGAACACACAATCAATGTTAAAATAATATGAAGAGGTATGGTCCCAATTCCTTGCCCACATGGCAAGGACCACACCACTTTTTCATCCTACATGGCGCCTACATCAGCAAATGAATCCAGAAGCTTCTAGAAGCTTCTGGAAGAAGTCAAGGTGGCACCAAAGATGCTCTCCCCTACAGAAAGGACAGCATGTGTCACCACTCATCAAACGCCATGTAGGCCTGCAGCAAATCAAGGAGTAGACCGACAGCAGCGGTACGATGTTTCCAGCGTGGAAAAATATAGGCGTGCCACGTGTACCACCACCCTGACCACAGCAGAGGAGACCAAGAGGATATTCTCCTTGGTCGGACAGCTGGCGCCCTATAGCAGCTGGCAAGGTTGCTCCTCCCTCTTTCACCCTCCGGCTATAAATAGGACCCTTCATCATCCAGGTTAATTCTATTCGACTCTCTACACTCTCACTCTCAACACACACTGTTTTACCCCCACAGAACAGTACTTATTCTGACGCCGGAGCTCGGTTAAGAGGGAAACCCCCATATTCCCCTCTTAACGAGCTAACAGTGTTGCTGTTTTGCAGGACCAGTCTTTTGGCGAGTAAGGAAGGAGATTGAACCCACGAAAGAGACGACCCAGCTAGTTAATCATTGGATTTAACTAGTGTTTCATCATTAACGGCTAGTACGATGCCAAAGGAGATGTAATGGCGTTATACCTAGACCAAGCGAAAACATTGCTGCAAAACTTCCATTCTTACAAGGTGCACCATATCAATCGAAGCGAGAATAAACCAGCAGATGCACTGAGTAAGCTAGCATCCACCAGTTTCCAACACTTGGCAAAGGATGTGCGCATCGAAGTTCTGAGTAATCCATCGGTGCCACTGAGGCAAGTGAGCGTTATTCAGTTGGGAACGACATCTTGGATGACTCGCATAATCATGTATCTCCAGTCAGTTCAAATCCGAGCACTACCAGATGGTTGATGGAATCTTGTACCGAAGATCTTACCTAGGGCCGTTGTTGAGATGCGTCGACCCAGAAGATGCAAACTACCTGATCCGAGAAATACATGAGGGAATCTATGGCATCCACGCCGGTCCAAGGATGGTAGTAGAGAAAGTGATGAACGCTGGGTACTACTGGCCTGGAATGCATCTAGATGCAGTGAAGGTTTTGAGGAAATGCAGCGGGTGCCAGAGACATGCCCCGAAAACGATGCGCCCCAAAAATGAACTAGTCCCCGTAACAACGGCTTGGCCGTTTCAACAATGGGGAATAGATATGGTTGGTCCTTTTCCTGAAGCCCCGGGTGCAGTAAAATTTATCATAGTCGCGGTAGACTATTTCACGAAATGGGTGGAAGCAAAGGCGCTGGCGTCAACCACATCTACCGTAGTGCGGCGTTTCATCTGGGAACAGATCATCTGCAGATTTGGGCTACCTCTAAGAATTATCACCGATAACAGAACAAATTTTGCTGCAGAAGATCTTCAACGCTGGTTCAAAGAGCTTCACATAGAGCATACCTTCTCCTCGGTAGCGCACCCGCAGGGGAATGGTCAAGTGGAAGCCGTCAACAAGAGCATTGTAGATGGTATCAAAGCACGGTTGGGAACACAAAGAAGAGGCTGGGTTGACGAACTACCCAGCATATTATGGGCCCATAGGACGATGCCAAAAACAAGTAACGGAGAGACACCTTTCAGTTTAGTCTATGGGTCCGAGGCCGTGATACCAGCAGAGATCGGGCTACCGTCGCCAAGAATGCTCTCAATGAACATGATCAACAATGAAGAAGAAAGGAGGTTGGACTTTGACCTCCTAGAAGAAAGAAGAGAGATGGCGGCAATTAGTGAAGCGAAATACAAAACCAAACTAGAAAAGTATTATAACTCCAAGGTTCGAATTTGCACGTTCAATCTAGGAGATTACGTCCTAAGGGACAATGAGGCGTCCAACGCCGAAAAACCCGGAAAATTAGCTCCCAAGTGGGAAGGGCCTTATGTCGTAGACGAAGTCCTTGGGAAAGGGGCGTATAAATTACGTACCCTGGACAACAAAGAGGTCCCAAGAACCTGGAATGCCCAGTAGTTAAGAAGATGCTACTTGTAAACAGTCGAAGTTTTTTCTATGTACTTGAAATGGCTGCGCGCCAACACATTTAGCACTAATACAAGAAGTGTTTGGCTACCTTTTCTCATGAGAATTTGTTGTTACAACTGCATATATTACTTTGGGCATACACAAAAACATCAATGGCTCGACCTTAGGAAACGTTGTAGACCTCCAAGGCTCGTCACAACCAAGTGCACAGCCGGGCCAGAAACACAACCAAAGCCTAGAAAACGCCAAATAAATACTTCGTGCCCACATAAACAGGAAAGCATCGAAAACATGGTAAACAAACATTGTAAGACCCCCAAAGCTGAACACAGCCGGGTACACACAATAACCTATAACTCGATCACTTCGTATATACGAATCAGCTCGCGCGCTTAAACGACAGAATAAACGTTGTAACTAACACAACACAACCTGTCAGCGCCATCATTCATTCGTAATACCTAATCAAAGTAATTACACATGCACATATTGTAACGATATCAAAATTCACAACGTACAAAAAAGCAAAGTCAAATATTAACACGAAATACGTCAAGTGTAACAAAATGATAACAGACAAGTCGACCATGGGAAAATTGTTCACAAAGCATAAAAGATAAAATTGTTCAAGGGATTGTCAGTTACAAGGCTATCAAAGCCCATACACGGCATGCAAGCCGGAACCATTCATTCCTGATGGCTGGAGCCAGCGCCCCCGTTTCAGGATCCTCATCATTAAGGGCCTTCCTCAACAGGGCGACACCATCAGATTTCCGAGACAATTTTTGAGCAGCTTTAACAATACCAAACTCCAGAGATGCAAACTCTTGCCGTTTTTCAGCATAACGACCGACACAATCAGTCTTATATAATTCAAAAATTTTCAATGGCTCTTTCGACTCAGCAGCCGTCCTTCCTTCAGCATATCCTTCTTTACGACCAAGATCACGTGCAGTTTCACCAAGCTCATACACGTACTTGGCCAACTCTTCGGACCCAGCGATGCATTCGGCAAGCTGCAAATGTAAAACACAAATGAGGAAAACGACAAAGAATACCAAAAACAAACAAACAACAAATATTACCAGAGGCACTGCACGAGCAAGCAACCACTTGCAATCAGTAGAC